>SJYA01002296.1:512630-539131 GCA_006410615.1 Neotragus moschatus
GCCCCACCCCCGACACCCAGGCTCTTCCCAGGCACCCCCAGCCTTGTTCCAACCCCGCGAGAAAATGGTCTGATCAATTTCACCCCCAGCCTCTTACCGGCCCGAGGCCCCCTCCTGTGTTTCTGGCCCTGGGGCCTCCCCCCTTTGGGAAAGGTGTCTCCCCCTCCCATGCCTCGTCTTCGGCAGACTCGCTTCCCCCTCTAGGGCTTTGCTAGTGTGTTCTGGTGTCATTTTATTTTGCTAGATATGAAAATGTGACATAGATTTTTCCCGGTGATGCGTGTGTGAAGTTCTAATCTGGCTTTTCAGAATCTTTTTTCTCTTGGGGGAGGGGGTAGCGGGGGAAGGAACCAGGCTCCTAATAGGATGCACCAGGAGACGTAGAGCACAGGGCCAAAGTGCGGTGTGTGTGTCCATGGGCGTGCCTGTGTGTTTGTGATGCAGAAGGCACCTTGCACAGCCTGGCGTGGGCACCTAACCCCTCTGAGGGTCTGGGCACTGCCTCTGCCTTCATGTGGTCCTTCTAGAACATAAATGGGCACCTCTGACCAATATTCTCACATTCAGCTCAAGTTCATCACCCTGTCTGCTGCTGAGATGTGTCAGCCCTGTGAATGGCCCTCAGATTTTCTACACCCATCAATTCGCATTCCACAGATGGGTACACTGAGGGCCCAGAAGGCGCAGCGGCATGATTGATGACTGAGATCATAGTAGGTGGCATTGGAGCCCAAGCTTCGACCTGTTGGGACTCAGGGAGATGGGCAAAGTGGATGTGGCAACTGGAGTATTACCTTTCTTCAGAGCCGTGGCTCTTGGGAGGGGGCCAGGCCAGCAGCTTGTGTAGCAGCCACCCCTCACAGGCCCTGCAGGGCTGGCAGTGATGCTCCCTAGATGCCAGGCTCAGTCAATCCCTCTTCAAGAATCATGTCCTTTAATACTTGAAATAACTAATGGGAGGTTCTATCATTATCCCCCATTTTGCAGATGGAGAAACTGAGGCTTACATAGTTGATATGAAGCAGCCCGAGTTGGCTAAGGTGGGATTCGAACCTAGGACTCTGTGGCCTTAAAGCACACCTTTTCCATTCATGATGCTGCTTCCTGTGGTGGGGCCGGAAGGTGGGCAGAGAAAGCCTTGCCCCTTTGAGCACTGAACACTTGGCAATGGAGCACTCTGGCTTTGTCTCAGACATCCAGAGGTCATGTCATGTGGCAGAACAAGGGCTGGCGGGACCTGCAGGTGGAAGGGAGGGCAGGGGTAGGGGGTGGGAGGGGAGCAGTGGTTCTTGGACACAGCTAGTGTGTCTGCCACCTGCAGTGACCAGGGGCTGCAGCAGGCAGTGCACCTGGTGTAGAGTGACCAAAAGCCAGATGCAAAGTGGCCCCCAAAGCTTCTCCTCCCATTTTCCAAATGGGGAAACTGAGGCTCAGGGGGTGTCAGGAATTTTCCTGAGGTCCCAGGGCTTATAAAAGGCCCTGGTGGCCCTCAGCCTGGTCTTAGGGACCTGGAAGTTTCTGTTGTGTGCTTAGGAGTTGGAGGTTGTTGCTGTTCAGTCGCTCAGTTGTGTCCGACTCTTTGTGACCCAATGAACTGCAGCATGCCAGGCTTCCCTGTCCTTCATCGTCTCCTGGAATCTGCTCAAACTCATGTCCGTTGAGTCAGTGAAGCCATCCAATCATCCCCACTTCTGTCGCCCGATTCTCCTCCTGCCCTCAGCCTTTCCAAGCATCAGGATCTTTCTCAATGAGCTGGCTCTTGGCATCAGGTGGCCAAAATATTGGAGCTTCAGCTTCAGCACCAGTCCTTCCAATGAATATTCAGGGTTGGTTTCCTTTAGGAGTCAGAGGACAAGGGTCAAATCCCAACTCTGCTTCTCACTTGCTCTGTGATCCTGGACTTGTACTGAACTTTCCCAAGCCTCAGTTTCCCCATCTGGAAAATGGGGATCAAATTGGTACCTACCTCGCAGGATGGAAGAGAGGATTCCGAGTCAATCCTTGGACAGGACGGAGGTGATGTCAGATCCGTGGGAAGCCTGGATCAAGTCTGCACTGTGACGACAATCCTGCAGTCACCAGCACCCTCCTGGGGGGCAGACACCTTCCTCACCGGAAGGTTCTTTTCTTTGTAATGGCTGTGTTTGGCCAGGGACCGCCCCCGCAGTCCACCCCACACCTTCTATCCCCGAGCTTTCGGGAACCAAACACTTAAGAGATGCCAGTTTCCCCCTTTCCCTCTTTTTGGCCAATCTCCCAGTGAAGTGGAGGCCAGGAAGAGCAGAGTGGGGTCAGCGTGGGACCTTCCTTTTCACCCCAGTGGGGCGACGGGCACCTCTGCCATCTGGCACCCAGCACACACCTCCCTCTTGACAGACACCAGGGCGCCCCCTCTCGCCCCCTGCACCCGGCGCAGTCATGCAGGAACGTCTTCAAAGTCTTGACTTTGGACATTTTCATTTTTCACTGACCCCACGAAGTGCCTGGTCCTGACCGAGTGACAGGGAGGCACCGAGGAAAACGATGCGTTGTCTCTCCAGCCCCTCACTCTTTCTGTTGAGCTCTCGTCTCACGGTTTCTCTGGGTCTCTCGTCGTGCCTCGGCCTCTCTCTCTCTTTCTCTGTCTCTCTCCCTGGTCTCTGTCGCTCAGCTTCTCGCTGAGTCTGGGTCTCACTGTCTCTCTGGCGTTGTCACTGTCCCTCCCGGTCTTTCGCGTCTCTCTGCAGGCCCTTCTCTGGCTGTCTCCCTGGATCTCTCGCTGTCTCTCACGGTCCCCCTCTAGTTCTGGCTCTCCATCCCTGGGTGTGTGTGCGGGGGTCTCTCCCTGTCTCTCCGCGTCCCTCACTGGCTCTCCCGGCCCCTGGTCTCTGGCTCCAGGCAGAGCCAGCGGTGGGAGCGAGAGAGACGCGCGCAGCCGGGCAGCGGGCGCAGCGGGCCGAGCAGGTGTTTGTCCAAGGAGGCGCATTGATCCCGCGGCCGCGCCGCCATCGGAGAAATCCCGGCCTCGGTAATGAACCTCCCCACACGCCGCTCGCAAAGCACACAGCAGCCCTGGCCCCAGCGGTTAATATTTAACTGAATAAGGGCCATAAATATGGAAAATGGGACTTTTAATTAAATAAGCAGCTTTTAAAAGGGCCCTTGGGCGGGAGAGGCTTTTGTTTAAATATGATTGATTTGACATGTCCTTCCGCTCGCACACTCTCCCGGCTCCCTTCCGACGTTAACTCTTGGCCTCGGCCCGGGGAGCAACTTGGCTGGAGGCAGGGGGCTCCCTGCTGGAGGAAACGGGTGCAATGAACAAGAGGTACCCAACGAGGCTGGGATTAAAAATCTGACCTCATCAGAGACTGCTAGCATTGGGCGGCGGGGGANGGACCTTCCTTTTCACCCCAGTGGGGCGACGGGCACCTCTGCCATCTGGCACCCAGCACACACCTCCCTCTTGACAGACACCAGGGCGCCCCCTCTCGCCCCCTGCACCCGGCGCAGTCATGCAGGAACGTCTTCAAAGTCTTGACTTTGGACATTTTCATTTTTCACTGACCCCACGAAGTGCCTGGTCCTGACCGAGTGACAGGGAGGCACCGAGGAAAACGATGCGTTGTCTCTCCAGCCCCTCACTCTTTCTGTTGAGCTCTCGTCTCACGGTTTCTCTGGGTCTCTCGTCGTGCCTCGGCCTCTCTCTCTCTTTCTCTGTCTCTCTCCCTGGTCTCTGTCGCTCAGCTTCTCGCTGAGTCTGGGTCTCACTGTCTCTCTGGCGTTGTCACTGTCCCTCCCGGTCTTTCGCGTCTCTCTGCAGGCCCTTCTCTGGCTGTCTCCCTGGATCTCTCGCTGTCTCTCACGGTCCCCCTCTAGTTCTGGCTCTCCATCCCTGGGTGTGTGTGCGGGGGTCTCTCCCTGTCTCTCCGCGTCCCTCACTGGCTCTCCCGGCCCCTGGTCTCTGGCTCCAGGCAGAGCCAGCGGTGGGAGCGAGAGAGACGCGCGCAGCCGGGCAGCGGGCGCAGCGGGCCGAGCAGGTGTTTGTCCAAGGAGGCGCATTGATCCCGCGGCCGCGCCGCCATCGGAGAAATCCCGGCCTCGGTAATGAACCTCCCCACACGCCGCTCGCAAAGCACACAGCAGCCCTGGCCCCAGCGGTTAATATTTAACTGAATAAGGGCCATAAATATGGAAAATGGGACTTTTAATTAAATAAGCAGCTTTTAAAAGGGCCCTTGGGCGGGAGAGGCTTTTGTTTAAATATGATTGATTTGACATGTCCTTCCGCTCGCACACTCTCCCGGCTCCCTTCCGACGTTAACTCTTGGCCTCGGCCCGGGGAGCAACTTGGCTGGAGGCAGGGGGCTCCCTGCTGGAGGAAACGGGTGCAATGAACAAGAGGTACCCAACGAGGCTGGGATTAAAAATCTGACCTCATCAGAGACTGCTAGCATTGGGCGGCGGGGGGTGGGGGTGGGGCCGTAGGGTGGTGGCGGAAAGGTATATTTCATCTTCTGGAGGGAATGAGCTAGTGGAGGTCAGGTTCCCCAAATCCCCCGGGCGCGGGTTCCCAAAGACCTCGGTTTAAGCCACTAGTCAGCTGTGCGCCCTCTGGCGGCCCGCCTGGTGGTCCGTCCCTGTGTGCCTCAGTTTTCTCATCTGTAACTTGGAATAATAATATCACCTACTTTACAAGGCTGTGTTCTGATTAAGTGTTTTCCAGTCCGCGGTGGGGACTGTGGAATGCTAATTTCCTTTTCCGGTGTTTAGCAGGATTATGGCTGGAGGCTGAGTGACGTCTGAGAGGTCTAGAGAGGCAACTTGGAGGGCACATTTCTCCAGCCAGTGCCCACTTCATGGGTTCGTATTTTGTAATAGTAAGAGCACCATGCTTAGAAGGCCCCCCTGCTTGCTTTCATGCTCGGTTGTCCTCCTTTTGAAGTCCTTAATAATTTTTGAACAAAGGACCCCACATTTTCATTTTGCAGTGAGCCTTGCAAAATACCCGATTCTGTCTATACCCGTCAGTATTGGTAGGTTGGGAGAAAGTAACTCATTTGAAGAGCTTGGGGCTTTCTAATTCCAGGGCTGGAAGGAGAATCAGCAGACAGGATGGTCTGTCTCCTGGCTCCATGCTGGTGGCTTTTAATTCCAAATCTCCCCCTTCATCCTATTTATTCTCAGATTAATGTTTATGAGGCACTTTCTGCATATCTGAGTCTGTGCCTGCTCGACTTCAGAGCCCTGTTGCTCTCCCCACTTCCTGGGTGAGGGACTTGATGTTCAGAGAAGCCAAGTCATCAGCCTGGGGTTGCCCAGCTAAGGAACGCAGACTTCTTTGCCACCAGTGCCCGTATACTGGGACTTCCCAGGTGGCACAGTGGTAAAGAATCTGCCTGCCAACGCGGGAGATGCAGGTTTGATCCCTGAATCAGGAAGATCCCCTGGAGAAGGAAATGGCGACCCTCTCCAGTATTCTTGCCTGGAAAATTCCGTGGACAGAGGAGCCTGGCGGGCTACAGCCCAGGGGGTTGCACAGAGTCGGATAGGACTGAGCACACACACCTGTGTTTTTAAGTCCCCCTTCTTTTTTTTGGTTCTGTTTCTTTAAAAGTTTTATTTATTTGTTTATTTTTGGCTGTGCTGGGTCTTCACTGCTGTGTGTGGGCTGCTCTAGTTGCGGCAGGCGGGGGCTACTCTTCCTTACGGTCCGCGGGCTTCTCATGGTGGCGGCTTTTCTTGTTGCGGACCATGGGCTCCAGGTGCATGAGCTTCAGTAGTTGTGGCTCACAGGCTTAGTTATCCCACAGCATGTGGGATCTTCCTGGACAAGGGATCAAACCCGTGTCCACTGCATAGGCAAGTGGACTCTTAACTGCTGGACCAGCAGGGACGCCCCCAGTGTTGTTTAGCTTGATGCAGGCCCATATCCTGGGGCTTGTATCTGTTTTGGTCTTGACTCCTCTAGGCTGGCATAGAAGTCACCTCCCTGGATGATTCTGCCGTTTTCCATTGCCTAGAGAGGGGCACCAAGGAGGTGAGGTTGATAGTCACTTGGTTTCCTGATTTATCAAGATGTTCCTCCCCCACCATTTTTCCTCTGCCTGCATGGGGGAAGTTCTTGCTTGTTCCCACTCATGGGCCACTTCTTCCAGGCAGTCTTCCCAGATATGTTCTATTTGTGATGGTATATCTCCTTCCTTAATCTTCCAATATTAGTGATGCATGGTACTTAACCATGTGCTTTTGTATTGCTTTTGAAATCATTCATTCATTCATACAGGCAGTTACTATTGATTGTTGACCTATTACTTTATTTCCACAATTTTGAGATCAATTTCTTTTTTTTTCTTTTTAGCATGTTGAAACTAGGCTATATTACATATATAATACCCACATCTATTTGCAGAAAGTACTATAATTAAATGGATGCCTCTTTACAATGATGGTATTTTCAGACTCTGAAAATAAGAGTTTGTGCCCTGTTCTGGGTGTTGGGAAGATTGGGGTAAATCAAACAGACCTGCTTGTTACATCCTGAAAGCTTACAGTCTAGTGCAGATAATATTTTATTTTTTCAGATCATATTTTAAAAGCACCCTTCTTTGTATCTCTCAGAACACCTAGCCATGACTTGTTTACTCTTTTACAATTTGATTAACACTCTGAGTCTCCGTGGCTCTGTGGCCAGCAATATGGGCTCCTCCTCCTGAGAACAAGCGATTTCAAAGAAGGAAAGAGTGATGAGAACTGAACACACTTATGCTGTGCCAGGCACTGTCCAGTATTATCTCATCTAATGCTCACTTCGATTCAATAAAACGAGTGCTAGAGTGATCACTTCCAGTTTGCCAATGAGAAAATGAGGCCCAGAGACGTTGAGTTACCAGCCTCAAGTCACACAGCTAGTGAATGACGGGATCAGATCAAACACACACAGAGGCGAGAGCCCACACTCTTGATTTTAATTGTTTTGACACTTCTTTCATCCCTGTCCACCCTCTGTGAGCACCAGGCCCATCACAGAAAGGAGTTTCAGGTGGATGTCAGTCAATCCAGGGCTGGGGGCATCATCTCCCATCAACACGGGAGGGGAGAAGTCCAAGGAGAAAATGGAAGCACTGTCTTCCAGAAGGGACCATAATCGAAGGCCTCATAGAAAGATCTGGAAGGACCCAGAGACTTTTTTTGCCATGATGCAAGGCATGTGGGATCTTAGTTCCCCAACCAGGCATTGAACCCATACCCCCTGCAGTGGAGGCTCAGAGTCTTAACCACTGGACTGCCAGGGAAGCCCTGGAGTGACCTAGAGAGCTCCATCTGCAGGGTGGCCTGGTGCTCTTTGTCCAGTCACAAACCTCTCCTTTGAGGGGACATCCAGAGTCAAGTTCTCCAGTGCCAGGTCCAAGGAGAGTTGACAGTTCATGACTTCTGTCAACAGGGCAGCTAGCGGGCTGGGTATGGGTCAGTAAAACTCCCCTTTTGCTGTGCCAGCATGCTTGTCGCCATGGAAACAACTCCTGGGCATCACCAGATTCTGGATCTGTTTCCTGGGCTCCCTGTAGGTGGGGCTGAGGCCAGTGCTGAATGTGGGTGGAGACAGCAGGCTAGGGATGCAAGGCCATTTCTACTGGTAATTTCTAATTGCCAGGTTCGAGTCACTCATGGTGTGCTGCAGTCCATGGGGCCGCAAAGAGTCAGACATGACTGAGCGACGGAACAAGTCACTCGTGGCAGGGACATGGGCAGTGAATGAGGTGCCTGATCTTCTGTCTGGTGAGAAAAACATTACCTGTGTGTGTGCACTGGGGAAGGGAGCTTGTTCCTAGACCATCCCTCCCAGAACTCTCCCATGAGCCCAAAGCACCCACCTTCCCAATTTCTGTCTTATCCATGCTTCACTTCCAACTAGCACCCAAATTCAGCCATCAGCATCTCCCCACAGGATGACTGCAGAGATCTCCTAACTGGGCTCCTCAGCTGGCAGTCTGCCCCCACGTAGCCATGTTCTACCCAGAAGCTAGCTAATTTTTCTTGAGTCAAAGTGAAACTGTGCAACTCAGATTGGGGCTTGAATCCACGATCTGTTAACTGAGAGCACGCCCCTGGTCTCAGGACTTAATGAAGCTCAGGTTCTTGATGCCTCATAGCAGAAAGAATTCAGTGAGAGACAAAGTGATAGGTGAAGTGAAGTGAAAGTCATTCAGTCGTGTCTGACTGTTTGCAACCACGTGGACTATAGGCTGCCAGGCTCCTCTATGCGTGGACTTCTCCAGGCCAAAATACTGGAATGGGTAGCCATTCCCTCTCCAGGCGATCTTCCCAACCCAGGGATCGAACCCAGGTCTCCCACATTACAGGTGGATTCTTTACCATCTGAGCCACCAGGGAAGCCCAAGAATACTGAAGTGGGTAACCTATCCCTTCTCCAGTGGATCTTCCAAACCCAGGAATCGAACCAAAGTCTCTTGGCTTTGTAGGCAGATTCTTTACCAGCTGAGCTACAAAGAGGTGGATTTATTTAGAGAGAACCACTCTACAGACAGAATGGCCCATCTCGGAAGGTGAGAGTGGGGCCAGAGTATGGGACTGTCGGTTTTTATAGAGATAAGTAATTTCACTGGCTAATCAGTATTAGCCTATGGAAGGAGTATTCCAACTCTTTTGGGGAAGGGGTGGGGAAATCCAGGATGGGCCCGAATCTGGGCATCCCCAAGCCTTTGGGGCCTTAGATCAAAAGCACCTACTACCTGGNGTGGCCAGCAATATGGGCTCCTCCTCCTGAGAACAAGCGATTTCAAAGAAGGAAAGAGTGATGAGAACTGAACACACTTATGCTGTGCCAGGCACTGTCCAGTATTATCTCATCTAATGCTCACTTCGATTCAATAAAACGAGTGCTAGAGTGATCACTTCCAGTTTGCCAATGAGAAAATGAGGCCCAGAGACGTTGAGTTACCAGCCTCAAGTCACACAGCTAGTGAATGACGGGATCAGATCAAACACACACAGAGGCGAGAGCCCACACTCTTGATTTTAATTGTTTTGACACTTCTTTCATCCCTGTCCACCCTCTGTGAGCACCAGGCCCATCACAGAAAGGAGTTTCAGGTGGATGTCAGTCAATCCAGGGCTGGGGGCATCATCTCCCATCAACACGGGAGGGGAGAAGTCCAAGGAGAAAATGGAAGCACTGTCTTCCAGAAGGGACCATAATCGAAGGCCTCATAGAAAGATCTGGAAGGACCCAGAGACTTTTTTTGCCATGATGCAAGGCATGTGGGATCTTAGTTCCCCAACCAGGCATTGAACCCATACCCCCTGCAGTGGAGGCTCAGAGTCTTAACCACTGGACTGCCAGGGAAGCCCTGGAGTGACCTAGAGAGCTCCATCTGCAGGGTGGCCTGGTGCTCTTTGTCCAGTCACAAACCTCTCCTTTGAGGGGACATCCAGAGTCAAGTTCTCCAGTGCCAGGTCCAAGGAGAGTTGACAGTTCATGACTTCTGTCAACAGGGCAGCTAGCGGGCTGGGTATGGGTCAGTAAAACTCCCCTTTTGCTGTGCCAGCATGCTTGTCGCCATGGAAACAACTCCTGGGCATCACCAGATTCTGGATCTGTTTCCTGGGCTCCCTGTAGGTGGGGCTGAGGCCAGTGCTGAATGTGGGTGGAGACAGCAGGCTAGGGATGCAAGGCCATTTCTACTGGTAATTTCTAATTGCCAGGTTCGAGTCACTCATGGTGTGCTGCAGTCCATGGGGCCGCAAAGAGTCAGACATGACTGAGCGACGGAACAAGTCACTCGTGGCAGGGACATGGGCAGTGAATGAGGTGCCTGATCTTCTGTCTGGTGAGAAAAACATTACCTGTGTGTGTGCACTGGGGAAGGGAGCTTGTTCCTAGACCATCCCTCCCAGAACTCTCCCATGAGCCCAAAGCACCCACCTTCCCAATTTCTGTCTTATCCATGCTTCACTTCCAACTAGCACCCAAATTCAGCCATCAGCATCTCCCCACAGGATGACTGCAGAGATCTCCTAACTGGGCTCCTCAGCTGGCAGTCTGCCCCCACGTAGCCATGTTCTACCCAGAAGCTAGCTAATTTTTCTTGAGTCAAAGTGAAACTGTGCAACTCAGATTGGGGCTTGAATCCACGATCTGTTAACTGAGAGCACGCCCCTGGTCTCAGGACTTAATGAAGCTCAGGTTCTTGATGCCTCATAGCAGAAAGAATTCAGTGAGAGACAAAGTGATAGGTGAAGTGAAGTGAAAGTCATTCAGTCGTGTCTGACTGTTTGCAACCACGTGGACTATAGGCTGCCAGGCTCCTCTATGCGTGGACTTCTCCAGGCCAAAATACTGGAATGGGTAGCCATTCCCTCTCCAGGCGATCTTCCCAACCCAGGGATCGAACCCAGGTCTCCCACATTACAGGTGGATTCTTTACCATCTGAGCCACCAGGGAAGCCCAAGAATACTGAAGTGGGTAACCTATCCCTTCTCCAGTGGATCTTCCAAACCCAGGAATCGAACCAAAGTCTCTTGGCTTTGTAGGCAGATTCTTTACCAGCTGAGCTACAAAGAGGTGGATTTATTTAGAGAGAACCACTCTACAGACAGAATGGCCCATCTCGGAAGGTGAGAGTGGGGCCAGAGTATGGGACTGTCGGTTTTTATAGAGATAAGTAATTTCACTGGCTAATCAGTATTAGCCTATGGAAGGAGTATCCCAACTCTTTTGGGGAAGGGGTGGGGAAATCCAGGATGGGCCCGAATCTGGGCATCCCCAAGCCTTTGGGGCCTTAGATCAAAAGCACCTACTACCTGGAGGAAAAGATCTGGCAGTTGCTGGAGTCCCCGGGATTCCAGTGCACTTTCATTAATAACTTTCACTGCTACCTGACTGAAATCAGAGACTTCTCCTTCTATGCCAACATCTGCTAGGTGCTCTCTGCCTTTAAATGGGGGAGCATGGTGCCCTAAAGTGTTGCCAGTCCTGCCCGGCCGTGAATTGCCCGCTCTCCAGCACCTGACAGTGTCTGTTTCTTGCCTGGCTCAGGGGCCTGCCAAGTCGGGGCACTGCTTCCTCACCCTGTTCACCTCCATCCCCCCAGTGTTCAGTGGGGTGGCCATGCAGGGAGCTTGAGCCCCTTGGGGAAAGATGGAAAGTGGCCTTCAGCTGAGAAGTTACTGTGTGTGTGTGAGTCGATCAGTCAGGTCCGACTCTTTGCGACCCTACGAACTGTAGCCCGCCAGGTTTCTCTGTCCATGAAACTCTCCAGGCCGGAATACTGGAGTGGGTTGCCATTCCCTTCTCCAGGGGATCTTCCCGACCCAGGGATCGAGCCCTGGTCTCCTGCATTGCTGGCAGATTCTTTACCGTTTGAGCTGCAGGGAAGTTACTAAATGTCCATTAAAGTTCTAATGGTTCTGACTGCAAAAAAAGAAACAAACAAAAAACCCTTTTGATTACGGTCGGCCTTGGAACTATCACGGTGCCCGTGAGTGTGTCACTTAGCTTGCTGATGTGTTACAGTGAGCGTATACTGAGGCTTAAGGGCCAGTGGAAGTCCACTCGTCTGCCGTCTTGGGCCTATTTGATTCTAGTCAGTTGATGTCACGTCCTATGGCTCTGTCATTCTTTTAAAGGTCGTGCCCTGCTCCCTTAACCTCCTGTTTCAAAAAGTTCTCCCTTCTCCAAGCAGCAGACACTGGCTCTTGCAGCTCTGCCTTCGCTCAGCCCAGGCCACGTCTGTGCCGCGGGCAGTGTGACTCCTGTTGGGAATGCCGGGATTTAGGGAGCCAGGGAGCAAAGGTCGGGGTGAGGCTGGCTCCTTTTGACGTCAAAGAAGACTGTGAGTCCTGCTCTTGGAGCTGAGGGCCGGGTCCGGAATCAGCCTGTGATCCCAGGCGAGCTGAGTTCAGAGGTCACCAGCTGGCCCCTTTGTGTGTCAATATTACCAGGAGAGCCACCTAATTGGGGTGGGTCAGCCGGTGGACACGGTGAGGATGCTCATCCGGAGAAGAGAAAGGGACCGACAGTCCCCCAGGCTCTGTGTTGTGTGCTTGACATTATATTAATATGCCTACTAATAATACTAATATAGAAGTAGCCGAAAATAGCAGCAGCCACATACATTGAGTGCCTGTTAAATCCAGGCTTGGTTCCTAGCATTTAATTAATTGAACTGTCTCCTCTTTCCCGCCTCCCTGTGAATTAGGTTCTATTGCTACTGCTGAGGAAACTGAGGCACAAAATGGGAACATTAGGTGTCCGGAGTGGCGCAGCTTGAGTGGAGAAGAGGGACTTGGATGCAGCCAGTTTTCCTCCTCCTGACACTAGAAGGCAGGGGTGACCGCCTCCATTTCATTGATGTGAAAGTAAGGATCAGAGAGGTATCAAAGCTTGTCCAAAGCCACACAGCAAGCTGGTCAGTGGTGGAGCTGAGTTACAAACCCTCTGGAAGTATGAGTGCTCCAGAGCCTGCAGTAGCATGGCATCTCCTTATTTTAAGCTCATTTCTCCCACAGATTTTTTGGAGGCCTCTTCCGTTGGCCACTGTTCCCGCCTTTCCTTTCTGGTCCTTAGGGGATGCGTGCGTGCTAAGTCACGTCAGTTGTATCCAACTCTTTGTGGCCTGTGGACTGTAGCTCTCCAGGCTGGGGATTCTCAGGCAAGAATACTGGAGTAGGTTGCCATGACCTCTTCCAGGGGATCTTCCCAACCCAGGCATCGAACTCAAATCTCTTGTGTCTCCTGCGTTGGCAGGCGACTTCTTTACCAGTATCGCCACCTGCGAAGCCCCCTCAGAGGAAAGTGAACTGCGGATCTGCAGCTGCTATTTATTTACTTACTAAATCTTCGCTATTCTGCGTCTGTGTTGCAGCATGTAGACTTGGTTGCCCCGTCGCCTGTGGGATCTTAGTTCCTGGACCGGGGATCAAACCTTCATTCCTTCCATTGGAAGGTGGATTCTTACTTATTGGACCACCAGGGAAGTCCCACTTTTAGCTTCCTTCCTTCCAGTTCATAGAATGAGGTGCCCCTATGCATACCTTATTTTATCGTAATTATGATTGAAATATTCCTCAGACATCGATCCAGCTGCCCACTGGGAAGCAGGGGGAATGTAGGCGTTATTAAAAGTTAATCATTTATTCTACGGCACAGTACGTGAGAATCGGAAGCGAGGAGTCCCGCAGCGGACTGGGGTGGGACCACAGGGCAGCCACGGGAAGGAGACACCCCACCTCGGACACCTTCACAGCAAAGCGTATTAACATAATATCATCAAATCCTCCAACAGCTCTGTGAAAGAAGGCTGAGGAAAGGGAGACTCAGGGAGGCAAGGTGACTTGCCCGAGGTCACAGCTACGATGTAACAGAACCAGGATTCGAACTCAGGTCTATCTGCAGCCGACTCAAGGATCAATTTCCAAACCACGACTTTCAGGGTGTCCCATCATTTACATAGCTGGTTTTAAAAAAATAATTATTTATTTATTGGGCTGTTTCAGGTCTTAGTTGAGTCATTTGGGATCTTTCCTGGCTGCCCATGGACTCTAGTTGTGGAATGAGGACTCAGTATTGCAGTACAAGGGCTTAGATGCTCTGCAGAATGTGGGATCTTAGTCCCCCAACCAGGGATGGAACCTGTGTCCCCTGCATTGCAAGCCAGATTCTTAACTGCTGGGCCACCAAGGAAGCCCCCCTTCCCAACAGCTGACTATTGATGGATCAATGTATAATCGGTCTCTAGTTTTTTTTAGCAGCACTGAGCATTTGCACAACTCCAGGAATGAGTGTGCCCTTTGTACACCCTAGACACCCTGCTTGCTTTGGAGTAGCAAACAATACCTTGTTCAACAAGTCTTCATTGAACACCTATGGGCTTAAGTGACTCCCTTTTTAGGTAGAGCCTGGGATGGGGATTCACAGGAAGTGTTTTATCAAAGGGGGCATTTGCAGAAGAAATCTGTAAGAGATGCGGGGAGCAAGATGGAGCAGGGGAATGCGCTGGGTGAAGAAGTGGTTTTAGCTAGAGTCCCGTGGGGAGCTTAGGATTGGGGTGTGTGTGAATGGTATCATAGGGTTGCCCCTTCAACTAAGCATTGGCTGCAGGCTGCCCTGGGAGATGGGGTGACAAAATCAGCTACTCAAGGGCAGCTCCAGTTGGCCAAGGGCACGTCTCTGGACCTGGAAGCCTTTAGCAGCTACCTTGATAGTGGGGGACCGGTGCTGGGGAAAGGCAATCTGAGGTGGAGGGTGGTTACCAGCTGCATCTGTTACACCTACGATGTATCAGGCACTATCCACCCTCACAGTGTTTACCAACTTCTCAGAGAGTGACTGTCACATGATTCACATTCCAGACCCATAACCACATCTAATTCTCCTAATTCTACTCTATGAGGCAGAAACGACCCATTTTGCAGATGATGTTGAGGCTCTGTTGGTCCCAGAGAAGAGTAGATTGCATGGCTGACTCAGTGTCCAGCAGTCCAGTCCCCAGGCCTGGCTACTTCCCTGCCGTGCTGCCCGCGGCCTTCGAGAAGGTCAGCGGCCAGGTGGAGACCCAGCCAGCGGCGGGCGGGAGCTGCAGTGGAGACCGGCTTTAATGGCCCCGGCATTGTCTGACATTTGGGTTTTACTCTCTGAGTGAAGTGCACTAATTACTCCTGTTCGTTCATGAGTCCCAGTTAACTACCACTTGGATTTTATGCAGTTCTCTGCGGTTGCTGTTTCTGCGTGACTTCTGGAGACCACAGTGGCATGAGGCAGACGAGTCCTCTTTCCCATCTCTGGCTAGTGACTACTATGAACTCGAACTGGGTAGCAGCCACGTGTGGGGTTGACTCCCTGACCTGCTGCCTCTGTGCTGGGCACACACACACACAGCTCTGTCATCCTCTGATCACCCCAGGAGGTAGGCACAATGACTCATCCCCGTTTTACAGATGAAAAAATAGATTCCGAGAGCATTAGTAGCCTGGCTCCCCATGTACCAGCTGTGTGACTTCAACCACCTCTCTGAGCTTCAGTTTCCTCATCTGTAAAATGCGAGTAAAAATAGTACCTGCTTCCCAGGTTATTTGGAGGATGGAATATAAATGCTTAGGGTGGAATATGATGGTTGGAAAGCTCGGGACAAGCTGGTGACTATTATAAAGATGACTCCAGGGACTCTCCTGATGGTCCAGTGATTAAGAATCTGCCTTGCAATGCAGGGGGACGTGGGTTCAATCCCACATCGGGGAACTAAGATTCCACATGCCACAGAGGAACTGAGGCTGTGCACCATAACTAGAAAGTCCATGTGCCACAACGAAAGAGCCCGCATGATGCAATGAAAATCTCCCATGGTGTGATTAAGACCTGATGCAGTCAAATAAATAAATATAAACAATAAATAAATAAATGAAGGTGTCTCCAGGGTCAGCTTGGGGAACTAGTGCAGGTCCTTGCCTCCCTGGGCTCTGCTCTTTCCTCCTCATCCCCATCCTGGGAGCTTAATTCCTTTCTCTCAAATAGCAACTGCTCTTTAACACTCCCACCTTGGCAGGTGTCCTGAGTCTTCATGACTGGAAGCCAGCAAGTCTTCTGCCTTTGGGGGGAATAATAGGCTATAGGTTAGGGAATCATATTCAGGGGAAAAGAGGAGTTCTAAGCAAAACCACCACATGTTAAAGCAAAGAGGAACCGTCTTGTCGGATGACCCTGCCTCTGTTCCCACACCCCATTTTATAGACGGGAATGGTATCAACCAGTATCTGTTGATGAGTGAATGAATGAGTCACATGTGAAAAGCTGGGGCAGCACCTGCCAAGCCCTGAGCCGAGCTGCCTGGTAAGGTCACTGAGCGTGTGCTCTGCCCACCTTCCAGGGGCATTGATCATGAGCCACGAGGTGATAGGTGGCCTTGAAGGAGCAGGGTAATGGCCCTATGTCTAAGACACAGTCTTTGCTCCCAAGAGCCCAGAGGTAGGTAGGGGAGACAAAGGAACTGTTTGTTGTATGATCATAACACTGGAAGGAAGCCCCTGCACAGCATTTTCTGAGCACTCACTACATGCGAAGATGGATATTACCACCCCCATTGTACAGATGAAGAAGAAATGGAAGCTCAGAGAGGTTAAGCAATTTGCCCAAGGCCACACAGGAAATGGTTGATATAGAATCCAAACCTAAGCTCCTCTGGCCCAGGACTTTGTGTCCGGGACAGGGGAGTGTCCACCTCTTTAGAAGAGGATGGAATATGGGGCCGGAAGCTTCCCCGCTGGAATGTGTCGCCTGGGATGCGTAGCGGCCACAGCAAAGTCCACTCATTGACTCAGAAGCTTCTTAGCCACCTCCCTCCTCTGCACCTCCTCCTGGGATAGAGTTGAAGCTGAGCTTTGCCCCTTTGTGTTGAGTCTGGAAAGCGGATGTTCTGCCCCCATGGGGGCTCTGGCTTCCACCCCACCCCCTGCCAGTCCCCAAATTCCAGTGGCTTTCAGCTCTCCACCAGGCCCTCCAGACAGCTGACATTTTACACCGCCCCTGTGGTCGGCTCTGGGCAGTGATAACAGGATTAGCCCCGTGGAGGCAGATCACTTAATTAAACTTGGGGAGGAAGAACGCTGTCTTCTCTCCTCTTTTCAGCCCTGGGGGAGGGGAGCGGGGGCTCCTAATTATCTGGGCAGAGGGATTTCGCCCCGACCCCCGTAATTCTGACCCATCCAAAGGCCAAGAACATACATCCGTCATTCCTTCACCTGTCCGTTCATCCCACAAATATTGACCGAGATCCTCACCTTTGCTTGGTGCTGTGCTATTGCAGACATAGATAAATGGTGGACCAAACTGGCTTCCACGCTTGGTTTGGCCAAGAGTTTATTGCAGAAGTTATGCTACACCAGCTCTGAGCCTAGACTTTAAGAGACTGTGAAGTTTCAGCTTTCTCTCATAGCCCTGCCTCCCCCTGGAGAACGAGCCTAAGCAAACCTGCTACTGGAGTGACCACATGGGAGAGACCTGAGTCCTCCCGGCGGAAGCCATTCTAGCCCAACTGTCAGTCAACTGATCCTCAAACATGTAAGGGAGGCTAGTCTCCATCAGCAGAGCTACCTACCTGACCCGCGGCAGACCACAGAGGCTGAGACAGCCCAGACAAAGCCAGAAATGCGACCCATAGACTCATGAAGCAATGCGTACTGCTCTTTGTTTCAAGCCACTGAATGTGGGGTTATTTGTTCTGCAGCATCATCATCACAGTAGCTGACTAGTACAGCCTCCCTTTGCCTTCTCTGTTCATCCAGCCTCCCCCTGCGCCTCCTCTCTTCCTGCTCTTCCCTTCCCTCTTCACTCTGTTCCAGCCATGTTTGGCTTCATGCACTTATTTTCTTGTAAGGATCTAGCTTCTTCCTGCTTCCTGTTCCTCCTCACCGCTCAGTCTGGCATATGGGAGGTTCTCAGCCAGCATCTGTAAAATGAATGAATCAAGTTACATGGGCTTACATCCAGTGGAGGAGGTGATGCTATCAAGTCATAAGCTCTCCACGCTCTGAGGGAGAATAGCAGGGCAGGAGAGGCAGGCTGTCAAGAAAGGCGTCTTGACATCTGAGCTGAGGGTGAGGCGGCATTGATTAGGTGAAGAGCCATGGAAAAGCATTTTAGGCAGAGGGAACAGTAGATGCTGAGACCCTGAGACAGGAGGAACATGATAAGCTCAAAGTCATGAGGAAAAGTCAGAGTAGGGGTTTTGATTATTTTTTAATAAAAAAAATCCTTTCTTCCTTCCTTTTTTTTTTTTTTAAATCAGGAGAGAGGGCGAGGAGTTGTGGGAGGAGGAGAGGAGGAGGGAGACAGATTATGTGAAATGATGACGAGTTGGCACTTTTGGAGACTTGCGGTCATGATTAGACTAGACACAGCTCTCAGTGTTTTATAATCTTCCCGGCAACCCTGGGGCTTCCCTGGTGGCTCAGATGGTAAAGTGTCCGCCTGGAATGCAGGAGACCCGGGTTTGATCCCTGGGTCGGGAAGATCCCCTGGAGAAGGAAATGGCAGCCCACTCCAGTATTCTTGCCTGGAAAATCCCATGGACCGCGGAGCCTGGTAGGTTACAGTCCACGGGGTCACAAAGAGTCAGACACGACTGAGTGACTTCACTTTCACCAGCAACCCTGAGAGGTATCACAGCCTGCTCTTTGCAGATGGGGAAACCAAAGCCCATGGAAGTAAAGTTACTTGCCTGGGTCACACAGTGTGTGGTAGAGTTAAGACTCAAACCGGTTTGTCTGACGATAGATTCCGTGTTTCTCTTTAAAAGCTTAGGAGATATTAAAACACACACACACACACACACACACACACACACACACACAGGAGACTTTGAGACTCTAAGGCCTTACCCATCATGAAACGGGCGACTGTAGGTCACTCCCTTGTGAGTTTTTAACTTGAGTTTGTATTGGAGTACAGTCGCTTTACAATGTTATGTTAGTTTCTGCTGTATAGCTAAGTGAGTCAACTATACAGATACACATATCTCCTCTTCTTTTGGATTTCCTTCCCATTTCCCTGGTAATTTTTTTAAATCATTTCTGTTGTTACTACAGTTTGTTGTGGTTTAGTTTCTAGGTCTGATTCTCTTGTGACCCCACGGACTGTATGCAGCCCACCAGGCTCCTCTGTCCATGGGATTTCCCAGGCAAAAATTCTGAAGTGGGTTGCCATTTTCTTCTCCAAGGGTTCTTTCCCACCCAGGGATTGAGCCCTGGTTTCCTGCATCAGCAGGCAGATTCTTTACTGCTAAGCCACCAGGGAAGCATATTGTTATAACTGAGAGATTACAGTATGCCAAAGGCATTATTTATAATTCTCCCTTCGTCCTCTCAATAACCCAGTGAGATGGCTTGTGTTATTATCCCCAGTTTACAGATGGTGAAATTGAGGCTCAGACAAGGGAACGATTTGCCCAAGCCCTCCTTGGGACGGCACTGGGATTTGAACTCACTCCTTCGCATCTCTAGCCTGTAGGTTCATCTGCTTTGGGTGAGCTTCAGTGATGTTACTTCTCACACCTTGTGTCTTTTTAAAAAATTTGTTTGGACGCATCAGGTCCTTAGTTGCTACACACAAGATCTTCTTTGCAACATAAAGGATCTTTCACTGTAGCTCCCTAGTTGCGGCACGCAGACTTAGTTGCCCTGGGGCATGCTACCTTCTACAGCAGGATAATTTTCCATCTCATCAAAGGCAAAGTTGGCATTTTTGATTTTTAAACTCTCAATTAACAATTAAACATGGAGTATTAAGGCAGTCCTTATACTTTAAGTAGGTGCCCTGGGGCATGTGGGATCTTAGTTTGGTGATCAGGATCGAACCCGCCTCCCCTGCACTGCAAGGTGGATTCTTAACCACTGGACCACCAGCAAAGTCCCCGGACTTTCTATTCTTAGGGTCCACGTTCTTCAGAACATTCCCATCTGTTATCTCTGGTGTGGGTGAGAGGCGCAGGTGGTAAGTGGAGGAGGGGTTTCTTGACAGGGAAACTGAGGTCCCAGGAGGGGGACATGAGGGCCTGTCTGGGTGGGACAGTGGGCCTGCCCTCCCTCTGGCCCTCTGTAGCTCTCCACCTCCTCCTGGCCCCTTGATCAGAGCCCAAAGCCCCCATCCCTCCTCACGCCCTCCCCCAGGCTCATCCCTCCAGGGAGCGCCTAGGCGGACAGTGATGGATCTGGGCCAGCCTTCATTTTCATCCTCTGCTCTCGCATCCCGGCTGGCTCTCCCACCCTCCGCTTCTTCTCTTGCAGACGGATGACAAGTGAGAATGCCTGTGACCCAGAGAAATTATCTTCCCTTCTCTTTCACTGCATAATTTTCTGCCCTCTCGTCTGGACAAGCCTGGGTGACTTTTAGCTACAAAATAAAGGGGGGGAAATTATCATTCAGGAAAAAAAAAAAATAGAAGGAAGCTCCTAGCGCTCCGACAGACAGGCTGTCTTCTGGGTGAAAATGAGAATTTCCTGCCTTGTGAACTCTGGGGGGACTCGGGGGGAGGGGTGTTCACACTTGCAGGGTGACTGTGGTCCCCCTGGAGGGCGAGGCCCGTGGCTCCAGCAAGTTCCAGTGGCTTGAGGCAGCCACAGACTTTTTTGGGGGGGACCCCCAAGGCCCTCCCCGCAATGTAGGCACACACCTTGAGGACATCAAGGGAAGACAGCATGGCCCTCAGGCACCTGTGAGCACAGACACACACAGACACACAGACACACAGACACACACAGACACAGACACACACACACACACACACACAGAACTCCCTGAGTTCCTCATCACTTCCTGTGTGCCCTTCGATAAGTTACCCAACCTCTCTGAATCTGTCTCCTCTTCTGCAAAATGGGCATCACTTCGTAATCCAGCCTCACAGTGCCTGGCACTTGGGCAACTTTCCCCTGAGCTTGTGACTTTCTGGAAGTTTCTCTCTCTACGCCAACACACACACACACACACACACACACACACACACACACACACACAGAACTCCCTGAGTTCTTCATCTGACGTGGCCACTTACTGTGTGAAGGCCTCTCTGAATCTGTTTCCTCATCTGGAAAATGGGCACAGATATGAACTCTACATGGCAGGGGAAATTTAATGAATTAATACATGTCAAGCGCTCAGAACAGCACCATGCTTCTAAGACATGTTCCATAGACGTTAGCTGTTATTTCCGTTTTCAGACCGTGTACATGGAGCCCTGGGACTCTATGGGCGTGTTATTTTTTACTCTTCTTATGGAGATAACCTTACTCTGTTTATGAAGCACAAACACACGCACAGCACATAGAAACAGATCTACAGTGTATCTGTGGTATTACAGTCTCAGTAATGGGAGAGGATAAGAAAGGATTGGGGGGAAAGTGTTTAAAAAGTCTTCTGAGAAGGGTGATGATGGAAAAAAAGAAAACTCTGAGAAGCCTTGCTGTAACTGATGGAGAGAAGTGTCGGTCAGAGGCTGTGACCTCTGGCAGAAGGACTGAGTGCTGGTGGCCCCACCGCAGGGGACCTGATGAATCCGTACCCCAGTCTCTTTCTCCTCCTGCCTCTTGTCTTCTTCCAGAGCTTCCTGTGGGTCCCACGCACCTGGGAGCCTGAAAGGGGTCCGCTGATCCAGTGCCTCTGGCCCAGCCTCCTGGGCACAGAGCAGGTGGACAGTAGATCTGGGCAAACGGATGGTGTCCAGCCTCTGATCCTGAGTTAACCTCTACCACTTACAAGCTGAGCCATTTGGGGTCAGATCTATTTGACACCATCTTCAGCC
The DNA here is from genome assembly GCA_006410615.1 of Neotragus moschatus. Lineage (NCBI taxonomy): Eukaryota > Metazoa > Chordata > Mammalia > Artiodactyla > Bovidae > Neotragus > Neotragus moschatus. The sequence continues at coordinate 533,919 of SJYA01002296.1, forward strand.
TGACTTCCCACTGGAAACTATCCCTCTCTCCCTGCTCACCCAAGAAATGGGGTCAGAAGGTATGAGGTTCAAAAGCAGATATGTCAGTGATGGTTTTTGGGGCAGCTCATGGTTTAGTAAGGAGCCAGGCTTGCAAAATCAATAGTCTACCGCTGGAGGGAGGTAAGTTGAGGGAGGTACAAAGGTCATGTGAGGTGAGGAGGAGGCAGAGGAGAGTCCAGGGAGAGGACTCCGGCTGGGCTAGGCACTAAGAGATGGGTAGTGCCCTTCACGGCGAGGCTGGTCTGCCTCCGTGCCTCTGCTCATGCCATTCCGCCCTGGCATGCTTATCCTTCCACTCTCCCTCTGCTTTCATTTGACCCGTTTAACTTGAGACCCTTCTTATCCACAAAGCCTTTTTTTCCCTTGAAGCCTGTGCCAACCTCTCGCTTGAGATTCTTTGGAGCTAGAGACCATCCCGGCTTTCAGTCATTTCTAATATCTCTTGGGACAGATGGAAAAATACCTGGAGGCGGGGAGGATAGGGCTGTTCTTGAGACTGAAGCCCCAGGTTGGAAGCTTCATGCATGGCTGCAGACTGGCTCATCAGAGCAGCAGTTCTCAACCCTGGTTTCTCACCAGCATTACCTGGAGAGCCTGGAAACATCATCTATGTCCCAGATGAGTTATTCTAGAACCCCTGGGAGTGGGATCAAGGCATGTGCTTTTATTTTAAATTTTTATTTATATATGTTTTAAAAATGTGCTCTCTCTCAAAAAATATTTCATATTTTAATATTAATTTTAAAGATGTTTATTTGGCTTCCCTGGGTCTTTGTTGAGTTATCAGGCTCTTGCGACCCCCTGGCCTGTAGCCCACCAGGCTTCTCTATCCATGGGATTCTCCAGGCAAGAATACTGGAGTGGGTTGCCATTCCCTTCTCCAGGGGGATCTTCCTGACCCAGGGATCGAACCTGGGTCTCCTGCATTGCAGGCAGATTCCTTACCATCTGAACCACTGGGGAAACCTAATTTTTATTTATTTACTTATGCATTTAAAATGCACTTTGTTTTTTAAAATATTTATTTCATATGTTTCATATTTATTTTAAAAATATATATTTGGCTGTGCTGAGTCTTAGTTGAGGCATACAGGATCGTTAGTTGTGACATGTGGGATCTAGTTCTGTGACCGGGGACTGAACCCAGGACCCCTGCATTGGGAGTGTGGAGTCTTATCCACTGGACCACCAGGGAAGTCCTAAGGGCTGTGTTTTTTTAAATTTATTTATTTATTTTCAGCTGCATTGGGTATTAGTTGCAGTATTTGTGATCTTTCGGTGCTACTTGAGGGCTCTTCATTGTGGCATGCAGGCTTCTCTCTAGTTGAGGCGTGTAGGCTTAGTTGCCCTGCAGCATGTGGGATCTTCTGGACCAGGGATTGAACCTGTGTTCCCTGCATCTGGAAGCTGAATTCTTAACCCCTGGACCACCAGGGAAGTCCCAGGGATGCATTTTAAAGAAACTCCTCCGGGCATCCTAATACGCAGGCAGATGCCGATGAATCACATGGCAGGTTTTATAACTGTATGACGCAGATGTGATTATGTATTTCCTTTTATAAAAAATGGAGACCTAAATTAAAACGCACATCTATGAGTTTTTAACCTGTGTAAACACCCACGTAACCACAACCCAGACAAGATAGTGAACATCTCCAGTCCATGGCATGCTTCCCAGGTGGCTCAGTGGTAAAGAATCTGACAGTCAATGGAGGAGATGTGGAGACTCGGTTTCAATCCCTAGGTGATAAAGATCCCCTGGAATAGGAAATGGCAACCTGCTCCAGTACTCTTGCTGGAGAATCCCGTGGACAGAGGAGCCTGGCAGGCTACAGTCCACGGGGTCGAGAAGAGTGGGACACAACTGACCTCGCCTGCACCAGCCACGGCGACCTCCCGAAAGCCCCTGCATCACTGTTTCCGTCCACAGGGAGACCTACCCTTCTGACTTCTACCAGCAGCTGTTAGTTTGGCCCCTCCTTGAACTCTGGACCAAGTGGAATCACAGCGGCTTTGTGTCTGGCCCCTTTCACTCCGTGATGCGTTACCTGTGAGATTCACCTGTGCAGCTGGGTACGCCATTTGTTTCTTTTCTACTGCTGACAAGTATTCAGTTGTGTGAACACACCACAGTTTATTTACCCATTGTACTGTTGATCAACATTTGGGAGGTTTCCAGCCTTTAGCCCCTGCAATCTGAGCTGCTGTTTAACATTCTGATACAGATATTTTTATGTCTGTGTCCTGATTTAAATGATATTTTATTCTTTTCCTCCTTCACCGTGTTGTTTGTTGTTGTTCACTCACTAAGTTGTGTCCGACTCTTTGCGACACGACAGGACACAACTAACCCCAAATCTAATTTTTGATGATAAATTGGTTTGCACTAGGGAAAAGACAATGGCACCCCACTCCAGTACTCTTGCCTGGAAAATCCCATGGACAGAGTAGCCTGGTGGGCTGCAGTTCATGGGATCGCTAAGAGTTGGACACAACTGAGCGATTTCACTTTCACTTTTCACTTTTATGCATTGGAGAAGGAAACGGCAACCCACTCCAGTGTTCTTGCCTGGAGAATCCCAGGGACGGGGGAGCCTGGTGGGCTGCCGTCTATGGAGTCGCACAGGGTCGGACACGACTGAAGTGACTTAGCAGCAGCAGGGAAAAAGAAAGCTAGAATACTGTGTGGCCACATACCTCCAGCAGTAGAAAGGGCTGAGCTGTAGCAGGGCAGGGCAGAAAGCAGAGCTGAGTCCAAGGTACGCAGGGTTTCTGCATCTCTCCTAGCTTCTTTCCTGAAATCTTTGTATTTTCAATAACACCAAGATCCTGGGATACTTCCTCCAAACTGCTGCACCTTAAAACATTCCAGATGATGCTAGTATCAGCATTAGTTTGATTCTCAGCACTTATGCCACTTCTGGCGTTTTCCAGGCATGGAATGATCATATCCTGGCTGCATGCTCAATCGCTCAGTCGTGTCCAACTCTTTGTGACCCCACGGACTGTAGCCCACCAGGCTCCTCTGTCCATGGGACTTCCCAGGCAGGAATACTGGAGTGGGTTGTCATTTCCTCCTCCAGGGGCATCCTGGTTGAGAGGCAGCTAAAAGCACACTTTCTTGCAGAGAACATAGCTGTCATGATGTTCTCAATTCTCAGTCCTGGCAGCTGCCTTGACAGCCACCTTTTATGTTAATAATCCTTTGTACCCAGGTGATTTCAACACCCCAGTCAGTATGGACATAGTAGGTCTTCAACACGTTTGTTGATGGAATGTCAACGTGCCACAAGCTTAGGCAGAGAGCAGTGGGTTCAGCATCTGAGCCGCAGCATTGGCCCCTTCCCCGGAGGCACGATGGCTTCTCTCGGTCTACTTGGACCTTGACTTCAGCTGGAACCAGCTTAAGAGGGAAGAGTCGAAATGGCCCTGATGCCAGATTTCTAGGAACCAGGGCTCAGTTTTCATCCCATCTTTGTCATCTGTGCCTCCAACCATCACATTTCTGAGGCCTCAGCTCTAGGAACTCTGAAGTTTGTGGCCAGCATACGACTTTTTGAGGCATACCTTCACTTATCAAGGATTTATTAGGCCTCTTGAGAACGCAGAACATTGACTTTTTGTTTTTTTGTTCCACAACAATGTTTATTGTCACAGTGTCAACGTTTATTGTCACAATGTCCCTCAAACCCCAGAAATCCAGGAAATAGCATGAGAGCCTCTGGGGGCTTGTGCAGAAAAATCTTCTTCCTCTCATTCTGATTCACCCTATCTCCTTTGGCTTTTTCTCCATCAAAGTTCAATATAAGTACATGAATTAAAACCCAGAAAGCAGTCTTTCTGAAAGAGTGATGTCTGTCCACAGACAGTTTGCTTTTGGATGAAATAAGGATCACATGCAAATAAAGGGTGTGTATCGATCTTGGTTCACCTCCTCTTAGCCTTTCCTGATAAATATGGCACTTGAAGCAGAGAGATTCAAGTAAACAGTGGGCTCATTTGTCAAAGATGGCTCTTCCACACTTGGCGCTCCATGTTAGAATCTCAAGGCTGATGCTTTTTTTTTTTTTTTTAAATTTTTATTTATTTGTTTGGATGTGACAGGTCTTAGTGGTGGTACTCGGGGATCTTTAGTTGTGGCATGAGAACTCAGCTATGGCATGTGGGATCTAGTTCCCAGACCAAGGATCAAATCCAGGCATTGGGAGTGTGGAATCTTAGCCACTGGACCACCAGGGAGGTCCCAAGTCTGATGCTTTTGAACTCAGACTCATCCATATTGTTATTCACTTCTCTCCAGTCCCAATTCCCTACTCTATGTACCAGTCCAGGAAGGCTTTTGACAACACATAACAGAAAAAACAACTAACTGTATATTAAATGAATGCGGGGTGGGGGGGAGGCATTCTTCTCGTATAATAAAAAATCTAGAGGGAAGTGTGGATTGTAAATGGTTTGTCTGTCTTTGTGATTCTCTTGACCTTGCCCTCAAAGTTGCAAAAGGGATGCTGCGGCACCAACCGTCACATTCAAGTTAAAGGCAAAAAGAAAGATGCTGCAATTTCACTCTCTCTTTGTCAGGAAAATACAGACTTTCCTAGGAAACTTCTAGCAGATTTCTGCTTGTCTGATTGCCTAGAACTGTCTCTCAGATGCCTCTAGCTGCCATGGGGAGAAGGGGGTTGGGGAAGCAAGTGGAGGGCGGCACAGTTGAAGGAGATGGGAAACAACTGTTTATCCCCCAGCATCTGCCACATCTTGTCTCTACTCCACCGCCCACACGCCACTGTTGGAACCTTCATGTCTTTCCTGTTTGAGAGAATGGCGAGCCCTCGACAGTTGCCTCCAATTATCTCCCGTGTCCGTTCTTTATATCATCCACTCTGCTCCAGGAACCCTGGCCAACTTTCTGTCCTCAAAGAAAGGCTCCCCTGCTTCTTTGGATTCACTTGTCTCTCTGCCCAAGATCCTATGTCCCACCTCCACTTCCATCATGCATGAGTGGATTCTTTTCAAGCTTCAAGTCTTGGCTTAAACTTCACTTTTTCAGCATGGCCTTCCCAGACCAAAGTCTGCCCTTTCACTAACCCTCATCCCTACGCGAGATCATCCATGTATTTGTATGGTTTGCCTTATCGTCTCTCTCCTCACGAGACTTGGGGAGAGCGGGA
>SJYA01002296.1:540818-565711 GCA_006410615.1 Neotragus moschatus
TCACTCCTGTCTTGAGGACCACAAGGGGGGTAACAGGTAGCATCCATGAGCAGATAAACAGAACAAATCATTTGCAGCGCTCTCTTATTTTTAGGCCCCGATGCATTTCTTTTCACGTGGCCCCAGCGTTTCTAGCTTGTGCTAATTGGACCACGGCATGAAGGGACCAGGCTTTATTTCATGCAAAATGCACGTGGGGCACCTTTGTTTGAAAAAAGCTTGCCTGAAAATCACCCAGCCCAGGCTTAGCAGGGTCTCAAGGCAGGAGTGGTTCCTGGCTCACGAAGACCACTGTAGCTGCCCCGGCTTCTACCTGCAACCTGCTATCTGATGCCCCCCGTCTGAGGGATCATCTGCACGTAGAGGTCATTCCCGGTAAACTTTAACCCCTTGAGGCCTGGACCACATCTATCATCTTTGCCACCCTGGTGTCTGGCACCGAGTGGGTGCTTATTGATTGCTGGTTGTCTTCCTGTTAAAACCTCATTTTCTTCCTACCTTTGAAATTCTCTGCCCTTCCAGTAACCCTGCACCCCACTGGAAACTCTGTTCAGCACAGTGTCTGTGGCTCTGCCCCTTGGTACCCAGCCTACTGAAACTCTGCAGAAACAGACCCTTGGGTCAGTTCTCAGGATACTGGATTNTCTTCCTGTTAAAACCTCATTTTCTTCCTACCTTTGAAATTCTCTGCCCTTCCAGTAACCCTGCACCCCACTGGAAACTCTGTTCAGCACAGTGTCTGTGGCTCTGCCCCTTGGTACCCAGCCTACTGAAACTCTGCAGAAACAGACCCTTGGGTCAGTTCTCAGGATACTGGATTCAGGGACTTCCCTGGTGGTCCAGTGGCTAGGATTCCACACCCCCAGTACAGAGGGCTCGGCTTCGATCCCTGATTGGGGAACTAAAATCTCACATGCCACCCGGCATGGCCAAAAAAAAAAAAAAGTAATTGAACGTGCACTATGGCATATTAGACAATATTAAAAAAAAAAAAAATGCTGGGTGCAAGTCCCTGGTCCCATGAACACAGAGCAAAGGGAGCTGGGCTTTTTGTAAAAGGGGGTTAGAAAGAAGCCTGGGGATGTCTCCCTCAGCCCCTGCTTTGGCCTCTGGAACGTTCTGGGTTTGAGAACATCAGTGAAGGGAGACATAAGAGAAGCAAATGGGCAGAGGGGAGTAAGGATCAGTGTCTGCAGTGTGGCATCACAGCCCTGCGAGGGCCTCTGTGGGTGGGACTCCCGGACCGTTCTTCAGTCTTCTTCCTTCCTGGACAACCTCCGCTGGACAAGGCTCAGCTCCTCCTCCAGTTGCTCAGTCCCCTCTGGTCCAGCCAGCTTTGCCACCTGACTCTGCTCTGGCCCCAACGTTTGGGGGGTATCCGGGGAGGGGGACCTGGGGCACTGAACAGCCACAACTGGGGCAGAGCTGATTTTTCTGCTGGTCTGGGTGGCCCCAGGGAATGTCCAGGGGAGGGGGCTGTAGCCAGGCAGGGAGGGGGTGGGGCTGGGACAGCATCTCTCCTTCCAAGGATGAGAGGGACAGGAGGGGGGCACACCTGGGCCTTGCCCGGAGCCCACGGAGGAGGCTCAGGGCTATGCTCTCCAGCAGTGGCCCTCCTGAGAAGCAGAGGAAGGAATCTGAATAAAAAGGAGCCACAAGGAGAGGGTTGCCCACATCCCCCCGCCCCCCACCACTGTTTCCAGGCGACACGCGGTCTGCCGCGGTCGCTGTCATACAAACCCTCTTCCCGTAAGACGGCGGGTCCCATGGGGAGAAGGGGTGAAGTGGAATATTTTATCAGCCGTGTACATATGTAACCAGAAGTGGGGCTGAAAAGCAAAAGCTCATTTCCCTGAATTGGGGGAGGGGGGCGGAGGTGGAGAGGGCTGGCGGGGTGGCTGGAAGGGACTTATCTGCAAGAGGTCAACAACCAGAACACGGATGCGACCGTGGTTTTCACTCTCCGCATTGTCAGCTCGGAAAACCTTACCACTGTGGGCTGTTCTGGGGGCGAAGTTTAAACGGCATCTTGTTTTTGTATTAAAAACAAGAATCTGATATAGATAGAAAAGGTGAAAGAAAAAAAAAAGAGTAAGAAATATTTGAAAACTGAACCGCGACAGGAGAACGATTCTCTGGGAGAGAACGGAGTTGGGTTTCCTGTTCACCAGCCACTTCTCACCCGTGGTTTGACAATAGCTTTGTTCCTGTAGGGAGCAGGCTCTAAGTGCTGGCTTCCTGGCGGTTGACGGTCCAAGTTCATCCTGAGCACCGGTGGGTCAGTGCGGTGCTCGGATGCAGAAAATCGGGCATCCTTTGGGGGTCGGAGGAGGCAGGAGGTTGTCTGGGTACACAGAGTGGGAGGTACAATCTCTCCTCTGCTCCGAAAAACAGGCAGCTTCTTTCCCCTGCCTTGGTGAGTGCCATCATTCAAGAGTCTAAAGAACTAGGGGGAAAAAATCAAATGATGTCTTGAAATACTTGCTTTGCCCAAGAATTTAACGTGAAAGTAACCAACTCACAAAGAGTTACCAGCCCCTCTGCTCGGGGTAAGTGACCACTTGCACAGCGTGTCATGAAGGAGACTGGTTTACTTTATAGCTTAGTTATTTGTGTTAGTTGGGGACGTGGAGCGGGAGAGGGCAGAGATCCACAAGCTGGCTGGGAGGCAGGGTTGAAGCGTCCTTCTGAGGACCAGTCGTATGGCCATTTCCAAAGAACAGAGCAGAGACATGATCAGATGGGCAGACGGCGCAGCCTCCAACAGCTCTGCCCCGACTCAGGCTGGGGTCCGGCTGCCAGCTCATCCAGAAGTTTGTGAGATTATTAAAGTTAAGTGAGGAGGGATGGAGAGTGAGCATGAGAGAGAGACAGGGAGAGAGAGGGGGAGAGAGGTGAGAAACACAAGAACCCATCTGGGCAATGCATCACATTGAAATTGCCCCGCATTAAAAATTCACCAGCCAGTGAATTTTCAAGGGATTTGTAGTAATTAGATGACAAAATGCTGGCAAATCTCAGGCTTGCCAAAGATGTTACTCAGGGGTCAAAGACTCGACACTTTCGACTGGGTAATTTGTAAGTGTCAATCACTCGCTGCCATCAGAGAGAAGGGAGCGATCTAACGGCTGCATTCTAACTAAGTGGAGGCGCGAGCCTTCAGCCGGCCGTCTGCCAGCAAACCCCAAGACCCCGTGGCCGCTCCGGCTATGGCGCAGACAGCGGCTACAGCCCCGCCCGGAGCCCCTCTGGCCAACTCAACTTTCCAACTTCTTGTCTGATTGTATTCCCCTTTGGCACTTTCAGAAAGCAGCTTGCCAAGAGTTGGATGGACATCCCTCCTTCACGGAGGGGAAAGGGTCCTGTGGCTGGCTGCTGCTGGAGGGCAAAACAACAGGGGGCTCTCTGTGCCTGGGTGGGCCCTGGGGCCTCAGTCTTCTCATCTGTGAAGTAGGGGTAAGACACCTGACAGAGCCATCCCAACTGAAGGAGAAAGAACCTACTGGCCACTTGCAGAACTGATTATTTTGCTGGGTATCCGTTCGCCATTGTCCCAGGTGATGTGCTGGGCTCTGAGGACCTACCAGTGGTCTAGAGGACACATCTGCTCTCCGGGAACACTCTAGATGATAGGGAGGAGGGATGAATAATAAATCATCAAAAAGGATGTCTGAGGGTGCTAAATGCTAGGAAGAAAATGAAACAGAGTCAGCATAGAGCGGGTTGGGTAGTGGTGCTACTTTATACGGTGGAAGGAAAGGCCTCCTGAAGGAAGCGAGGGCAGGGAGTGCTCACCGGAGGGGCTGCAAAGCGAAGCCCCAAGGCCCCAGCTGGATGCTCTTGTTCTGTGAAATATCGCAAGGCTGGAGACTGGGACAATGGCAAGGATATGGCGGGGCTAGACTCCTGAAGACTTTGGTGCAACTGAGCTTGGGCAGTCTCTGGTTAAATCTGATTCCAGTTCTAACAGGGAGGAACAGTGTTTGGAGATGCCATCCATGGCTGGTGGGCCTGGGCCAACACTTGCTGGGGGATCTCATTTCAGCTGTGCCGGCTGATTGAAAGTGAGTTGCAAAGAGGCCCAGTGAGCCGGAAGGTAAGATGATGCTGTCAGGACTGTGGCTGGCCTGAGACTGCCTGGACCCAAGGTGTGGGACCCTTTTCAAGATAATGGGCCCAGAAAGGGCCCTCCCTCACTGCTCCCGCCCATCAGGGTATTTTTTGAAAAGAGCACTGGCCATGGAGTCAGACAGACCCCGGCCTCTGAAGGCTGACTCTGCTGTCTGAATTGTGTAATCCTGGGAAAGATACTCCACCTGTCTCAGAGCCTCAGTTTCTACATCTGGACAATGGGTACATGACCTCCACTCACACGGTACAGATGGACATTATTCATAAGAACCTGGCTCAGGGGAGGTTCTCGATAGATGTGCTTTCGACTCTAACACAGCTCTGATACACAAAATGGTCAGATTCTGGTGGGCCACCTAAAGAGTATCTCTATGAGCAAAAGAAGTCTGCAGCTGAACCACACTTAGGGGGATGAACTAGGGGACAAGCCTCTGCTTTCAAAGAGCTGGAACAGGCTGTCTTTGTATGGTTTGCTGCCTGGTTGGCAGAATAAATGTCCAGAGCGGAACCTATAGGCTGGGAATATTTATGTATTTGGCGAATACTGACAGTCGGTCCGGGGAGGGGCCAGGGCCAGTGTCTGTAAATCGCTTTCTCCCCTGGGCTCTTCTGGTTATTTCACATTTGTTGTTGGTGGGGGCAGGGCGCCGGTGCTGGGCGTGTTTATTCCCTCACCCTCCTCTTACCCAGGCCTGGGTCTCCATCCCATCGAGCCTTCGCTGCAGGTTTAACTGGGCTGTGAAACTGCTCAAGGGGAAAATGAGAAACTACCCAGTGTTTCATGGGAGGCAGTGGGCTGGGCTTCCCGATGGCTGACCCTCACCCTGCCCCCTCCCCAAGGAGTGGGGGAAAAACTGGAAGCCCTGGGACCAGGAGGCAGGTATCCCAGGCATCCACGCCTCCACACGAAGCTCCCCTGAAGCTTGGAGGCCTGGAGACTCACTTGAGATGCAAATGAAAACCGGCAGCAGCAGCAAGTCGCTCAGCTATTCCCTGGGGCCCTGCGTGAATATTGCGGGACTGGGGGATTTGAAGCTGACCTGGCGGCTCCTTAAGAATCGATGGGACCGACCATAAAGTGAACAACGCTGATCACCCCCGATAGCGCTGCCGTTTACTAAGCACATACTGCATGTCACTGAACGTCGGATCAGCCAGTCCCCACAAGGACCCGGGGATGGTGGGTGACTGTTGCCTCAGCAGTGAGTCGGCCCCCGAGCCCGTGTGAAAACCTCCTTGCTTTGGTCTCCAACCCTTCCCTCTGCCTGATCTTATATTACAGGCCTTTCATGGATGGACTCAGACTTTGTTTGTGATGAAGGCATCTGACCTCTTCACCTCTTTGGGTCACAGAGGCTGTGGTCTGTAAACCACCAGTTTGTTGTCCTGAATCAGACAAACAGCCTCAATCAGAGAGGTGGGCAGGGGCCCAGAGGACACTGGAATCGTGTCCTGGTTGCTGTCTGGGCAGCAGAGGCGGCGGCTTGTGCAGGGCACACAGATTTCCGAAGCCAAAGCAAAGCTCTGGACGAAGCAGAGTGTGTGTGCCTGGCTTCCCTGTCCTTTGCACACTGGACGCACAGACACACACACCCCTCATCAGAACTGGGAAGATCCCCAGTGTCCCCAAGGCGTCCCCCTGCTCAGCAATCTCAGCTGCCACAGTCCGAACCATCAGCTCCTGCCCAGCCCGCGGGCCCTGAGGGAGGCTATGTCTGCCCCTTCTCTCCGTGGACCCTGGGACCTGGCCTGGGGAAAGTACCAGCCAACCCTCTCTCTCAAAGCCCTTGGCTAGTGGTCTGGGGCTCGTGGATGACCCGGCAGGAACACCCCAGCCTCTAAGGAGCCAGGAGATTCTGGGGATGTCTCTGACATAGCCCCGAGCCTCAGTTTTCCCATCTGCGAAATGGAGGGAAAGGGCAGTGCCCGTGGGCTGCAGAGCTGTGGTGAGGATTCAGTCACTGATCGCTGGACTGAACTGTATCATTGAACCCCAGGTCCAGGACTGAGCTCTTAAAGAAGGACGGCTGAGTCATTAGGACTCAGACTTCAGCCCCGAGACTCTGTCACAGGTGTGCCCGGGAGGCTCAGGGTCTTCTAATGTGGGCTGCAAATCACTCAAGTCCTTACTCTGGGTTGACCACCATCCCTGATGGAACCGACTGCCTTTGGAGACAGAGCGCAGGTTCTCGATGGGAGTCTGAACACCGATGCCGCCCCCACACCCATGGTGAAGAGGGGGCAGGAGGGCAGGTGCTGCTTCTTGAACAGATTGCATCCTAACAGTTAGGGACTGTGGCACCAAGGTGGCAGGACCCCAGAGAAGTGAAGGATGTAGTCTCTGCAGGCCTCCACGAGCTCTGTTTAAAAGTTCACACACTCGGATTTCCCTGGTGGTCCAGTGGCTAAGACTGTGTACGAAGTCGCTCTAGTCCTGTCCAGCTGTTTGGGACCCTATGGATCGTGTAGCACGCCAGGCTCCTCTGCCCCAGGCAAGAACACTGGAGTGGGTTGCCATGCCCTCCTCCAGGGGATCCTCCCGATCTGGGGATCTTCCCGATCCAGGGACCGAACCTGCGTCTCTTGAGTCTCCTGCCTTCGCAGGCAGGTTCTTTACCACTAGCACCATCTGGGAAGCCCCAGTGGTTAAGACTCTGCGCTCCCAATGCAAGAAGCCTGGGTTTGATCCTTGGTCAGGGAATTAGATCCTGCATGCCACAACTAAGACCTGGAGCAGCCAAAAATATATATCTATAAAATCTAAAAACTTCAGGTACAAGAGGAAAAGGGACGGGGTCTGGCTGCCATCAGCCTGGCTGGAGGGAAGATTCCAGCTAACAAGAACAAGCAGGAAGGGAGGCTCAGAGCCTCACCAGGGCTTTCTCAGATGGCTGGGGCTGTGTTCCCACATCTGAGAGACAGCAGGCAGAGGCAGACACGGAGGATCAGAGCTGGGAGGGGAACAGCACATCTTGAGTCAGCCGCCTGCTTCCAACTCTGGGCTCACCTTGGAGCTGTGTGGTCTCGGGCACGGCAGTTAACCTCTCTGGGTTTCTGATTCCTCAACTGGAGATGAGGATGGTGGTCATGGTGCGTATCTTGTGAGGCGGTGAAGGGTTAAGCAAATAGATCCATTGTTAGGGCCGTGGTGCTGATGGCCACCTAGGATGGTGGATGAGCCAAGACCGCAGTAGGGGAGGCTGAGGGAAGGAAAGAAGGATCTCCCGAGGCCCACTGTGTGCCTGGGGCTTTGTGTCTCTTTCAGCCTACAAACGCGGGCAGCGCTCAGAGAGGTTCAATGTGCAACCTGAATCACACGGCGGGGTGATCGCCCACCAAGCCTCGCTCACTGACTCCTCCAAGGTGGGTGCTCCTGTCATCCCCATTTTACAGGAGAGGAGACTGAGGCACAAAAAGACCAGGCCATCTGGCCCCGAGGTCACAGAGTTCATTGCAGGCTGTCGAGCTGGGATCCAGCCAGCAGTCTGGCCCTTCCCACTCAGTTGTGCCTGATTCAGAGTCACAGACCTCGGGCTGTGGGGAGGCTGGGTGAGCCGGGTGCTCATGGGATGTGCCCACTGCTCTCAGGACCAGGCCTTCCTCACTTGGTGTTGAGTCTCAGTCTTCCCAAGACGGTCTGCCCCTGGCAAGGTCTCTCCTGGGGTCTCTGGTTGGTCCCCGCGACCATGGTCAGGACATCCCCAAGAGATGTTGACCCAGCTCTCATCTGGGGTCCCACACCCTCCATGCCTGGCAACCACCCTCAGTGATGGCAGCGTGGGTGCCGTCATCTTCAAAAGACCCCATCCCTCTCTCCAGCCCTTTCACGTGCTCTGGGTCCAGGGTCCAGGGCCTGCCCCCAGCTCCCCCAGAGCTCTGGCTGCTGTGTGAGGGGACCCCTCACTCCCCAACCCATCTGGCAGCTCCGCGAGGGTGTGAGCAGCCATGCGTGGACCATCTTACCATCTGCAGCCCTGCCGTCAGGTTTCCCGATTCTGGTCACATCGTGACCACACCTGCTTGCCGCCTGCACTCCCCTTCCCCGGGCCCTGGTTTGGGGTGAAAGCCTTGCTTATTAGTCAATCTGGAGCCCACTTACTGTGAATTACCAGGCCTGATTGATATTCATGAGTGGATACGTCTGAAACCGCAGCTGCCACGTGACTCTGCCTTGGGGAGGCGGCTGCTCTGAGGATACGGGACCTGAGCCGCCCCACACGCAGCAGGGCCCCCTACTCACAGCTGTCCACCCCCGGCTGTGGACGGACTGGGAGGTGAAGCAGGGCTTTCCAGTCTGGATGGTGGCAGAGAGGAGGGGCCGGGCAGAGGGTGGGGAGCAGCCAGATGGTTTCCAAACACTAGAAGTTCAAGCCTGGCCTCTCCGAGCAGGAACCAGGAGGAACCACTTTGCAACACTCTCTCTCTCCTCTCACTGCCCCCCACCCAGATTACCAGCTTCCAAAGGACAGGGCAGGTGACTTAGGGATTGGACAGGAGCCAGGCTGCAGAGGCTAAACCCCAAATTCCGGTTTTCAAGTTGAAATGTTTCCCAGAGAAAACGGGCTTTGAACAGACTGAGTCTTGGGAACCGGAATGAACTGAATCTGGGTGTTGAAAGAACCTGGGGGCTTTTTTAAAAATGGGGGGATGGGAACCATGTCCCACACACAGGATGCTCAGGTCGCTGTGGGGAGCGGTTGGCTCCCCTTTGAGGAGGATTGGGATTGAGCCTTCCCCAGCTGGAGGGAATCTCCCAGTGACCCCGGGCAGTGCTGAGGCCCACCCAGCTGTGAGATCAGAGGGCAAAGAGCACAGACCCTTCTGGCAGGAGGCTATAAACTTGCTGGTCCACTGACACCTGGGGGCTTGATGAGCTCCGTCTGGGTCCCTTGGCAGCACGAACGCTCCTGAAGTGAGAAGACACATCAAGGAGGCCAGACTCACCTGCCTGGCTAGAATTTTCCTGGTTTTGGCTAAAGAGTCTCTGAATGGCCTGCTTCTCCAGATGCTGGACTGGGGATGACCTTTTTTTTTTTTTCCAAATATGAAAATGGGTATTTATTATAGAACAATTTTTAAAGATTAATTAAAGGCTTTAAACAAAAAACAAGCAAAATCATAATTCCACACACTGACATTGACTTGGTAGCATGGAAATACTTCAGCCCAAAGAGGCATGTTCGTCTTTGATGAATTTACACATAATAAATTCTCATGACATGATTCCAAAATATATGTATGAACCGACATGACGTGATTATAAACATAAGCGAATTTAAACCCTGGTATTAGTTTACGTGGGTTCAATTTAAGGTCAGTGACTTGGTGGGAACCCCACACTTGCGGACAAGCTCTCAAAGGCTTCCTTCTTTTTTTTTTTTTTCAACAAAAGCTCTCACGTGTTTATCACTAAGCCAAAGCCCTCGTTGAGCAACGCCAGTGAGAAACAGCCTTCCCATCTGTCCCATAAGACACACGTGCCTGTTCAGACAGTAGAGACGTTCTCTCTAGTGTGGTGTGATCAGACGCAAGTGACCTTGACACCACATATGTGGATGTCACTTTCGACTCAAGGCTCCTCATAGACCCAGCCTCGTTCTTCTCCAATGTCTTCTCTTGGGGTCGTACCCGATTTTATTACCAGTGTTCATTCGAATCCACTGGAGAACGGGATGCTTCTGCTTTAGTTTCCTGGCCAGGAATCGCCTGAAAGTCTTGTGAGAAGACATGGTGAGGAGCACATTCAGCCACACATAGGATGGCCGGGGGGCTTCCCAGGGGGCCAAGTGGTAAAGAATCCCCCTGCCGACACAGGCGATCCTGGTCTGATCCTTGGGTTGGGAAGATCCCCTGGAGGAGGAAATGGCAACCCACTCCAGTATTCTTGCCTGGAGAATCCCATGGACAGAGAGGAGCTTGGTGGGCTACAGTCCACGGGGTCGCAGACTCAGACTCAACTGAGTGATTGAGCACAGCGTGGCGGAGATGAGAAGACAGCTTCCTTGAGTCAGCCTCCATCTGCTTTAAAACCGTGGATTTGGGGGTTTTTCACAAGGGGACATATACTCTAACTGCTACACCGTCTGTCTGCAAGGTCACCACAGATGGCTATAGTCCTAGCTGGCTCCTGTTCTTCAGTTGAGCACCAGAAGCTGGCTAAGCATCTCAGGGTCTACAGAAGGTCTCGCAGCTCAAAACTGTTGCGGTGACATGTTTATTCCACAAGGGCTGGGCATGGAACTCAAGAGTGGAAATCCTGGAGCAGGAGGAGCCCCACATCCTAGCTCCTCTGGGGAACAGAGTTTGAGAATCATTAAAGGAACCAGTGTTTTAGGCTATGTCTTCTGTGGCCCACCACTTCTCAAGCGTCTTTTCTTCTCCCAAGCAGTCAAAATTTTGACTGTGGGGCGGTGGCCAGTGTAGATGCCTGCCTTGTTCCGGCACCTTCCTGGAGTATTAGGGGTGGGAGGCTCCCTTCAGTCCTCAAGCCTCAGTTTCCTCACCTGCCTCATCTCAGACGAGACTCAGCCCTGTGTTGCGGGGCGACACCCAGATGTGCAAGGTGGTGGAAGCATCATGGCCTGGAATCTTCTGGGGGGATCAGGAGAAGGGAAGGGCTCCTGACAGTTCCCAGGGAAGGAAGGAGCAGCTGCCATCCAGAAATCTGCACAACCATAGAGAAATGTTTGCTGTTGGCCTGAGCCCAAGGATGGGGCACCGCAGCCCCAGAGGATCGTTTTCATGAAAGCTGCAATTAAGGGGAAATGGGGTCTATTAAGGAAGCTGGAGGGGAGGTAGCCCTGGCTTCTGGCGAAGCTCTAATTAGATTGCAAGGCCTCTCTTATTTTGCCACTGAGCCAGAAGGTCCTGTGCTCGGGGCTTGCGCTGGGTGGCGGGTGATGGTGAGAGCCTGCCCGGGCTCGGGGGGCACGCCTGCTCCTAGGGGACTGGGGGTAATGACAGTGCCTGCTTGTCTAGGGCTTGCCACGTGGCAGGGATCACACTGTACCCGTTCGATCCTCTCAACCTCGGGAGTCGCCGGGCTGTCGTTCTCAGCTCATGGATGAGAAGACTGAAGTTCAGAGAGGACGAGGAGCGAGCTCAAGGTTGCGCTGTAGGTCAGCAGCAGAGCTGGGGTTCCAGCCTGGGGAGCCTGAAGGGGTCTGGGCAGAGGCGGCAGGGTGAGAAAGGCACGGAATGGGGAGCAATGCTACCGTGTGACCTTGGGGAAGCCACCCACCCTCTGTGGTGCTGGCTTGCTGAGCTGTAAGGTTGGAAGGGCTTGCTTTAGATCAGACAGACTTGACATAGAGGCCCAGACAGTAAATATTTTGTGCTTTGCAGGCCACACAGTCTCTGTTGTATTAATAACTACTCAGCTCTGCTGAATCAGCAGGAAGGCAGCCTAGACCATCTGGAAGCCAATGGGTGTGGCTCTGTGACAATAAAACTTTATTTACAGAAACAGGCAGCAGCTGGATCTGGTCCATGGGCTGCAGCGTGCAAACTCCCGGTTTAGGTCACTCGTGTTCCTTCTCTACCACTTCTTTATATCACATTCACGTTCTCAAGAATTTTCTTTATACAAATTCACTTTAAAAAAAAAAAAAAAAAAACCTGCTCCTTACAGTTTAGCAAAACCATTGGCTAGATGAGCTAGCTGTGTACTCCTAATTGTAACATACGCGTGAAAATAAACCCATAAGTTAAAAAAATTAAAGCTCATGGACTGCCTAAAATCACCTCGTGTACCATGGAAGGGGTTTTCCGGTGGTTCAGTGGTAAAGAATCCGCTTGCAAGGCAGGAGCCACAGAAGACGTGGATTCAATCCCTGGGTCAGAAAGATCTCCTGGAGGAGGGCATGACAACCCACTCCAGTGTTCTTGCCTGGAGAATCCCAGGGATGGGGGAGCCTGGTGGGCTGCGTCTGTGGGGTTGCACAGAGTCAGACACGACTGGAGCGACTTAGCAGCAGCAGAAGTAACTTGGCCACTCATGCCACGGAAGCCTGTATTCCATGATTCACGAAAGTGACTGTTAGTCGCTCAGTCGTGTATGACTCTTCGACCCCATAGATTGTAGCTCGCCACGCTCCTCCGTATGGGATTTTCCAAGCAAGAATACTGGAGTGGGTTACCATTTCCTTCTCCAGGGCATCTTCCCGACCCAGGGATTGAACCCTGGTCTCCCACATTGCAGGCAGACACTTTACCATCTGAACCACCAGGGAAGCCAGTGCTTCATGAGACATGTATCAGTAGTTTTCTATCCACTCAGGCAGTGGGGGCCAGACCCTATATCCTGCCTGACTTTGAAGACAGCGGTTCCGCTTTCTCTGTTTTCTCCATTGGGGTTCTGCCTGAGGCTTTTGCTTGGGAAAAGGGGTCCTGTGATCCAAAGAGTTTGGAACCCTATAAAAGTAGCTTCAAAATGAACTAGGAACTGGTGAGCTCCAAGTGAGGACATCCCAGCTCTTCCTGCATGGGGCTCTGAGTACCACACTGCTTTTTGGATTTCTTGAAGAGAAAAACATGACTTCCCATTATGCCTTTGACCCAGCCCTCTCCCACAACTAGAGATACACATCCACCAGGAAGCTCTCTATCTCCACCTGACGGCTGTCTCCAACTGAACACATCAAAAACCCAACTCCTGGCTTCTCTCTGGGCCAGCTCCTGCACTTGGCCTGTCTCAGCAGATGCTGCCTTCTTCTTTCTTCCAGTTGCTAAAGTCCCCAAGCATGGCTCCACATAGCCTACAGCCAGACCTCTAGTCTATCCACTGGGCTCCACCTTCTGGGACCCTGTCACCTCTTCCACTGGTCAAAGCTGCCACATCTCCCCTGGATTACTGCAAGGGCTGTACCCCACTCCCCAAACCAAAATGAGTCTGCGCAGTGGGCTCTCCCACCCCAGGGACCTTGCTTCCACTGCCCTGCCACTTACTCCCTCCGCTCTCACACCACCTCCTCAGGGAGCCCTCCCTCGGCCCCTCCAGACACCTCCGCATGGATAGCAGCCTCAGGGGCACCAAAGGAGAAAACATTTGCTTGCCATCTCTCCACATTCCACTGACAGCTCCTGGGGACCCTGGAGGGTTGCTCCTGGGGACCCTGGAGGGTTGCCCCCAGCACCCAGGGCTGGGCGTGGTGCACAGATGCCTCAGTAAACACCTGTGGGATGCATGCGTCCAGGTGTTCTGGGTTCAGTCCTCTCCTTGGCTCTGCAGCAACAGGAGCCCCCAGGGATGTGGCCACGGGCCCTGCCCGCGGGAGCTGACCAGCCTCTGGGAGTCTCGGGGTGCCCCATCACCCTGACTCTCTACCCTGGTGCTCTCCACAGCCACACTGAACCTCCAAAAAGTTCCCATGTACTGGGGACCGATGGGGTTTGTTGGTGTTAAAAACAAAATAAAAAAGCCTGTTAGGGGTCATGGCAAGTAGATGCTGAGCAAGAAGAGCCTCAATGGGGGGAAAGTGATTTGAGGGCTTTCATTCCAGCTGCCTTGAGGTGGGGTTTGGAGTTCTAGCACATGTTGGCCTTCCTTCCTGTGCCTCAAGCTCCTCATCTGTAAAATGGGGACAGGAGTGCCACCCCCCGACACAGGGTGAAGAGAGGAGGGCGCGCATTTGCAACCTGCACAGGGCCAGGCTTTCTGGCGAGCATGTGCTGCCCCAGGCAGAAAAGTGCGGAGCTGGGCTTGTGTCCCACGGGCGGCCCCTTGTGCCGTCACCTGGGGGCATGTTGCCTGCCCCTCTGATGCCCCTTTTCTGCACATCTCATAAATTCCCCTTCCACAGTGGCTGGATCAAGTGGCATCCATTCCTTCATCAGATATTTACAAGCACCTCCAGTACTCTTGCCTGGAGAATCCCATGGATGGAGGAGCCTGTTGGGCTGGAGTCCAGGGGGTAGCGAAGAATCGGACATGACTGAGCAACTCTACTTTCACGTTTCACTCTCATGCACTGGAGAAGGAAATGGCAACCCACGCCAGTATTCTTGCCTGGAGAACCCCAGGGTCAGAGGAGCCAGGTGGGCTATGCAGTCCAGGGGGTCGCAGTTGGACACAGCTGAGCAGCTAAACACAGCACAGGTGCCAGGAAGGTGCTCAGGTGTTATGGGGGCCATTCTAATAGGGGAGCCTAGACTGTCGAGTATAGGGTTAGAAAAAGTCAGTTTGGGGAAGGTGCTTATTTCAACAGCTGGGGCAACAAGAGAGAACAGATTATTATTAAGCCAGGATTCTATTAATCTGCTATTATTAATACTGCTTAAAAAATGATCGCATATTATTAACGAAGCTCAGCAGAGAGAACCCGAGAGGCTTTTTTTTTTTTTTGTGGGATGGGAGCACGTGTTCCATTTCTGTGAGAAGTACCAAAGGGTTAAAGTCATTTTCATTAAAATTTAAATTTCAGCAGGCGCTCACTCTCCCTTCACCGTCCTTTGAACGTTTGACTGGCAACCATTTCATATTTCAATCTCGGCAGAACAAATTGAATTAGATGTTGAAACCAAACTCGGCTCTGTTCACCAAAGCCTGCATGCTCAGCTTGCACTAATCCCCTCCTAGAGGCTGCGGAGCTCCGGCGGGCGCTGGGAGGGACGGTCCTGCCACAGAAGACAAAAGAGCCCAAGGAAGGCCGTGAAAGGAAAGGAGGAAAATCCACAGGGGCAAAGGCCGCTGGAGACTTGTCTTTTGCCTGGTTTGTGGGTCTCAGCCTGGGAGACAGACCGTTGTCTGGATCCAGACCATCCTGGGCAGTCAGCACAGAGCTGAGCCCATAGGGACACCCAGTGTGCAGCGGATGAATGAATGAATGACGGGGTGAAGATTAGCGGCCGGCTTTGAGGACTTGCTGCACCATGCTCTCTCTGCCCCTGGTCTCTGCCCTCCCTCCCACCCGCATACTCTCCTGAGACACCACAAGGTGCCTGGAGTCCTTCCCGGGGTCAAGGTGCTTCCGCCCGAACTGGGTTCTCTCGGTCTCGTGATCCTCCACGCTGGCTCCTGCCCGGCATGTGTGCAAACCTGCTGGAGGATGTCAGCTCGGCTCTCCCGGGAGGAAAGAGGCAGGCCTCACACCCTGGCATCACCCCAAGGCTGAGGGCCTTTGCCAGCAGGATGCTGACCAGGGCCTTTCTTTAAACGGCTCGGGTCTGGGCAATGGCGCAGAAGCGCTGACACAAGGACCTGAGCCTGGCTTACAGGCGACACTGGCAGGGGTGCTGCTGCCCACGGGTGACCCCGGGATCGCAAGGGTCAGGAATGAGCGCAGCAACACCTAGGCGGTGGCTCCTGGGTAAGGGGCAACCGTGGACCCCTCCCGAGTCTGCTGCAGGCTCTGTGAGTGGCTGCATAAGTGCTGGGCAGAGGGCACCCCCAGGCTACCTTCCAGGATACCATGGCTCCTTCCCATCATGCCCTGCCTCCTGCTGACTCCCACCCAGTCCTGCCTGTGCCTCCAGCTTGGGCCCAGATGATCTGGCATGTACATGTGAGGTACTGACTTCCTTAGGCATTTCCTGGGTGTAGCCCCTACGTTTTCTTTGTTGAATAATAAGAAGGATCATAATTACTACTACTACTACCGTTACTTATGGAAAAGGGAATGGCACCCACTCCAGTACTCCTGCCTGGAGAATCCCCATGGACAGAGGAGCCTGGTAGGCTACGGTTCATGGGGTCGCAAAGTCAGACACGACTGCGTGACCATCACTCACTCACTCACCATTACTTACGGTTCACTAGGTATGAAAAATCAAAGTGTTAGTTGCTCAGTTGTGTCTAACTCTTTGTGACTCCACGGACCATAGCCTGCCAGGCT
This sequence comes from Neotragus moschatus, assembly GCA_006410615.1. Classification (NCBI taxonomy): domain Eukaryota; kingdom Metazoa; phylum Chordata; class Mammalia; order Artiodactyla; family Bovidae; genus Neotragus; species Neotragus moschatus. Next base: position 556,781 of record SJYA01002296.1, read on the forward strand.
CCTCTGTCCATGGAATTCTCCAAGCAACACTACTAGAGCGGGCGGGCAGTCATTCCCTTCTCCAGGGGATCTTCCTGATCCAGAGACTGAACCTGGGTCTCCTGTATTGCAGGCAGATTCTATACCAGGTGAAGCACCAGAGAAGCCCAATAGTCTGCTAAATCCTTTCCATCCACGATCTTATTTTTATTTCCCTTTGGCTGCATCACATATCTTGCAGGATCTCAGTTCCCCCACCAGGGACTGAACTGGGCCACGACAGTCAAAGCACCAGGGAATCTCCCATCGAAGATCTTCTAGTCTTTACAGAAACCCTGCAGGGTTGGTTCTCTTTACACTCATTTTAGAGATATGAGAATCAAGGCAAGAGATGCTGAGGTCACATAGGCAGTGGGTGGCATTGCTGAGACCCCAAACCAGGCCTTCCTGGACTCAGGGTCCATGTGCTCTGACCCCTGCCCCCTTCCTGAAGGCTGACCCCTTGTGTCCTGCAGCAGGGCTGAGACCCTCTTCATCCATCAGAGGTGTCTGTCCCGCCAGGCTCAGGGGCCTCAGCTGCCTCTTTCTCCCGTCCAGGCCCCAGGTGTCAACACCCCGAGCCCAGAGGCCTTGTCCAGATACAGATGGCCCCACTGCCCTCACACTCCCTGGGCTTTCGGCATCACCTGCCCTCTCTTGGGCATACTCTAGCCTGGCCCCCATCAGGGGCTCTTCCTAGCTCTCCCTGGACCATCGGGGAGGACACAGGCCCTTTGGGAGGGGGTGAGCCTGTCTCCTGTCTACATGAAGATCAGAAGGCTCTTCCTTCTTCAGCCGTGAGCTCTGTGCTTTATTTCTGAAATCTGAGATCTGCAGTGGTTTGGGGCCAGTGACATCCCATGATTGTTCAAGCTCGTCTGAAGCCCCTCCCTGAAAGCCCTCTATGCTCCACCTCCCAGGTGAGCCCAGTGATCATCTGTCTCCCCACTGCCTTGGCTCAAAGGCATGAAGTCTCCCAGTTCACCCGGCACATGCTGGATGGATTCCTTTTCCCTAAAATGCTTTCACTTGGTCCCTTGTTCTCAAAGCCTGCATGCCACAGCGAAGACCCGGTGCAGGGGTGGGGATGGGGCTCAGTATTCCCGAGACACCAGGCCCTCCCCATGCCTTTCAGGGAAAAGACGGGCTGAGAAGGTACGTGGGGGCAGGGACTGGGCAGAGACCAGCTGTGTGCTGCTTGTGATAAGGCGGTCAGGGGCTGACTCTGAGTGAGAGAGGGAAGCTTAGACTAAGATCTGAAAGTGGCAGGTGGGGTGGGGGTGGGGAAGGACACAGTCTGGAAAAACGTGGGGGAAGGGCGATGTCCCAGGCAGAGGATAGAGCAAGTGCAAAGGCCCTGGGGTCGATCGTGCTGTGAGGGCCAGAGGGCCGTGAGCCAGGGGTGGGCAGATGACACAGGGCCTTCTTGTCTGGGTGAAGAGGGTGATTTTATTCTAAGCGTGGTGTGGGGGTTGCCACTGTACCTACTATGATCCCGTTTATGGCTGTGTGTGGAGAATGTGGTGCTTCCGGGTAAGGGTGGAGTCTGCTGTTGGCATCTCTGAGAGCCAGGAGTGGCACGAAGGTGGGGGTGACAGGCCACCCTGAAATCTCTAGGGGTGTGGAAGCAACTGTTCCTACTTGTTTATGGCGGGGGGACCCTTCCACTCCAGACAGGGAGCCCCCAGGGTGAGAGGCAGAGAGGCCAGGCTGGGGCGGGGAGGCAGGAAGGGAGGGGCCGTGGTCTCCCTGTGCACAGCCCGGCCAGTGGCTGGTTTCTTCCCTTGCGGCTCCCTCAGACCATCAGCTTCCCGACCCCCCGCTCCCATGCTATTCCTCAGCTTTCTTGTGCTTGGTCTGTGGATTGCGAGCTTTTTCTCTTGGACACAGGGAAGGCAGTAAGGCACGAAGGTCAAAGAAAGACTCGAGGCCCGGGCGTCAGACGGAGTCTCATCCTACGGATCCCCGAAGCTCTCTGGGTCTCACGGCACCCGTGATGGAGGTGCTGTCAGCACCAGCCCATTTTAAAGATGAGGAGACTGAGGAATCGAAGGTTAAATCACTCAGAATGGTCTGAACGCAGAGCTCGAGCTGGCGCAGCAAAAGCAGGAGGTGGCAAACCCCTCTCTGGGGACGTTCTAGTACCTTCATCTGGGTCAGTGAGATCAGTGCCGAAGTCACCTCCTTCCGTGTCAGGCCTGCAATCTTATTTCAAGAGAATCCACACGGCCTGTACGAGGACGAGCAGTGGGGACGGAGGGGACGGACCGCAGCCCCGTCGTTCTTGGGACCCACGGCACCTTAGAAGCCTGGTCCCCGAGGGTCCCTACCCAGACGCCAAGGTCTGATGCTGGNCCTTCCGTGTCAGGCCTGCAATCTTATTTCAAGAGAATCCACACGGCCTGTACGAGGACGAGCAGTGGGGACGGAGGGGACGGACCGCAGCCCCGTCGTTCTTGGGACCCACGGCACCTTAGAAGCCTGGTCCCCGAGGGTCCCTACCCAGACGCCAAGGTCTGATGCTGGGGTTGGTGGGACACCCCCTATAAAGACTGGGCGAGACACACTGGATCTGTGTCTTTCTCTTGTGTCACATTCCTGGTATGGGCTAGGATGGACTAGGAGGCATCTGCCTCCCAGGGAACTAGGGACAAGCTCAGCCTCGCAGGGCGGCCAGCATTGTGTAGTGTTGCCTGGATTCCAGGCTCCTCTGGAAATTGCCAGATGTAGATCAGAAAGTCCTCCCAGAAAAAACACACAGAGCAAGTTTTACACAGCTAGTCAGAAGACCCCAGGGCCCTGCAAATGAAGAGGGAAAGGAAAATGCTGATGAGTGCTTGCTCTGGGCTTTACTTGGATTGACTGGTGTGGTCCCAGCACCGTCTGTGAGGTAGGCACAAGATCACGCCCATTTTACACCAGAGCTCAGAGTGAACCTTGCTGGTCCACAGTCACAAAGCTGGGGGGCAGGTGGGCTGGGATTCAGGCTCAGGGCAGATACACTACTGCCCTTTCCTGTCCATCACCCCCATCTTGGCGTGTGCTGGGCTGGGATCTCCAATAGGAGTGGGCATGTGGGCGCCCCAAGTCTGGGGTGAGCCTTGGGACCCCGCTGCCCAGGGCTGGGGACCTGCTCGTGCTTTGCAGGGTCCCCGGCCTGTGAGCAGAGCTGGTATTTGGCTCGGAGCCTGGTGCTTCGTGAGTGGCCCCACGGTCGGTGAGGACGGACGGAGGACTAAACCATGGCTCGTGGTCCCGAGCAGCGAGGAAGGGGCAGGACAGAGGCCATGTCCCGGACTCTGAGCCGTTCGTCCCTTGATGAGACGGAGGTGGGAACTCCAGCTCAGCAGCCCTAGAAGGGGACAAGAAGAGAAGCTTCTGGGGCTGCCTTACATGCTCGGCACCGTGTCTGCGTTCTTTTGATGAACTCGATTCTTTCTTGCTAAAGCCCTACGTGGTGGGAGCCGGTTAGTGAGGCAGAGGCTGGGCCCAGGGAGGCGAGCTGACGTGGCTGGGGTCCCTGGTCTGTGCTGGCCGGAGTGGGGTGTGGTGGGGTGGGGGGCTTCATGCCCAGATGGCCCAGCTCCACAGAGTGGCCGTCACCCTGGGGATTGTTCTGGGCTTGTGGGCAGAGGGGCCTGAAGGTCCTTGCTGCCATGCCGTTGCCCACCCTGGAGTGAGCACCCTGAAGTCCCTCTGTGCTCTGACCTTCAGCCCAGGCAGATGGGGCCCTGCCTGCATCTCGGGGTTGCTGGGAGGAGGAGCGAGCCGCAGGACTCGGGCCTGTGAGGTTTGGCCACTTCCGGGTCCCTGTGCTGCTGTGCGGGATGCCCCACCTGCTCTCCAGGCCTCCAGTGCCAGGCACAGGGCAGGCGCAGTCGGTGCCCGGGATGCCCGGGGCTGTGTGCTGAGACCCTCGTCCCCTCTGACCTTGGACCAGCGGAGCGTGGGGCTCCCGCCCCACCACCCCAGCCCTCACGGTAGGAGGTGAGGAAGCCGGCGCGGCTGTGTCGATCCCCAGNCGCAGTCGGTGCCCGGGATGCCCGGGGCTGTGTGCTGAGACCCTCGTCCCCTCTGACCTTGGACCAGCGGAGCGTGGGGCTCCCGCCCCACCACCCCAGCCCTCACGGTAGGAGGTGAGGAAGCCGGCGCGGCTGTGTCGATCCCCAGGGCCCTACCGCCACGTACCCTCAGTGCCAGCTCACAGCTGAAGGGTCTGCTCCTCGCCGTCGTCCTCACTGTCTTCCAGCTGCTCCAGGATCTCATCCAGCACCACAGACCGCTTTTTCTTTGGGGGCTCTGTGGGAGCCCAGATGGCAAGAGAGGAGGAAAGAACAGCCGACAGGGTTGGGAGGCGGGAAGACAGCGGGGACAGAGTAGGAGGGAGCCGGGGCAGGGGGATGGGGAGGAGGGGGGGGCGAAATTGAGGAAGACAGGGAAGTGGCGGGGGACGGGAGAGGAGACACAGACACAGAGGCAAGAGAGGAGGCAGAGGAATAAGACCAGACAAGAAATGGGGCGGGGGGAGGGGGAGGAGGAGCAAAGTGGGTACGAGAAAGGGAGGAAGGCAGAGGAACAGGGAGGGTTAGCCTCTGCTCCTCCAGGGTGGCCCCTCTCCCGGTCCTGCCAGCCGTCCCTGCCCACCATCCACCCGTCCAGGAAAGAGGGAGGAAGGCCCTTCCCAGCGGGGGCAGAGGTTAGAGCATCTCTGTGGAGTGCAGAGGGAGCCAGAGGGGCGGAGTCAAGGCAGGGCGGAGGTTAGGGAACAAGTAGGAACTATTCCTGTTTGCTTGGAGGTCACGGACTCTCAATGGGGTAGCAGGCAGCTGGCAATCGGCAGGTGTTCAGGAAATGCGGGTGATGAGATGCTCAAGGACTCCAGAGGCAACATGGAGGGAGTAACAATTAGAGGTGGCTTTAGAGAAGAGGGGTTATTTGACTTGGGCTTTGAAGAATGTGGAGGAGTTCTCTGTGAGAAGATGGGGGAGGGGACAGAGATGCACAGTGTGGAAGGACAGATGTGGTAGGCCCAGAAAAACGTATGTCTTCTGGGTCCCAAACACTCCTGATGACCTGCTATGCGCCACGGCTCTCGTCTCCTCCGCGACCCCACGGGCAGCTGTTGTCATCCCTGCCCCAGTGTGGGACTGAGTGCAGGCAGCTAGGCCTGAGGTCATGCAGCCAGGACCCAAGACACAGCAGAGCCCGTGGTCTTTCCTATCTTCCTAAGTCTCTGGTGCTGCCCAGAGATCGCCAGGGAGACAAAGCGGTAGGGGGAGAATGTGCTGGTTTCCGTGGCCCCCCAGGAGGGGAACTGCGGGGATGGGGGAACATTAGGCTCCGAGCTTAGACGGACTCTGTCTCCTGCTAATCTAACCACTCACTCTTGGTGTGCTTGTTTAGAGGCAGCTGTTAGAGGCTGTCCCAACCCCCTCTCCTCCTCTGGCTCAAACAACACCTCCTCTGTGAAGTCCTCCGGGTAGAACGAATCGCCCCTGTGACTCTTAGCGGCCATCTCTCCCGCTGGGTCAGGGGCTCCTGCAGGCGGCGGGTCTCCCCAGGGCCCAACGCTTGCCCTGGAGATGAAGCATCTTGGGTCTCTCCCAGGTGGTCCTGGGAGAGTGACTTGGTCTCTGAGGTTATTTCTTCATCTCATTCCTATGAAACTGACGCCATCACTGGCCCTTCTCTTCTCCATGGCTACCTGCCTGACCCGAGCACTCGCTCTTCTCAGTGGACTCCTGGCCTCTGCGCTCACCCCTGCGGCTATCTACCCTGCCCCCAATGGCTGCCCTACGGATCCTTCTGCTCCTGCTCTGCTCGGGAGCTCTGCTGAGTGCAGAAAGACCGCCCTAGGGCATCACTGGACTGGTCCCTCCCTGGGTCTGCCGGGTGTGCTCCCACCCCAAGACTGCCCCTCCCAGGTCTCCTCCCCAGTGAGGAACCCCGGGCTGCCATCTACAGGACCCCCTCACTTCGAAGCGCTTCTCACCACCAATGGTGCGCGTTTCTTCATTTGGGGACAGAACTGTCCCCTTTATAGCCGTGTCCCCTGCCTCAGCACACTGCTGGGCACCTCGTGGGGGCCCATGAGCAGCTGTCGAATGGGAAGTTGAGCAAATGGGGCAGGAAGGGGCAACACAGGGAGCTGGCCCCTTGGAGAAGGTGAAGAAGGGGTGGGGGCCCGCGTGGCCCGAGCCCCATGCCAGCATCACCAGCATCGTTAGTCACGAGGAGGAGGAGGGAGAGGGGACCGGAGGGGCTAGGAGCTGAGGTGGCTACCTGCAGGCCAGTCAGCCCCTTCCTCTCCTCACCCTAGGTTTCCTCATAATCACCAGTGGTGCACAATGGCCTCTGGAAATGGAATCTGTGGGCAGGTAACAGGAGCCGGGAAATGGAAGCAGAGAGCCTGCAGGCCTGTCACTGACGCCGCCCCCCCCCCCCCCCCCCCGTGCCCCACAGCAGGGGGGGGGGGGGCCNCACCCTAGGTTTCCTCATAATCACCAGTGGTGCACAATGGCCTCTGGAAATGGAATCTGTGGGCAGGTAACAGGAGCCGGGAAATGGAAGCAGAGAGCCTGCAGGCCTGTCACTGACGCCGCCCCCCCCCCCCCCACCCAGTGACTAACAGTAGGGTGGGTGTGAGCGCTGGGAACATGTCCCTGCTCTCCTGGGCTGGCCTGGGGTTGAGGGGGTGGCGGCCAGCGGTAGTCCTGATGGTGGCAGCTACCATCTTCACTTTGGCAGAATTGTTTCTTCTTTCCCACGGCCTGACCCATGATTCCAAGACTGATACGGGGGCAGTGCCAGGTACCTGGTGCCTCTCATCCAGCTGGCCCAGGGGTGCCCTGCAGATGGTGACTGTGGCTTACATTCCCGCGCCCCCAGTGGCCAGCACAGGGCACCCCCAAGGGCACCAGACCACTTGCGGGAACCTTTCAGAGAAGCACGGCCCACTGTCCAGGGGCCTGGGGGCTCTGAGGGCTCCCTGCCACCTGAGTGTCCCCAGCACCACGCTGGCCTAGCCTTGCCAGACTGAACCCTGTGAGATGGGAACCAGGGCGATCTTGTCCCAGGGCTAAGCACACAGTAGGCCATCATCTGGCGAACACAAGAATGGACAAATTAACAGGCAAACGAATGAGTAAGTCCTTCTTGGGCACTGAGGTGGGGAAATTTTAAAGAATAAAACAGCAGCTGTCAGGACAATAATTAAACAGAGGCGGGGCGAGAGGTGCTGATACCAGGGAAACTGAGGCCCGGTGGGGGCGTGGCTGGGAAAGGAGGCACACAGGCACTCTAGAAACAGGGCCGCACCTGGGTCCACACAGCTCCCCTGCCCCCTGGTGTGAGGCCACTGCCCCCATTTCACAGATGGGAAAACAGAGGTGCAGAGAAGCGTGTGCCCCCCGAGGCCCCCCAGCTGACACGTGGCAGCCCCTGGCTTCCACCTCAGACAGTCCAGTTTGCAACACGCATGCTCTGTGTTGGGAGGGCAGGGGCATCTCCCAAAGGGCCCCCCAGGGAGTGGGGATGTGTGGCGGGGCCCAGGTCACCCAGGACTCTGTGACAGGGCAAGTGGTCACAGTCTGGATTAAGGATTGGCTGCACTGGCCTCGGCTCTTCCCGAGCTGGGTGACCCTGGGCAGGGCATGTGCCCGGTCCGGGATTGAACCCCTCATATATAAAATGGGGGGACATGGCTGTTCCCCTACCCCTCTTCTCTGCAGCCACCTTCCGTTGTCTTCCTGACCTCCCCTGAGGGTGAGGGCTCCTCCTTCCTTTGAAAACCCCTCAAAGCCCCTGGACTTGTCCCCAGCACCTGTCTTAACTGAGCTCAGGAACGGCGGGCACTGATCCCGCAGCTCCAAGCACTGACTGGAGGCTGGAGGCTGTGTGCTGCAGCCTGAGCCCTTCCGGGCCTCAGTCTCCTCATCTGTAATATGGGCCGCTAGGACTGCCCACCTCGGGGCTGCGGCGAGGACTGAAGCAGAGACGAGAGAGACACCAGCACCCAGGGAGGGCTCCACGGCAGCGCTGAGGCCGCTGTTGCTGCTGTCGCTCCCATCAGAGGCTCCGACGTAACACGTCCCTCCACCACCAGGCCAGGGAGCGCGGCGGCGGGGGTGGGGGGGAGTCCTGTCATAGGAAGGCCAGTACACAGCAGGCGATCACCAGAAGGGGAAGGAGCGAAGCGATTTGGCTCATCAAGGCCAGAGCAAGCACAGTCCAGTCCCCCCTCCTCCAGTCACTGACCGGAGGCGCAGGGGTCTCCCTGGGGGCTGTGGGGTGAGGGAAGTCGTTAGCGACCGGCCGACTTCACGGCCCGGAAGTGAGACGGTCTGAGGTCACGGCGCTGCCGCTGCGCACTCGGTGACCTCGGGCAGGTCACTTGTGCTCCCTGGTCTCGGCTGCCTCGTAGGTCCACTGGGGGCAGGCACAGGACTCATACACCTCCTGGGGCGGTGGCGAGGATTAGCAAGTTTATGGGAGCTTGGCACCCTGAGGGCTCAGCACCCGGGGGGCCTGGCGTAGCTGGCTCAGGCCGGGCCCCCAGCACCGCCCTCCTTGGAGGACGCGTGAGGCCCCGAATCCCCACCGCGCGACACCCAGCACCCCCTGCCGGCCCTGCCCGCATGCAGAGCGCCCTGCTTGCCGGGAACAGCTGCTCAAATCCTATTTCCCCGACATCAAAAGCCTCAGTGGGTTTTCACCAAACACACATAATGCAGAGCCGGAGAAAGGTGTCAAGTAAATAAACGAAACAAGCTGTGCGTTTTCTTTCCGTCTTACAGCTGCACCCGAAGATAAACAACAAGTGAACGTCACCAAACATCAATACCCGAGAAATTAGCTTGACAAAGAGCTCAGCCGTCCCCCAACAACCCCCCAGTCCTGCCCCCGTCCTCCCCC
>SJYA01002296.1:565795-593777 GCA_006410615.1 Neotragus moschatus
TGCGAGCGGGTGGGCAGGGGTGGGGGGCTGTTGGGAGGAGGAGAGGAAGCTTCATGGCTGGTCAGGGAGGAGGGGGTTCTGGAAGGGGCCCCGGTGTGACCGGCCATGGACAAGGGGTCACAACTGATGGCATGGCCGGCTGGAGCCAGGCTGCCCAGATCGCAGGTGAGGTTGCTTTCCCCGCTGGGCCACTAGGGGCCTGGCCTCCCCATTCTGTGCTCCGTCTCGGCAGGTACTGAAGAGCACCCGGCTCAAGGAGGCCAAAGAGCCATCAGAGGGGCAGAGGAGCTGAAGGCCTTTACAACAGAGCCCAGCACCCATGAGGCATGTGGTGAAGGTAAGCCAACCCTGACTGTTATCAGTGGGTGCAGTGACCGAGAACACGTGGGCCGGTCACCTCCCTCCTGCACGAGACAGCGAGAGTGGCGGTACCAGCCCTCGACAGACGACAGTGGCCGTGGCGGCCACCCCTTCCTGGGGGTCACCCACGCCATTCGTGGGCAATTTGGGGACGTATTAACAGCTCCCTACCCACATGGAGGGCCAGGGGCCTTCTCTGGCTACGAGGGCACCCCCGGCCCTGGCACGGGGGAGGCTGGCAGTGTTGAGACTGAAGCCCCTGAAGAGATGTCCCGGCTCCTTTGACTTCTGGGGGACAGTTTGGAGCAGCATAGCTCTAGGGGGATGCCCCCGGGCTGCATGCATACTACGCACACACACACTGCTTACCAGCTCCCCTCCCAGCTGCTCTGCTGGGAGCCTTACCCACATCTTGGGGGCTGCTTCCAGGGAACCCAAACTAAGGCACGCACACGGCAGACACTGTGTCTACAGGTGACCAAATGGCATGAAGCAGGGCCTCACGGGGCCGGCGCACTGAAGAGCATCTGAATTTGCTGACATCATCGAACATTAAAAAAAAAAAGTTACTAATCCGGAAAAACGGGAAAGGCTACACAAGAGTCTCCATTTCTAGTTTCTCTTGAAACTGGCTAACCTGGCCATACTGGGCCCACGTCCCCACCTAAGGGTAACTGACGGACTGTATGCTGGTTGCCCTTGGAGATGGAGGCCTCATTCATTTGGGTGTTTTCTGTCTGTTCCGGGAGGCCCCAAGCTCGCTGCTCCCTGAGACAAAGGGCAGGTGAGGCAAACTGTCAAGTGAAGGCCCGTGTAGCAGGTTTCCCCTAGTAAACCCGAAACAGGCGACTCCGACAGGCTGGGGGCGGTGGGGAAAGGGCAGCAGGTGTACCCCTCTCCTGTCTGTCCCTCGAGGGGAGGAGAGGAAGGAGGCTGGGGCAGGGAGTGGAGGGTGGCATTCCAGGCAGGACCAGGGCACCACCACCTTCGGACGGCCTGCTGCCCCAGGCCGTCGAGCACACGAGGTGCTGGGGACACAGGGTGGGGGCCGTGTCGGCGGGCGGGGGTCTGGGCACCCCGAAGGCTGGCCTAGCGTCTGAGGCTCCTGCTCCGGGGTAGCCCTTCCTCCCATGCTCCAGACTTGCGGACCCCGTGGGCAAAATCCTCAGGTTCCCAGACAGGCCTGCCTCCCAGGGCTCTGTTCACAGTAGGTGCACACTAGACACTCACAGAATAACGGGCACTATGTGTAGACAGGACCAGCCTGGCTCCCACGACCAAACCAGTGGCACTTTATTGGTACAAGGAGGCTGTTTCAAGGCGGTACCTTTTCAAAGCACAGCTGGTCCCCAAAGAAGCATGTGATCTGAAAGAATCTTCTCTGAGCCAGCAGGCGGGAGACTGGGCTCCAGGCCCACCTCTGGCACCTCAAGGATTTAAGGGAGTTGCTTAACTCCATTCCTCAGTGTTCCTATCTGTTAAATGGGGATAGTGCCTGCTTTCCTGATCTCAGGCCTTGAAGGTTCCAGCCTTTAGTCATTCATAGCCAGTAGTCATTGAACACACACACACACACACACATAGAGTAGTCACTGAATACACACGCACACACAGTACCAGGCCTGGTGCTAGGGGGTCAGCAGCCAAGAAAACCACAAATGACAAACTGAACCAACAGCCAGAGGCCATCCTGGGGTCCTGGCGGTGGCAGAGCTGGGCTGTGAGCTCCGTCATTCACACTAGTAGTCACCCAGTCACCTCTGATCTACTCGAGTCTCACGCGCCTATCTGTAGAAAGGGTGTGACCAAAGTGGCCACTGCAGAAGAGTCAACAAATAACGTGTGGGCACTCACAGCCCAGTGCCAGGTGCACAAAGGTGCAAAAACACAGGTGTCCTCAAAGAACACCTGGAGGGCGGGCACTGCTCAGGACACGGGAAAGCCAGTGGGCTGAGCTGGAGCCCAGAGAACCCTGCATCCTCAGGCCTTGAGCCCAGCTCTCTGGGCTGCAGGCAGAGGGCTGGGCGTGGACTCACAGGCCTCCCACAAGCCGGGAGATATCACTGCCCCATTTTTCAGACGTGACAGCAGCCGTTCTAGGGCTTTGGGGAAGACGCGCCCACGTGGGGCCATGAGCTCAGATCGGGCTGGTCCTGGGCCTTCCTGTCATGCCCCAGAGAGGCCTGTGTCCTCTGGCTCTGCTGCCCACCCTGCAGGGGGGGCCAGCGGCCCAGACTCCTCAGAAGGCACTCCTAGACAGGAAGGGCGTGAAACAGATGCAGGCCACGTGGCAGCACCCCCTTGCCTGCATCAGCTGTTTGTTTTTTCTCCAGGAGCTACTGAGGACTTCCTTGGTGGTCGAGCGGCTAAGACTCTGAGCTCTCAACGCAGGGGACCTAAGCTTGATCCCTGCTCAGGGAACTAGATACACGCATGCCGCAACTAAGAGTTCACAGGCTGCAACTAACTAAAGCTTGCACATGCTGCAACTAAGATGGGGCACACACACACACACACAAAAGCTGCTATTGATTCCCAACCCACGGCCTGATAGAATCATCTAGAAAACCTCTGATACCTGGACCCTACCCCCAGAGGTTCCAATGCAAATGGCCTGGGGTGGGCATTGGTTACTGTGACTACTGCTATAATTACTCACAGTGCTCAGGACTCTAGCTCCTGGTGAAGCCCAGCAGGTTGAAGTTGCTGCGCTCTGGGCATCCTGGGGGCCTAGGAGTTACAGGTAGCTGGGCTGGTGGGCTCCCATCCACGGGGGTTGGTGAAGCTGCCTGGCCTGGATCATTGTGGATTTAGTCCCTGGTAGGGCCTTGGGGCTGGGCTAAGCCTGGGGACTTTGGGGGTTGGTCCAGCACGTTTCTGCACTAGTTACAGATGCTGGAGAGGCCTGTATAGGCTGGGGAGGTAGTGGGGAGGCCAAAAGTAGGACTAAAAAAAAAAAAAGGAAAAGAAACCAGGAGAGGCAGAAGGTGCCCCCAACTCCCCAACTCTCCTGTCTCGGGCATGGAGGGATCTTCCCATTTCTGGGGGCTTGGTCAGCATTAGATCCCTGTCCGTTTTCTCTTGGCAAAGTCCCTGGATTGGGAGTAGAGGCTCAAAAGAATCAGTAACATCATCTCAAGAGGCCAAGGTAGGATGCTGTCTGTACCAGGATCTGTAAGTGCAAAGGCCTAAAGGGGCCAAGGAGGAATGTGATGGAGTTAATTGGTCTGAGTGGTGACTGTAGGGATGGATGCGAACTGTGGCAAAAGGGGGAAAAACAACAACAGAACAGACAGCCTGGGGAACCCGGCCCCGGCTACCCTATGTGAATGCAGGACCAGGAGTGGTCAGGTCTTATTTTTCAAGAGAGGCCAACAACAGAAGCCACTGTAATGAGAAGCCCAAGCACCGCCACCGGAGAGGAGACGTGCAAGTCCCAGCTAGAGAAAGGCCCAGGTGTGGCAGTGGAGGCCCAGCATAGTCAAAGCTAATAACGAAAATTAATAATAATAATAACTCAAAAAACCCACCTTCTTTCCTATCTTCCAGGCAAATAAAGACCCATGATCTTAATCGAAGGCTCACCAGTGTGGCCTGATTTACTCTCTCTCTCCCCTCTGCCTTTAGAACCCCACTAGTTTCACTCGTGGTCCTGAAGCAGTAATGACAACTTCCTCGTCCATGTGTTTTCCTTGGGTTTCTCAGGCCTCAGCCAGCCTACGGTTCAGAAACAAACCTGGCCACCCCCTGCCACCAGCCACAGACGTGCAGGTGAGTCCACCTTCCTCCAGCCCCTATTTCTAGCACTTTGGTCCCCAGGTCCCTGAACCTTCATCCAATCCGGGCTCGGCCCCTTCCCCTCCCAAGTTGCTCTGAAATTCTCCTTCTGTCAGTTTAATTCTGTGATCGATGAGGAAGAGCAGGAGAAATGGCCCGGCACAGCTGGTTTCCCCGTTAGCCCTAGCAGGGATTCCTGGCCTCGCTGGCGATGGCTGAGTGAAATGTTTGCAGAACGCAGAGAACACAAGTCAATAACAATTTAGCTGGATTGGGAGCAAGTACCTTCTCCGCACGGACAGCCACTCCCAGGGGAAGGCGGAGACAGTGTGTAGGATATCGCCAGAGCGCCTGGAAATATTTCCAAAACACCACTCAAAGCAAATTGGGGCACGGGGGTGGGAGCAAGGAGGAGGGGGCGCCCGGGGAGACCCCTGCTCTGGCTTGCTCCAGGCCCCCTCCAGCCTCCCCAGCGCCTCTGCAGGGAGAAAGCACTTGGCTCTCGGAACCTGGCTCCCTCCCCACAGCCCAGCCATTGGTACCCTTGCTAGCAGCTGCCACCACGGAGCCACCGTGACGGAAACCACTCCTGCTCCCTGATTTTTCCTCTCGATTCTGCCTCCATCAGCTGAGGTGGCCGGGGGCGTCTGAGGAAGAGTGTGCTTCCTGGTCAGTTTCAACCTCTCCAGCTGTCGCCAGTCGACATGGCTGCGAGCAGGAGAAGGAACTAAATTCAGCACCCTGGACAGGGGCGGGTAGCCACTCCAAGGGGCAGGGGTGAAACACCTCCTGTAAAGCGCCCGGAGGCCCATGGTGGCCTTTACTCCGGTCGGGACCCTTGGTGGCAATCTAGGACAGTCTTCCCTCGTCTCTGGAACAAGGGGTGAGAGGCACCCAAATGGAAGAATAAAAACTAGGTGAGAGGAGCTTATGGGAACCTTCTGTCTCCAGGTAGCTGGCAAGATCCATGGCAGAGGGATATTTGGAATAATAAATTCTGTGACTCCACATACTTGCTCGAACTTTCCACTGTGATTTTTAAAGCCTGAGGATTATGTTTTCATGGCCAAGATCAAGGAGGCCATTTGCAGGGGCTGGCATGGGGATAACAGGCTCTCCTGGTCCCCGATCTTTTGAAAATGTGCCGTCCTGTGAATGATTAAGTTATGGAAAGGGAGGGTTTGGTGAACTGTTGCAGGCTTTAAATATCATCTGTATGCTGATGACTTCCAAATTTATATCTCTGCCTGGACTTTGCCCTGAGCTCCGAACTCATAGATCTATCTGCTTGACATCCCACGGTGAGTCCTAATAGGTGTCTCAAACCCGACGTGTCCAGATCACCCCCCGCCCCCACCCCCAACTCGCTCTTCCCAGCTTCATCATCACGTGGCACCACCATCCTCTGAGAGGCTCGCTTTGAGCAAATATCTCCATTCTGGCCTTAACTTCCCCTCTGCCTTCCGGAGCAAATATGTCTGTTCTGGCCTTAATTTCCCCTCTGCCCTTCAGAGGCAAGTCTGGCCAGCTCTATCTTTACTGCATATGCTCAAACCACTGCCTTCTGTCCACCCCTCTGGTCTCCGGCCCTGCTCAGACCACTGCCCTGGCCAGCTGGGACGACTACACTGGGACTCCTATTCCATATTCTTGCCCCGTGTAGCAGCGAGCATGAAGTATGAAGTGTGATACGACAGGCCATGGCACTCCTCAGTTTAAATCTTCAAGGGACTTCCCATGTAACTTGACGAAAAGTCAGGCCTCCTGCATCACCCCATAAGATCCCACCCCACAAGATCCCACTAGGGAGCCCTGCTGGCCTCTGTGGCTTTGTTTCTGACCACTCTCCACCCGGGATTTCTCCAGCCACAATGGCCTGCTATGAGCAGCCTTCTGCCCTGAGGCCTTTGCACCTACGGCTCCCTCTGCCTGGAAGGATGTCCCTCTAGTTCCTGGGCTGGCCGGCTCCTTTCCCCCACACAAAAACACCAACTCCCGGGAAAGACTTTCTGCAACTGTTAGGGGAAACACTGACTGAAAATGCCCACCCTGACCAGGCACCGTAGTAGCCATCTGCATGAATTATTGTACAACAGAAGGTCCTGGTGAGGAACATGGAACTAACAAGCCACTACCAATCAGAAGGATCTGGGAAAAGTCAAAAGGAGAGACGAGACACCAGTCCGTACGCCCTACCCACCTTCTCAGAATCCTCCTCACTGGAATCCATCTTGGCTGAGCAACGCACGTGCCACCGGGAACGGAGAGCCCGAATGGTCGGCCAGAGACAGCCCCGAAACTAACCCTATTGCCACAAAGCCCGAGACCGCATGGCAGAGCCGCATGGCAGAGGGGTCCCGCTGGGTCCCCCTACCCTCCTGCTCCCCACCTCGGCGTCCCGTCCCCAAAACCCTCTGGCTCTGTTAGCGCACGTGTCTCCCTGGACAACTCACTTCCGAGTGTTAGACAAGAGCCCGCTCTGGGGCCTTGGAACGCGTCGCCCTTCCTGCAACAAAACCACCACATTGGAATCTCTCCTCCCTCTTCCCACCTTGAGGAGAATAGATCAGCCGTCTGCACTTCCTACACAGAGCTTGCGACCATCAGACCTCTCTTGTCATTACTTTTTAAATCATTAGTCTCATTCAAACACCAGGTCCATGAGGGCGGGGACTGTCTCTTCTGGTGGCTGCTTTATCCTTGCTGCCAAGTTAAGGCTGGATAATTAGATGATCAATGGGGAACTGAGGGTGCAAATGACCAGAACGGGAAGCAAGGCTCTGGAGCCTCTGCTCCAGGAAAAGCCGGGGGATTCCCAGGCGGAGGATTTGAGGTGGGAGGATGAGCCTGTGATTATGATGCCTCTAAAACAGTGCACTCTCTGAGAAAGGGGGGTTATGTGGGAGGAATTAGCCACCCACACGGCCTCAGACATAAAAGAAGGGCAGCCGTTTCACAAGCCCTAGGGGCTGTAAACTTTTTCTGTAAGAGGGGAGACAGTAAATACTTTAGGGCTTTGAGGGCTGTCTCTGTCGTAACTACTCAACTCTGTCCCTCCAGTGTGAAGACACAGCTAGAGACTTTACGTGCAACATGGGCATGGCTGTGTGCCAAAAAACAGCTGTGTTTACAAAGATGGGCTTTAGGCTGGATCTGGCTGTGGGCTGCAGTTTGTAACCATGGCCATACTTGGACCNGTCTCTGTCGTAACTACTCAACTCTGTCCCTCCAGTGTGAAGACACAGCTAGAGACTTTACGTGCAACATGGGCATGGCTGTGTGCCAAAAAACAGCTGTGTTTACAAAGATGGGCTTTAGGCTGGATCTGGCTGTGGGCTGCAGTTTGTAACCATGGCCATACTTGGACCATGGAACCCAGATCTGATAAAAGGTAGGGGGATAAATAGGGATTTAGGAACTGCTGGGGTCTCGGCAGTGGTGATAGGGTGAGCTGTGCTATAGTGTGCAAAGATGAGTGTCTTCAGGAAAAGTCACTCGACCCTTCTGGGGCTGTTTTCACCTCCGAAAAACGGAGCACTTCTCTCTAGGGAGTTTGAGGCTAAAATGACACAGAGCATGAAACCTGGCACTGCCCCCTGTGCACGGTGCATCTTCACCAAAGCTCCCTTCTCTCTCTCTGACTTCATCTTTAACAAGGAGGCACCTGACTGCCTCTCTTCTGACCAGTGGGGTTTCAAGGGTCAAGGTTAGGGCTCCCTGGCAGCATAGCACACAGAGCCGCTCTTAGAGAGTCAAGGACGTATTAGACGCTCCATTAAAAGGGGCCCTCCTGATGACCAGGGTTCTTCTGTTCGCTTATTCACCCCACAGGCTGTTAGTGAGCACCTGCTCTGTGCTGGATGCTAAGACGAGGCAGGGGACGTGGAGAGGACCATGTCCCCTGGAGGATCACATCTCTTGGGGTGTAGCCAGGTTAAACCACAGAGGTGAACACAAAGTGCAGCAGAGCAGGACCCTACGGAGCCTTCCCAGGACAGGCCCTCCCCAGATCCTCTGCTTTAGCTCTTCTCTGAAGTGTCCAGACAGCAATATTTGATGCAAATTTCTCCATTTGTTTTGCAGATATGAACACCCACCCCATCAAATGGAGGATGTTAACTGCTTGATGAGATGAATGAGATGGTTAGACAGCATCACCGACCCAACGGGACATGAATTTGAGCAACCTCCCGGAGACACTGGAGGACCAGGGAAGCCTGGCGCCCTGCAGTCCATAAGATCACGAGTCAGACGACTGAGCAACTGAACAACAACCACCACCTGATGACCGTGAGCTCACAGCCCCAGGCTTCCTGGAGCCTAAGGACTGATAAAGTTAACCCCTGTGACACCACCCCATTACCTCATCATCAGTCAGAAAGTTACGCACGATATGATCACGGATCCGGGGATCCCCTCCCCCAAACAGGCTTTTAGAAATGCTTTGCTGAAACCCTTAGGGGAGCTTGAGGGTTTGGGGGGTCAGAAGCCAGCTTGTCTCTTTGCGTGGCCCTGCAATAAACCTTTCTCACGTTTCAGTCTGACCTCACTATGCATCAGGCACGGGAACCTGTGTTCATTAAATTGTCAGGGAGACGAGGTGTGGGGTGTGACAGGGGAACTCCCAGGACGGCAGGTGTCGGGGAGAAGTCCAACCTCTGAAACTTGGGCTGAGATCTCAAGTCACGGGTGGGTAGGCCAGGCCGATGGAGCCAGGGGCCCAGGAATCCGGCTCCTTACCGCCCCAGTGAGGAGGGCCACCATGCTGAAGGCCAGTGACTGCCTGGGCCTGAAGATGGCAGCTCTCACATCCCAGGCTGGCCTGGCTTGGCTGGGTGGGGGGATGGCGGCGCTGCCAGCCACTTGCCATGCTGGTCATGTCTGCGCTCCCAGCTCCGGAGGTGAAAGGTGCAGCCGCTAACCACAGCCCATCAGTCTCCCAGCTGGAATAAGACAACGCTGGGAAGCAGAGCCACGCTCCCGGCCAAATAAAAGCCTGTTTGCCCCGGCCTCCCTGGCTGTGCGCGCTCGAAAACAGAGGGTTCTGCGGGCGGATTGCTTCTGTACCATTATATTCTGTCGGTGGCGCTCGCAGGTACCGCAGCCTGCCGGGGCCCTGAAAGCTTCTCAATGCCCTGACCCTGCTGGTTTGTAACACGCTCGGGAAGAATGGGACGCAGCCAGCGGCAACCTTTCCTCTTTCTTCCCTCCGTGCTCTCTCTTTTCACCCTCCCGCATGCAAGGCACCGAAGAATAGCACCTCGCCTGCCGGGGGGCCGCGGAGCTGTGGACGAGATAGCCGATTCCTGTGGACGAGATAGCTGATTTCGGCCAGGAAGGGAGGCAGGGAGACGACGGGACGGTGGGACTGAGGAATGGGGTGGTCGTGTTTGTCCCTGGGCACGAGTGTCACTGGGGACCAGGTGGCACCCAGGATCAGATGCCAACGTGCCATCCCATGCCCTGCCCAGCTGATGGGCATTTCATTCTCACCCCCTCTGCCTGCCTCCCTCTCTCTCACACACTCCCTATTGTCCGGGCTTCCAAAAACTAGGATTCCTCTCTATGTCTCCTTCCTCTGCCCAGAGAGCATCCTCCCTTGGCGCGGCTCCACAGGAATGCAAGGAAAACAGGAGGCGTAAGCGCCTGGCAGGGGAGGGGAGAAAACGTAGTGTCTGCTGCCTTCTCACTGGGCACCCACAGCTTCAGAAGCATCATCTCCTGTAAGCCCCACCCCCCGATTCCCCTATGAGGAAACACCCTAGTCCCACTGTACAGATGACAAACCGAGGAGGAGCAACCTGCCTGAGGTCACCACACAGACGGGTGAAACCTAAGGGGCCGTGTGCACAGCTGCTCACGTGCGGCCGGCAGGACGGCTAGAGGCCCAGCTGACTCCTGACTCGGCCACTAGTGGCTGGGCGCCCCTGGGGAAGTCACTGGCCCTCTCTGGGCCTCAGTTTCCTCATCTGGGAAACAGAGGATAATAAGGGTGCTCACCTGCCAGGATTCTACAGGATTAATACCTGTGAAAGCCCATAGACAGAACCTGGCACGGAGTGAGGCTTAACAGATGAAGGCTATCATGGGAATACTAACAGTAACGAGTATTACTTGGCCCGAACTGCTCGTGAAGCTGTGCGCCTTGACCTCAGCTTGTCAGAGACCGACAGGGGAGAGGAGAGCTGGTCACAGGGCCTGGGAAGCCCTCGGCCCAGCAGCACCCTGTCCCCACGGTCTCCCCCAGGGGAGCAGCGGGCCTGGTGGAGGAGCTGAGCCCCAGAGGTGAGGGTGAACTTGGGGTGATGTATGCTGACTGCACCAGCCACAATGGCAGGCCTCTCCATCACTCCGGCCACCTCGGAGGCCACGGTGTCACCTGTGAGCTCCCTGCTGGGTCCCCCCAAATGGTTAAGACACTGGCCTTTCATTCTGAGGCCCGCCTTCCCCAGGGAGCCCTTTGTTGTGGCCTTGGTGCTCGGTTGGGCAAACAGGGCTCGGGGCCTCCACCTGAGATCTGAGTGCCTTCCTGGCACAGACTGGGGCCCGGGGGGAGGAACTGGGCATGGAGCCCACCTGCCCTTGAAGTCTGCCAGGGCCCTGGAAGCTCTGAACAATGCGGATTTTGACACAAACGAGCTGGGTACTTTTCGCCATGGGAAAGGGGCAGAGCCGGGAAAAGGGTGCAGCCAGCAGGGCAGGAGGCCAGCAGCCCTATTCTGAGTATTTAGGGCTGCTGTGGGTACCCCCCCACACCCAGTTCCCAAGGAGATCCAGCAGACAATGGGCGGGTGGGTGAGGGCTGACATTTTCAGAGCACCGGTTTTCGGCTGATGTGTCTGCCCTGCTTCCCCCACAGCGTTCTGCCTCCTGGGGAGGGACGGAGGGGGTGTCACTCCAAGGATGGGGTGCTATAGCCAGGCTGTCTAAGAGTGCAAACTCTGCTTCCACCCCCTATTATCTAGGTGACCCCGGGCAAGTTCTGTCATCTATGTGAGCCTCAGTCCCTTCATCTGTCAAACGGGGTGATTGAGGGCGTCTACCTCCGGTGGCTCAGCAGTAAAGAATCCACCTGCCAATGCAGGAGGCATGGATTCAAGCCCTGGGTCGGGAAGGTCCCCTGGAGTAGGAGATGGCAACCCACTCTGGTATTTTCGTCTGGGAAATCCCATGGACAGAGGAGCCTGGGGGCTGCAGTCCATGGGGTTGCAAGAGTCAGATGCGACTGAGCCACTGGACAGCAGCAACGTTCTACGGGTGCTGTGGGGGCAGGAAAAAAGGCAGCTTCTGCTGTTCTTGTTATCGCTGGTCATTTCACGACTCCATACGGGGGAACTACTCATATCCTCATTTGCGGAATGGCAAACAGAAGCCCCAGGGGCCGCAGTGACCTGTCCCAGGACATTCAGCTAGGAGGCGCTCAGCGGAACCTCTCCATGCCTCCGTTTCTTTATCTGTAAGATGAATACTTTGGCCACTCAATGCAAAGAATTGACTCAATGGAAAAGACTGATGCTGGGAAAGATTGAGGGCAAAAGGAGAAGGGGGTAGAACAGAGAACGAGAAGGTTGGATGGAATCACTGACTCAATGGACACGAGTTTGAGCAAATTCCAAGAGATGGTGAAGGACAGGGAAGCCTGGCGTGCTGGAGCCCATGCGGTCGACACAACTTAGTGACTGAACGAGCTGGAGCCGCGGTGCCCACGGCAGCAGGGGCTGCTGTGGGGATGAGACGACGCGTGTCACGCACAGACAGTGCCAGCACAGAAGTCCCTGCTATTAACACATGGTAGCTGTCCTGAGCCCTCCACGCTCAGCTGGCCTCAGTTCTATCACCTGCAGAATGGGGCTGGTCACACCCACTGCACAGCGCCGTGAGAGCGTGAGCGGGAAGACGGGTGCAAAGCTACTGCAGTTTTTCCCGCTTTTATTGCATTAGGTTGGCCTGAAAGCTCATTTGGTTCTTTTTTTTCACACCATCTTTTCCAAACCATCGTCAGGTTTTTCAAGATAGTTCATGCTGCTGCTGCTGCTGCTAAGTCGCTTCAGTCGTGTCCCACTCTGTGCGACCTCATAGACGGCAGCCCACCAGGCTCCCCCGTCCCTGGGATTCTCCAGGCAAGAACACTGGAGTGGGTTGCCATTGCCTTCTCCAATGCACAAAAGTGGAAAGTGAAAGTGAAGTTGCTCAGTCGTGTCCGACTCTTCGAGACCCCATGGACTGCAGCCTACCAGGTTCCTCCATCCATGGGATTTTCCAGGCAACAGTACTGGAGTGGGGTGCCACTGCCTTCTCTGGATAGTTCACGATCAAACTCTTTAAAAAAATTTACTTTTGGCTGTGCTGCATCTTGGTGGCTGCTGGGTATTGGTGGCTGCACATGGCCTTTTCTCTGGCTGCGGTGAGCGGGGGCTACTCTCTGGTTGTGGGATTCGGGCTTTGTCATCAAGGNCTGCCTTCTCTGGATAGTTCACGATCAAACTCTTTAAAAAAATTTACTTTTGGCTGTGCTGCATCTTGGTGGCTGCTGGGTATTGGTGGCTGCACATGGCCTTTTCTCTGGCTGCGGTGAGCGGGGGCTACTCTCTGGTTGTGGGATTCGGGCTTTGTCATCAAGGTGGCTTCTCCTGTTGCGGAGCACAGCTTCTAGGGTGCAGGCTCAGTAGGTGTGGTGCGTGGTGGCATGCACGGTCCCACATGCCCTAACCCTAACCCCTTCTTTTTTTTTTTGGCTGCAAGGCATGTGGGATCTTAAGTTTCCAGACCAGAGATCGAACCCATGTCCTCTGCATTGGCAGGTGGGTTCTCAACCACTGGACCACCAGGCAAGTCCCCCAAACCAACTTTCTGGCCAACCTAATACCTGCCCCTGTCTGGGCCTCAGCCTGCAGTTGACCTGGAGAGATGGCCAATCTCACAGAAGTGCTTCTGGCTGCGGCTTTCTTCTGGGGGGAGGCTGTCTTTGGAGATCAATCTATTGAAGGGGGCCGCTCTCCGAGGCAGGGCAGGACTGCTGAGCCTGCACTCGCCCGCTGGCCCCAGGGAGGGGAGGTGGAGGGGGACGGAAGAGTCCCTTACACAAACATTTGCCGATGGGTGCATTTGGGCCTGTCAATGGCTGTCGATAAAGATAGGATTTGGGGACTTATTGAGTTGTGTGCTCGTAGCTGTGTACTTAGCCCTAACGTCTCTGGTTTCTCGTTTGCCTTTACTTATGGATTCCCCAGTCTTGGACAGGCCCTGGTTGGCATGGGGGCTCAGAGATCAACCCATCAGTGACAAAGGTGAGCCCAGTGATGCAGTCTCCATCCACTATGGGAAAGGCGTTGGTCCAGTGAGGAGAAAAATTGTAAATACATACTTGATGATGCGGCAAGGAGATGTAGGAACACAGGTGGAAACAGCAGAGAACAGAGCCATTACTGATAACCTGAGGAGCAGGGAAAGGGAAGGCTTCCTGGAGGAGGTGTCCTTTGCGCTGGGCCTTAAAGGCTAGATAGGCACTGACCAGTTTGAAAAAAAAAGTTGAGGCAAGGTATTGTGAGCAGAGGGAAAAGAATATGCAAAGTCAGTGTCCTGCTGGGCACTTGGGGACAGTGACCTCGGAGGGAGGTGTGGTGGGGAAGGATTAGGTGGGAGAGGCCCCTGAGGTGGGCAGGGGGGTGTGTTCTAAAGAGTCGGTGGGCGGAGCTACAGTCACAGGGCTTCCATTCCACTTCTGGACATGCTGGGGAAGGCGAGGCTTGTGTAAACCCCTCCGGCCACGCTTTCCGACTCTACCTGCTCCTGCCATGCTGGCCAGACTGTTTCTCCATGTGTCACACTCGTAACAACCTCAGGGAGCCCTTCTGTGGGCACAAGCGTCACCTCTGCTGGGAGGCCCTTCTGAATCCAGCGCCTTCCACCTGGACCCAACCCCCCCGCCACCCGCCCGGGTCAAGGCTGCACTGCTGGCATGGGACACGGCAGGGGCTCACTAATAGTTAGCGGGGGGGGTGCTGGGTCATCGGCGAGGCCGGGCGATACCACCCAGGTCTGTGACAGGCGGGGCTTGGTCCTGGTAGGAAGTACCCGGTGCTCTAACTGGGTAACTGAGNGGGGGGGGGGTACCAGGCGCCTGGCCCCACGCAGTCCTCTTACCATGGAAGTGCTCGGCCGTCTTGTGTCGCAGGGCCTGCAGGCTCACCTCCGAGTCGGCCCACTCCAGCACTAGCCTCCGGCCATACAGGTGGGTGCTGTGACACAGGGCGTTGAAGGCTCTCTGGAGAGAGACACAGTGCGTGAGCGGAGACCTTCCTGCAGCCTGGCCATTTGCCCCGCATAGCTAAAGGCCAGCTCTGGCCCCGGGACACCCACTCCCTGGTGGGGGTGTGAGGAGGCACTGTGCGCTCCTCTTCCACTATGGGGTTATGTGACCAGGGCAGAGCTACACGTGGTGGGGTGGTCACCACAGCCGCCGTCCTGGCCTGTGGTTGGTGCCTGGGCCAGGTGGCCAGCTCCCCTCCAGGGTCACAGCCTGTCTGGGGACGGTGAGCCTGTTAGTTGGCTGACCTTCTTCCTGGGGTAGCGCCTCTTGAGGAAGCCGAGCTGGTCTGGCCCCTCGATGACAAGCACACGGGTCCCTTGCTTACACTGGGTGGCAAACACGTCCTCTGCCGGCCCTGGGGGTTCCGTCCCCCGGCTCTCTGCTGCCCTCTGCAGAACCACGCTCAGGGCCGCCAGCATCCACCCCGCTCTTCCCCACTCCTGCTGTCCACCCTTCCTGACCCTCTCCTGCACGCTGCCTACTTGGCTTGTTTTGATTTTTGTTTTGTAACAGCTTTACTGAGATATAACTCATCTACCACCCGATTCACCCATCTACAATGCAACGGCTTTTAGTCTATTCACAGTCACGTGACCATCCCCACATCTGTTTCAGAATAGTGATGGACACGGACATTTAGAGCTCGTTGAACCTTCATCACCCCAAAAGGAACTGTGGACCCACTGGTAGCCGAGCAGATTTGGTTGTTCTTCATATAAATGGAATTGTACGGCACCGGCAGGTTCTGTCTTCAGTATTCACCAGGTCCAGAGCTAAATGGCTCTGTGCTGGGGCCCTTCCCAAAATACCCCTGATGTACACAGAGGCTGGTGGTGCTTGGTGGCCAGGAGCTTGAGCTCTGAGGCCACTCTGCCTGGGCAGGGTGGGCCCTGCACTCCCTAGCTTAAGGGTCTTGGGCTAAAGAAACCTCCCTGGCCTCAGTTTCCTCATCTGTAAAATGGGTGTTTTAACAGCACCCAGAACAGCCTGAGGGCACACAGCAAGCACTCAATAGATGCTAGTTCTCTTGGAGGTGGTGTTACCACCACAGACAGCTCTGATTTTTTTTCTCTTGGCAGAGGGGCCTTGGGTTAGCGCTGAGTTTGAAGAGGGCAGGTCCCTGGGCACTGTGAGCACTGGGAAGCAGCAGCAGCTGGCAGCAATGTCTTGCTTTTTGCTTCTGGGTAGCAGTCAGTGCCATCTGCTACAAGAAGAGACGCTGTGGAGGGATGTCCCTCTGGCTTCTCCGATGCTGCGAGGAGGCCGTGTGTACCCAGGAGTGATCTCGACAGGAACCAAGCCTTCTCTAACCTCATCTGTACTGTGATGGTTACAGGGTGGATTGGGTCCCTGTCGCAAAGAAGATACATGGAAATCCTAACCCTGACACAGGCGCCCCCACCCCCTCCACGCCCCATCAGGTTGTGACTTTATTTGCAAAGAGGGTCTTTGCAGCTGCAGTTAAATTAAGACAAGGACACAGTGGAGCAGGGTGGGCCCCTGATCCAGTGTAACTGGCATTCTTATAAGAGACAGCCACAAGAAGACACAGCCAGGGTGAATGCCCATGAGGACTGAGGCTGGAGTGATGTCCACAAGCCAAGGAATGCTGGCTGTCACCCAGAAGCTAGGAGAGGCCGTGGGACAGAGACTTCCTGAGAAGAAACCAACACTTCTGCACCCTGATCTTGGATTTCTGGCCTTGACACTAAGGGCTTCCCAGGTGGCGCTAGTGATCAAGAACCCTCCCGCCAATGTAGGAGACATTCGATCTTTGAGTCGGGAAGATCCCTGGAGAAGGGCATGGCAATCCACTCCAGTATTTTTGCCTGGGGAATCCCACGGACAGAGAAGCCTGGTGGGCTATACAGTCCATGGGATCGCAAAGACTCGGACATGACTGAAGCGACTTAGCAAGCACCCACCGTGAGGGAAGATACTTCTATTGTTTTAAGCCACGGCAGCCTAGGAAGACAAGCATGAACCTGGGTAAGACAACTGCCCCACTATGAGCCTCAAGTTTCCCTACCTGTAAAATGAGGTTACTTGTGCGACTTACACAGTATGAGCCCCGAGGGTGGCCCAGGGTAGGTATTTGATAGACAGCTGCATCTGAAAAGTACCTGGGTGGGACAGGTATCTCTTAAAGATTAAATGTGGGTGGGGCCAAATTAAAGAAACGCCTTTGTTCTCTCTGTTTTTCTGAGCGGGGCCAGGTGCGAGAAACTTTCTTTCCCTTTTTTTTTTTTTAAAAACGTTAATTTAAAAACTCTTTCTGACTGCCAGCCGAGCCTCTGAATTTTTTTTCCCACACAGATATAAAAATGCATCTGGACTCCGAGCCGAAATGGCCCATTCAGAGCTTTAAAACACACGCGTTCTCAGCTGGCAAGGCAGAGAAACAGCCTGGCTGGGGGAGCTGGGGTTTAAGAGAGGGGAGAGAAACTGGTTGGGAGTCTGGCATGGTGGGTACTCCATTCTGGTGCCAGGGTCCCTGAGGAGCGGTGGTCCCAGGGATACGGTCGGGTGGGGGTGGCCGAACGGCGGCCTCTGGGGGGGGTTAAGTTAAAGTCCCAATAAGTGACAATGGAGCCTGGAAGGAGGGTCCAGGCCTGATGCTCCAACCCCAGCCTCTCTCTGGCTCCAGTCGTCACATCTGTGTTTCTTTCTTACCCGCTCTCCATTCCAGTGCCACACAAAGCCTGGAGCAGTCTCTGTTCACCGTGGTGGTGCTAAAGTCGGTAAGTCGTGTCTGACTCTTTGCGACCCCCTGGACCGACCACCAGGCTCCCCCCAGCAGCCCGCCAGGCTCCCCCGTCCACGGGATTCTCCAGGCAAGAGCACTGGACTGGGCTGCCATGTCCTCCTCCAGTGGATCTTCCCAACCCAGGGACTGGACCTGTGTCTCCTGCATTACAGGCAGAGTCTTTACGGCTCAGCCACCAGGGGAGCCCTGTTCATTGTGGGAATTGCCAAAAATTCCGTCTCCTGGCCTCCCGTCACCCCTTTCCAATTTTCATCCCTTCTCTTTTGAAGGGCTTTTCACTCTAAGACATGAGGATGCATGGCAGTTAAGTCTGGGGGCTTGGATCTGGGCTGCGTCTGTGTGTTAGTTGCTCAGTCGTGTTTGACTCCCGTGACCCCATGAACTGTAGCCCCCCCAGGCTCCTCTGTCCATGGGATTCTCCAGGCAAGACTACTGGAGTGGGTAGCCATTCCCTTCTCCAGTGGATCTTCCTGAACCAGGGATCGAACACGAGTCCACTGCATTGCAGGCAGATTCTTTGCAGTCTAAGCCTACTTAGGGTTCAGATTCCTGCTTCATCACTTGTAAGTTGAGTGATCTTGGGCAAGCTGCTTAACCTCTCTGGGCTTCAGATTCCCCATGTGTAGATCTAGAGGTAGAAGAGAAGAATGGTTGCGCAGATTCAATGAACTATTAAGTCTAACACCGCACTGCCCGGCACATGGTAATTCTCACTAAAAGCTGGCTGGCTGTTGTTATTATGACGTGTGCCCCCGACTTCCCATTGCCACGCTGAAGAGCAGGAACAATAGTAAGTAGGCTACGAAAGCTCTTCTGTATTTGAGGTTAGAGCACAATGTGTGAATCTCTAAAAATAGCAGAACTACCCTTCCTGGTTCTAAACCCCTCAGGTGAGTAGGAAATCAGGCTGTGTTTCCAGCCCCACTGCCTCGCTGGTTGGAATGTGGTGGCCTCAAACTGTGCCAGGCAGGAAGGACAGTGATTCCTGGCTAGAACTGGCCTTGGATAATCCCGAGTAATTTGGGCTTCCTTAAAAGAGCCCGGGGACTTCCCTGGTGGTTCAGTGGTTAAGCAACAATATTGTTAACAAATTCAGTAAGGACGTAAAAAAACAAATGGCTAAGACTTCCCTGGTGGTCCACTGGTTAGGAATCTGCCTGCTAATGCAAGGCACACGGGTTTGATCCCTGGCCCGGGACATCCCACGTGCTGTGGGGCAGCTATGCCCGTGCGCCACAAGTACTGAGCACAGGCTCTAGAGCCTGGGAGCCGAAACTCCTGCACCTGTGCGCCGAGAGCCCATGTTCCACAAGAAAAGCAGCTGTAATGAGAAAGCTGTGCATGACCAAGAGCAGCCCCCGCTCGCTACAACTAGAGAAAGCCTGCACACAGCAAGGGAGACCCAGTGCAGCCAGAAATAATTAATTAATTTTAAAAGAATGATCTGCTTGAAGAAAAAGAGCCCAGAGGAGTCTGTTATATTTGAGACAGGGGAATGGTGAGGGGTGACCCAGCTCCCAGACCTTTGAGCTTTTGGACCAGTGCAGGGGAAGGTTCCAGGCACAGCTCCAGCCTCTCTGGACTGCTGTCTGAAAGCAGCTTCCTCCCAACCCACACCACCTTCTCCTCAGAGAAAAGCCTCCCAGACCTCAGCTCCAGGCATGGCGTGCCCACGGGGCCTCAGTCATGGCGGGCCGCCCAGGGCTCTGTGCAGGGTTGGGATTTCCAAAGGAGGAGGAAGTGGAAAGTCAGCTGTTCCCAGCTCCCTGCTTCTTGCCAAATCCTGCTTCTGGTGCCTGTATTCCTCCCTTGCCAGCCAAGTGGCTGCAAACCCAGGATTATAGATCTGCTGGGCTCCAGAGAACTCTAAGCACATGACCTCAGCCTACTCACGAGGAGACAGGTCATGCTCCCATTTCAAGGAGAGGAAAACTGAGGCCCAAATCTGTAGGCATGTCAAGGTCCTTCTCGGGCTTCCCTGGTAGCTCAGCTGGTAAAGAATCTGCCTGTAATGCAGGAGACTCTGGTTTGATTCCTGGGTCAGGAAATTCCCTTGGAGAAGGAATAGGCTACCCACTCCAGTATTGTTGGGCTTCCCTGGTGGCTCAGACTGTAAAGGGAGGCCTGGGTACGATCCTGGGTCAGGAAGATCCCCTGAAGGAGGGCAGAGCAACCTGCTCCAGTACTCTTGCTGGAGAATCCCCATGGACAGAGGATCCTGGAGGGCTACAGTCCACGGGACTGCGAAGAGTTGAACACGACTGAGCGGCTAAGCACAGCACAGTACAAGGTCCTTCTTATTTACCCTTTCTGCCTCTACGGGCTCTATCCCTGAGCCTTCACATTCTCCTCGACCTCGGAAGGGCTCCCCTCGTCAGAGCCAACTTGCTGGTGGCCCCCTGCTCCCCTCCTACAGACTCCAGCACCCCTCATGCCGTGCCCTGCGCCCCCAGCTGTCTTCCAGCATCTGCTTGTGTGCTGGGCTCCCCAGCTTGACCTGGACCTCCAAGGGAGGGCTCTATCCTTGCTATCCCCAGCACACTGCTCGGGGCAACACATGCTCAGTAGATACAGAGCAAGCCTTGGAGTCTTCTCCACCGAGGATCTTGAAAACATCTCCAGACCAGGAGGGACACTGAGATTGGTCCTGGCTGGAGATGGAGGGCTGCCTGGGACTTAGGTCCTGCCCCGGCTCCCCCAGCCCCTGGATTCAGTCCGTGCAGGCGGCAGGAAAAAGAGTACATCTGGCCCATCAAGCCCGAGGCTCCGCCTTTGGTTAGGCCAAGACCTCTCTCTCTCTCTCTCTCTCTCTCTCTCTCTCTCTCTCTCACACACACACACACACACACACACACACACACACTCCTGGGTGTGGCATCGAGATGGACAGGAGACCCTGCTCCCAACATGCGTGACTTCGGGACCTCGGGATGGGAAGTCCCCCGGGCCGCCAGGACTCAGTCGAACACCTGATTGGCCCCCCGGTGGGGTAGCCGCTGAAGCCTGCAGGTGCAGAACAGAACTCTGAGCACGCAGTGGTTTGGCCAAGAGGAGGAAGCCACGGAAGACGAGACATCCACCCCGAACCGGGCCACTTCCTGTCACGGCCCCATGAGCCCATGCTGGTTATTTCTGCTCTCCCTCTGCAACCCCTTCTCTGGGGTGACTCTCCTATAGGGGATAACCAGGGCTTATGGGCCCTGGGTTCAATTTAGGACAAGCATATGGGCGGCTGGAGGGAGGGGTCCGAGAGGTCGGGGGACTTTCTCCCTTGCTCCCTCCGCCAAGGACGACAGCTCCTGCTGGTGGCTCCCTCTTGACAGCTCAAGCCCTCACCTGTCCCTTCAAGGTCCCTTAGCCTGCGGTGGCGGCAGCTCCCACTGTGACTGGCCCTGGGAGGGGGTGGATTGCATGGTTCCTGGCGAGCCCCTGAGCCCTTCTTACCCCTCCACGAATCTCTCCTCCCTGGAACCATCTGGGGTTGGGTTCTGTTTGCTGACGCAGATGGCCGCCTGAAGTCCCTCTGCCTTGATCTGGGCAGATGGACAGCCCGCTTCAGACAGCAGGTCTCAGGCCTGGGTCCGGAGCTGTCCCCATCACCCAGCTCTCTACCCTGGCTGTCCCAGAAGCACGCCTCTTTCACCTCCTCTGACCTAAGCCACCAACTCTGCGGGCTGCAGAGGGCCCTGCACCAAGCTCTGCGGGCCCCTAGAGCCCTGGCCTCCAGCACTGGCTAGGAGGTCTTTCCTCGGCTCTCCCTGGAGACAGGCCTCTGTCTCCTAGCAACAAAGGCCCATTCGATGCCCTTGGCAGGAGTCCTGTCTCAGGGACCCAGGCCAGGCCTCCTGTCCCGAGAAGACCAGGGCATCTCTCGGCCCCTCTGCCGTCTCCTGCCGAGAGGGAGGGCAGTGTCTCTCAGCACATGCCAGATCCACCTGAACATGGATGCCGCCAAACTGTCCCAAACCATCTGTGCCCCTGATGCCTGGAGGAAGCACAGCCTGTGCCAGCCAAGAACCACCACGTGAGCTTGGAATGCAGGCCCCACTGGGACCGCAGCTCCTTCTCGGCTGAGGGCGTCAGACACCAGGGGCCGGTGGCTCCCGGGAGGAGGGGCTGCCACCCTGGAACGTTCGGTATTGTCTCCTTTTGGGCCGCGCTCCTGAGGGACACATCATTTCTGTCCCTGGGCCAACCCTCCCGGACTCCTGTAAGCGAACTCTTGGCAAATCTTCCAGCTGCTTCTGGCCTCCATGGGGGAGGAGCTGGCCCCCTGAATAAGTGGGGTTCTTTGCACAACACTGGTGACTCCGACTGGGGGCCCCCCACTTAGCACCTAGGGCCATTCCGAGGTCCGACATCGTGGAGCTGAGGGCAGTTTTCTAAGGAACGCTCAGGGACCCATTTTCTAGGCTGTTGTGTCTAAATCTTTCAGATGACTAGATGTCTCTACCTTGTATCCATCCATCCACACAGCTCAACTCTACTCAACATCACTGGAGGACTAAGAGCCCAAATGAACGGACGGAACCAGGGAACAGCAAGGTGACACACGATCTCTGACCTCAGACACGGAGAAAAGAGCCACTAGAGAAAGAGGCTCCCCAGGGAGCTGAGGGCCCAGAGTGACCAGGCAGTGGGGCGGCAGGGTCTGGCGACGGACTTGGGCTGTCGCGGAAAGCTTGGTCTTGGTGCTTTCTTGCCTTTGATCTGACTAGAGATTGCTCGGTGCTCACTTTCTCGATTACAAAGTAGTGGAGCTTCAGGCTTCCTGAGGCTGAGAGTACATGACTAGGCATTTAATCCAGCGCTGGGCACACACTCAGGGCCTGTGCTTGCTGGGACCTGTGATTCTGCCCCTGGTGGTTCAGTTTCATCACTACTTTTTTGGGCTGTGCCACAACGCCTTGTAGGACCTTAGTTCCCCAACCAGGGACTGAACCCTGGGCCCTCAGCAGCAAAGTCCTAAGCACAGAATTGCTAGGGAATTCCTGGTAATCTGATTTTAAGATGACGACTTTGTGCTGCTGGGAGGGAGAAAGGCCGTTCAGCTCAGCTGGGCTAGCTACCTTTCCTTGGGAACTGGTCTAGATCGCTGAGTAAATCTGAGATGAGGATATCTGAACCCGAGCCCTTCTCAGAGCGGTGGAGACCCGTGGCCTCCACTCTTGACCCCACGGGGGTGAGGCAGCTTCAGGACATACAGAGGGACAGAGGGGCATGGGCAGCACTCGGGCACACTTCGGGCCACTCATGCCCGGTGGCGATGGATGAATATCTGCTCGTTGCAGGAGGGCGGCTTGTCTTGATCCCGGGTTCTCAGCCCATAGATGTGCTGGCTGAGTCCAAATCCTTGCTCTCAAGTGCAAGGCTCAGGATTCAAAGGTGTTTTCTTTTAGCTCTGGGCCCTGATGATAGGAACTAGGCAAAACTTGCAACTAAAGCACAAACATGAGGACTTCCCTGTTGGTCCAGAGGTTAAGAGTCCACCTGCCAATGCAGGAGACACGGGTTGATTCCCAGTCCAGGAAGATTCCAGATGCTGTGGGGAAACCAAGCCTGAATGCCACAACTACGGATGCCCAGGCGCCTAGAGCCCGTGCTCCACAAGAGACAAGAGAAGCCACGACTGTAAGAAGCTCTCGAACCACAGCTAGAGAGTAGCCCTCACTCGACACAACTAGAGAAAGGCCCACACAGCGATGAAGACTCAGTGCAGTCACAACTAAAAATAAATAAACCCCCCCAGACACGAATGCACACACTTAACACACACGCTTCAATAGACCAGTGGGGACAGCACCCTGATTCCATCACTTCATGGGGAATAGATGGGGAAACAGTGGAAACAGTGTCAGACTTTATTTTTCTGGGCTCCAAAATCACTGCAGATGGTGACTGCAGCCATGAAATTAAAAGACACTTACTCCTTGGAAGAAAACTTATGACCAACCTAGAGAGCATATTCAAAAGCAGANGGGACCCTGAACTACCCCTTCCTCCAACACAGCACCCGGGGTCTTCTCTTCCAAGGACATCATACAAATTAGCAGGGCTGCGGGGAGGAGAGAGGAAACCCACATTGGCGGGGAGCGGGTAGGGGCACCCACATCTGTTAAGAAGCCTTGTTGCTTCTTTGGCAAAATGGCCCAGAAAGGAGAGGCTGGGTGGGAGGGACCCTGGTCTCACCTTCGCGTCCTGCTTGGTGAGGAAGTCGACGAAGCCAAAGCCTCTGTGCGTGCCCGTCCCGGTCATCTTCTTCGGCAAGCGAACGGTCTTCAGCTCCCCAAAGGTGCTGGAACAAAAACATGCGAGTTTCAGAACTGCCTGCACTGGAGCCGGGTTGGGGGTGGATATGAGGGTGGGCCAGGACCGATCCTCACTCGCTGATCCTTGCCAGTCAGAAGAGCAGGGTGTTTACAGACTGCACACGTGTGCACAGACAGGTGTGCACACAGTTGTGTCAGTGCCGGCTCCCCGCTGGCCAGCATGTGCCCTGGCGGGGGCACGTGGGTGGCCTTCTCCCTTCGGGCCTTGGTCATTACGCCAGCAGCAAGGGGAAGACCTGGCTGCTGTAGACTTTTCCCTTCCTTTCTAATGGGTGGACACACTCATCCTTCCTTTGGCCCTGGGGAGCTGGAGGGCAGGGGTAAATATTCGGCAAGTAGGGGGCGGGGATCCAACCTCCTGCACACCTGGTCGGCCAGGGCTCGCTCATGTGTGCATGCATGGGCCCTGGGCTCGGGGTCAGCACGGTCTCCTGCCCTGAAATCGGCCCCATGGCCACACGGTGTATGTGGGATGAGTCCCAGATCCCAGACGCGGGACCAGAAATGCTGCTTCAGCGCTTGGCGCCTGAATGACGCACAGCCACGCCCTCTGAACCCCACTTCTCCCACCTGCCTCTGGGTTTCCATACGTGCTAAGCGAAGTCAGGCCAAGCGCTGGAGGAGAAAATGGCTCCCCCCCCGCCCCCTCCCAACAGGGATCAGACAGGTAAACACGGTCCCTGGCCATTCCCCCAGCCCCTCCCCTCCTTTCTACCCCCTACCCCCAAAGGATAAACCTCTGAGAAATTCCGGGACAAAAGGATGGGGCCTCCCTTGCTCTCACCCTGTCCCACTCCCCCCGCCCCCAACCCATCCTCAGGCCCATTTATCAAACATATACACACAAGATTGCTGCCGATAAATATTTAATGTGTGCGGCATCTGAAGAGAGGTATTATTTTATTTGAAAATCTGCACACACTTGCAGGTGCCGGGGCATACGCGCCTACCCACCACGGTCTAGGATGCCTCAGGGCCAGAGACCGACTGGGCGAAAAAAACACACTAAAGGCCATAAGCTCTCGTGAAATGATCTAAGCTAAATCCGAGGAGTTAACC
This sequence comes from Neotragus moschatus, assembly GCA_006410615.1. Taxonomy (NCBI): domain Eukaryota; kingdom Metazoa; phylum Chordata; class Mammalia; order Artiodactyla; family Bovidae; genus Neotragus; species Neotragus moschatus. Next base: position 590,397 of record SJYA01002296.1, read on the forward strand.
CGCAGCCCTGCCAGCATGACCAGGCATCGGCCAGCCCAATTTCTGGAGGCAGGATGGTGTGTAAATGCAGCATTATGAGGCCTCAAAATGAATCTGCACGTCTCCCTGGCGCGCGCCCGGCCACTTCGCTCCCCCTCCTGGCCTCTCTCTGAGCAGGGGGTGGGGGTGTTGCTGCTGGTGAGGAGGCCGGCCCGCCTCGAGGGGAGGGGCCGGGGGGCACCCTGTCAGTCTTCCTAACACTCCCTACCCCCCCACCCCCAGTTGGGGCTCAGGGCTGACTTGGAAGGGCCCAGAGGCTGGGCAGGTGGGGGGATGAGCAGGAAGGTGAGGTGGGAGAGCACCCAGCGGAGCCCAGTCCACAAACCCTGCTTTATTCTGCCACCTAAAGGCTGATGTGCCCCATGACAGACACGCTGCCTCTTTCTCCAGCGAAGCCCCAGCGCCTCCTCCAGGGCTGGCCTTGGACACGGAAGGCAAGGGATACACACACTTTCTGGTAGGCCCCTTTTGGTAAATATAAGCAGCCCTTTGGCCCCGAGTTCTTTAAAAAGCCACGGGGGCTGCAGGGGCAGGAGCACCGGATGGATCCAAACCTGGTCTGAGAAGGCTCTTGGGTGCAGGGGGGGCCTTGGCAAGCACCCGTATGTGTCCAGGCCATGCTGGGTGTTGGACAGACACAACCTATGGGTGTGCTGGTCTTTCTGCCGGCCCTCCACTCCTGTCCCGGCTTCCAGGCTCTTTTAGGCTTTGACTTAAGGCAGCAGCCTTGGCTGATCTGCTTGGGGTTCGAGGGCCCACTGTGCTTCAGGGTGCTGCCATGAGGACACCTGAGTAATTTTCTGCCTCCCCCTGAGGCTGGAACCCAGCTCTGCGAGAGCGGAAACCACATCTTTCTATCTTGCTCATCACTGGATCTGTGGCAAGGCACCCCAGGCCTGGCTCAGAGTGGATGTCTGAAGGTAGTTTTGGAATGAAGAAACAGTACCCCTGGTGGAAGGGGGATACGACCACTAGGGACATCACACCCACACCTGGAGGGTGGAGGAACCAGGCCACGGGGTACACACACCAACAGCACAAACGTTCATTATCATTGGTCTTATCATGCCCATTTTACAGATGAGGAAACTGAGGTTCAGGGAGGCAAGTACTTCTTGCGATTAGGCAGGAGGGCTGGAGAGTGAGCCGGGGACCGTCTGACGTGAACCTGGAGCTCTCTCCACTGCCCAATGTTTCACCTCTTCCGTTATCTGGAGGGGACCACTTTCAGGAGCAGGGACTTTCTTTCTGTCCCCGGGGTGTGGCCCCATCTGGCGTGAAGCAGGAAGGCTTCGTATAGGGGGCAGCAAGGATTGCCCCATGTAGGCTCTGAGGGGTCCAGTGACTTGCCTGAGATCGCAGTGAGGGCGGCTGACTGAGTTTCAGTTCCTTCCGTCTCTGTACTGTGTGCAACCCCCCTGCCTCTGCCCGCAGGGGCTCCAACCTCCTGTGCCTGGCTCCTTTCAGGGGAGTTCACACGTGCGTGCGTGCGTGTGTGTGTGTGTGTGTGTGTGTGTGTGTGTGTGTGTGCGCGTGTGCACGTGCATGAGAGACAGACAGAGGGAGAGACTGGTGAGGTTAATTCCTCCCTCTCCACAGAGCACTGCAAGCTGTGGACGCCCTATGCATGGTAAGCAGCTGAGGGTCCGGAGAAAGGCGAGGAAAATAATTAAAAGGTGGAGAATAAAGCTGATGGGGAGAAGCTGAAGGAGCCATGCTCACATGGCCTGGAGAAATGGGATATGAGAGCTCAGTGGGGAAAGCCTGGATGGAAGGGCAGCCTCAATCCATAAGGGATGAGGGCAGGGACCAGGGAGCTGGGGTCCTGTCCCAGGGAGACAGTGGGCTGAGGGGGAGGTCACAGCCCGTCTGGGCTGTCCAGACAGACATTTGCATGGCCAAGGAAATGCTGTGTCCCAGGACCCAAGGAGCTTAAAAAACAAAACCAAAACTATTCTTTGGGGGGTGGGGACTTCCGCGGTGGTTCAGATGGTAAAGAATGTGCCTGCAATGTGGGAGACATGGGTTTGACCCCTGGGCCATCAAGATTCCCTGGAGGAGGAAATGGCCCTGCTCTCCAGTACTCTTGCTCGGGCAATCCCATGGACGGAGGAGCCTGGTGGTCCACAGTCCACGGGGTCGTAAAAGACCCAGACCCGACTGAGAGGCTGAACAACAGCATCCTTTGGAGGACTGGGTGATGGTGGGCCCTTCCCATCCTTTGGAAGGGGTGATGGTGGGCCCGTCCGTTCCTTCCTTCTGAGAATGTGACAAGAGACAGGGTGGGCTTCTGAAACAGCTGAAAGATTAGAGTTAGATCTTAGAACCGCCACCTGTGAAGCCCCAGAATGAATGGCTGGAGCGTCAAGACACTGTCATTGTGGTTGTCACCCCAGCGACCAACAGAGTGCCTGTGACGTGCTAGGGCTTTTAAACATACCGTTTCCAGGTACAGCAACTGTGGGTTAAGGGTCGCTGCCTCCTGTTTTTACAGATGAGAAAACTTAAAGCGCCAAAGAGGCCAAGTGGCCCGCCTAATCCCCACGGCCCGGGACACAAAACCCAAGCCAGCTTTTGCTCCTGGCGGAGAAAGGATGCTGGGGATGTGGATGGCTTTGGTTGAAACTACTGTGTGGGAGAAAATAAAGCCGATACTAATGATCTCAGAGAGATATTGAAGGAGAATTAAAGTAGAAAAAGAAAAAAGGTTGGTGTGGTAGGACGGGGAGTCGGGGGGGGGGCGGAGAAAATCAATGAAGTACCTTTAGCTCCTCGGAGATAAGCAATATATAAATACCAACCATTATTAAGGTTCTTATCTGACAGCAAAGCCCACGGAGCCATGTTTAGGAGCGGCCTTTGCAGGAAGTTGTATGTGTCTCCTGGGAGCAGAGGCTTGGGTGAGGCTGGGCAGGGCCACCAGGGAACCAGAGAGGGAGAAGATGACAGGGCACCCAGGAACCCCACCCTCCCACCTGCCCTTACCCAAGCGCAGACTCTACCGCTTGGGAAGGAGACACGGATGCTCCCCACTGTGTAGATAATAGAAACCACAAAATAGCAATTACTGTATCAGAAGCTGTGAATAAAGAGGACATACCGGGCTTTTAAACATGGCCCGCCTTCCCTCCCCCACCACGCTCACACTTCAGTAACAAACTCACACCTCACTTTTCCAATTATTTCATTCACCTCGAGTTCACCCATCACTCCCCCCACGCTGCAGCCCCACCCCCGTCTCCGCCACGCCGGGGGGAGCGCGTGACTGGTAGGGGAGCTGGGGGAGCGCGTGACTGGTAGGGGATTCGTGGGCTTTCAACAACTGGAGTTTGTTGTCAGGTT
>SJYA01002296.1:594629-701122 GCA_006410615.1 Neotragus moschatus
GTGTGTGTGTGTGTGTGTGTGTGTGCGTGTGTGTGCGTGCGCACGCTGCGGAGGGGAAGGAAGTAATGGGGAGACAGAGAGAGAGTGCCCTCCAGAGATGCCGAGCCTGATGATTTGTAGCTACTCTGATGCCTGGGTTTGGGGGCTTCACGCACAGGCTAACCTTCCGGCCTGCACGCTGACACCAAGTGGAGGTCAGGCACGCCCTAGGGAGCCTCGGCCCTTCTGCTCCGGACACAAGTCCTCACTGCTCTCCTATTTGGATCCACTGGAGGAACCAGGGTCCCAGCAGAAATGCTGAGTCATGTGGGGGAAGTCTGACATCTCTCCACCTGTGCTCAAGGCATTACTGAGGGGGTGGGGGGTGGGGTGGTCAGAAATCAGCTGCCACCCAAGGGATCCAGAATTGGAACAACACTGTGGTCTGAACAAGAAAGAGATGAAGGGCTGGTTTTGTGATAAGAATAAACTGCAGGCTTCTTTCTGTTTCTTCTAGAGCCAAGAAAAAAAAAAGGGCTAAATCTCTTGGCATTAGAAGCCTTTCCAGTATACCACTGCCACCAGCAGTTCTCTAACACACATGACATATCCATCCATTCCTACAGTCCTTCTCAGTGCCAAGTGCCCTGCAGTGTGGTAAACATGGGCTGCACATGATCTCACAACAGGCTCATGATCTAGGCACTGCTGTGCCCATTTTATAGATGGAAAAAACTGAGGCTCAAATTATGTGATTTCTCCAAGGTCACCCCTGAGTCATTACCTACAAGAGGGGGTGAAGTGACCTGTTCAAGGCCCCACAGGTGGTCATGAGCCAGGCTGAACTCCAAGTGGGCAGCCTGTCCCTGAGCCTCTGCTCACTGGGCGTTTGTGTGGTCCGTCTTGTCTATCAATAATTGGCCAAAGGGCTCTTTGTGCAAGCTGCCAGGTGAGAGGTGAGGGCGGGCCAGACATCAACTTTGTTCTTAGGGATCGTGGGCTGGCAGGGAAGAGCTACAGGCAGGCGGTGAGCTCCCCCGCCGCTGCCCAAGGGTCTGAAAAGAGGACTCTGGGGTCAATCCCCTCCCCGTCTCAGCTGCTTAGTGTCCACAGCTTGGGGCTTCTGATCTCTGCTCACCGCTCTCCCTCTGTTCCCGCATGCTGATGAAGAGTCTGTCCGTGAACTCACGGACCCACGGAGTAGTTCCCACCAGTAAGTGAACGTGGCAGGCTTGCAGCTGCTTCACCCGGCGTCCCATCTCATGTCTCCTCTCCTTACTGAGCTGCCGTAATGCTAAGGGCCCCAGCTGAAGCAGGATAGAGGGACAGATGGGCTGAATGGACACCTAAGGACAAACCCATCCCTCTTTCTAGGACAGGTGGGTTTCTGCAATTGAGGGAGGCTGGGCAACATGACCCATCACCCAAACCTCCAGCTTCTGGAATGTATACAGAGCAAAGCCTTTAGCGAAAACTGCCTCTTCCAATCCTCTAGCCTCATAAACTGGGAAATGGAGGCTAACCTGACCACTCTGGCTCTCCTTCTGCTCTCGAAGCCAAGCTTGGCCTAGCCTCAGAACCTATGACTCTGCTCTTCCCATAACCCAGAACTCTCAGTGCTGAGCTGTTCCCCAGATCGACCCTCTTGTAATCCAGTCTCAGCTTGAATGCCACCTTCTCAATGAGGCCTTCTGCGTTCCAGGCAGAACCCAGACTCTAACGCTGCTCCTCTGCCACACCCGCCACTCTCTGCCGCCTCTGAGCACTGTCTGGAATGGCTTGTTTACCTGTCTTTCCCTTGCTGTTCAGAAAGAACCAAAAGAGATGAAAGAACATTCTAAGCCAGCAGGGTCTAGTCTCTGTTCCGCATCTGCGGAAACTTGGCCTGCGCCTAGCCACAGAAAACACCCTGTAAACATTCACAAAAACACTCACTTGACATTGACCAAGTCCTCGGTGAGCGCCAGGTCCCCCTCATTTGCTCTGATCATCTCACACGAGACATACGCTATTGTGACAGACACCAGCGTGTCTGGGGCCAGGCCAGGACACGCAGTTCTTTTGTCCTCAGGACACTCTCTCATGTTCCACAACCACATGGTATCACAGGGAGTGTTTGGCCCCTGGAGGTCCACACTCCTTCCAAAGTAGTCACAGGGATTCCTTCAACTGCAGGGAGTGAGTAACAGTGGCAAAACGGGGGTCGGGGGAGGTGGGGGCAGGATTACTCACCAAGGGACCAAAGCCCAGACAATGGGGTTCAGAATTCTGCCCTGCTGGGTCGGAGAGCAACGACATCATTCCCTCCAGACAACCCTGGCCAAGCTGCAGCCAGGAGCAAGGGGTCTCTGCGAGGCTCCACCTGCAGTGACCGCTCCCCCAAAAGGTTATAAAGGTGTGTGCTGACCCCCAGTCGGGCCTCTACTCTGTCGTGGGGGGTGGTGGTGGGGAGGGGGCAGGCAATGGGCTTGGGAGTCGGTTCGTGGAGGCATATTTAAGCTCAGAGTTGTTCCTCCTCCTTTGGTTTTCACTCGCTTTTTAAAGAGTGCCTTTTAGAGTGAACTTTTCCAATTACTCACCACTCATCACGGTGAGAGCTGGATGTAGAAAGGTTACCTTATCACCATCGGCGCACTAGTCCTTTCATTCTTGCCTCTTGGAGGCTGAAGAATGACCTGGTTTCCAAGAAAGGGAGAAAGGAGGTGTGGAGGATAGCGCTTAGCTTTCCTCAACAGCCTTTCACAGGGTCCTCTGCAGGCAGGCATGACCCTCTCGGGGATGAGCAGTTAAATGGTATCTCTGAATCAGATTCAGGGCCTGCGTTCTAGGCAGAGCCCAGACTCTCCCGGGAGGTTCTGGTGGAGAGGCCCTGGCCCGGCTCTGCCCTCACCACCTGTGTGACCCTGGCTGAGTCGTTTCCAGACTGGAAGATAATCAGGGGAGAGAGAGAAAGAAAGGGAGGAAGGCGTATAAGAACATCTTGAGATGTGCCAGGGTCAGGACAATGTAAGGGACAGAATGTTGGCCCTCAAGTCAAAAATTTCTGGGGCCAGACAGAAGACAGGAGAGGGCCAAGAGCTGGGGCAAACTGGCAAAGTCCCAACTCTGGGCGATTCTTGGACCAGTAGCATCACTGTCATCTAGGAGGCTTGTCAGAAAGTCTCAGCCCACTCCTCTCTTTCTGAAACTGGAAACTGTGGGGGAGATCCGGCAGTCCAGGTAGTAACAAGCCCTCCAGGTGAGGGTGTGCCTGCCCAGGCTGAGGACCACTGCTCCATCAGAGCTGTTTGCCCCATCCCAAACAGCCAGCTGGGAGGTCCAGACTCTTTGAAGAAATGGAGTTTTCAAATACTGGTAACAAAGTCGAAACATTTGCAGTGCTGAGTTGCCAAAGATACCCGACTCCCCATTTTTAGCATCCCCACATGTACGTTCTATTCTGATTCGATCCTAAGTGATCAAAAGGGCTGGTCTACTTCCCAAGTGACTGAATTTCCTCCACTCTTTATCACCTCAGATTGGGCCCCTGTCCTACCCTTCCTGGCACCCTTGGGCTCCCTGAGGACAGAGAGGGCTTTCCCACTGCATTTGCCATGCAGCACCTAACCAGACATGGACATCTTCGTGGGCGGCACACATGCAGCCAGTGAACTGCCCCTTACCATTCCTCAGGACGCAGCTCCGGACTGAACACTGTCTGTCAGATCCAAGTACAGGCTTCAGGCAGAAAATGCCACTAAAAAAAGACTTTTGAAATAACAGGTAACTTTTAAAAAAAACAACATTTTTCAAATTTGTCCTAAAAGATGTTTATAGGTATTTTGTGTAAGAAGACTTCTGAAATTAAATACATGTAGGAGAGATCTGGCAAACAGAGCTCAGCAAGCTTCTTGGCTGCAGACCTTGTCAGTGCCTTTAAGATATCTCAAGCGGCAAGGATTTATCTGGAGGAGCGAGAGAGAAAACAGCGTTTCTCAAGCTCATCCAGCCATTGAATCTCTCCTCCCTTCAACCGAGCATCTCCCAAGACACCGGTATTCCACAGAACACAGTTGGGAAGTCCAATGTGGAAAAGAAAGAGAAGTAAGACAGTCACACACCTCCAGGTGAAAGGTCTTTGTCTTGAACTCTTGGGTGAAACCTCGAATTCACCTGGGACTATGCCAAGCTGGAGAATGCTCAGAATGAGTCTAGTTTTGACCATGAGGGGCCAAGTCACAGCATCGCTGAAAGAATCTACGTCTGGAGTCAGACGTGGCTTCAGATTCCAGCCCTGCACCTGATGTCAGCTTTCTGAGGCTCAGTTTCCATATCTGTAAAATGGGAATAATTAGCCCGCCATACAGGGGCTGCTGACACCATGGTTCCCACAAATAAGGAAGAAAGGGAAGCTGTCTTATCAGTAACGCCCCTGTCTTCCACACAGATCTGCACTGGGGCCAAGAGAGTGACCCTTCCCAAGCTCTTACGATGTGCCAGGTCAAAGCTGAGAAGGAGTAGGCGGGGCAGGTCAGGGCCCCTCCCGAGGGGAACCCTGGTGTTTCCTGCAAGAAGAGGTTAAGAGGACCAGATGTGACTGTGTGATTCTTGGAGCCCTGAAAAAAGCAGCAGTGCTCCGTCTTCTCCACGGGTCCTACCGGTGTTACAAGATAATCAGAAGAACTGTCCCCAAGGAGGCATCCTTCAGCCAGACCCAGGCTCCTCCGTCTTCCTCAGGCCGAGCGAGCCCACGGGGACAGTACATGTCCCCTCTTCCTCTTGGAAGGAGAGCTCCTAGACATGCCAGCCGGCCTGGGGCCTGCACTCTGGTGGGTTCCACGCCTCTGCCGGGCTGAGCTAATGGAATACGTGGCGGATACTCTCCCCACCACCTTTCTCCCCCTCTGGTCTTCAGCTGCCTCAAGTACAGCTAATCCTATTACAAGAAAATAAAGTGGATAATTCAGGCTAATGAAATCGTTACAAGAATGTGGGCAGCCAGAGCTGGACATTCAGAGCCAATTTAACACCCTTTGGTGTTAGTCTCAGTACAGAAAATATTTGAGGGGGGGAAAAAATTAGAAAGAAAGAAAAAAAAAGGGGGGAAAAATTAGAAAGAAAAAAAAAAAACCTTCCTCTAAAACCTAGCCTCTTTCTGGTGGGCTTGCATCTGATTAAAGAATTGATCTGCTGCACATCTGACTTCCTGCAATGGTCTCTGTGGTGCCCGATACTTCCACAGGAACTGCAGAAAATAGGAAACGAGGGGGAGAGCATCCAGGAAGTCTGAAGTCGGGGTAAACGTGGGAGTAACTTGATGCCTTTTGATACCTGGTGACTCTGCCTGTCGCTGCTGCTGCTCACTCAGAGAAGGACCACTCCTAGGCCCCCCCTCACGACCAGACTCTGAGCCCTCGGATATTGGATTAGAACTGTACCCTCCTGGGGTCTCTATGAGGCAGGAAAGGGTATAGTTAGTTCCCATGCTAAACAGGGCAGGCAGCTGGACGCCCTAATACAGGGTGGGCATGGTGTGCTGGGCAGAGAGATACCCCTTGCCCTTTGGCCCACAGCCCTCATGATCACCGCTGCCAGGTCACGGCCAGACCTCCTGAGCAGGCTGAATGAAGGGGGGCCACTCCACTTCTCAGCCCCTGGCACCTCCACTCAGTGCCCGCCTCTTCCTCTGCCACATCCATACACACACAAAAGGGCCCCTTCAATGTCATTTCTTCTGGATCCATCTTACCGCTCAGAACCTTAGGGAGGACCGCATGTCATGAAGCCAGATGACCTCTGGTTGATTGCCATCAGGCCCACACCACTCTCCCAAACTAACATGGCCTGTTCTGACACCTCAAGCTAAGGGCACGGGTCTTCCAGTGATCCACAAGGTCCTAACTGGGGGTTGTGGACGGTGGGTGGACGAAGACAAGGAGGATGTGCAGGGAAAAAAAAAAAAGAGAGAAACCAGATTTCACAAATACGGGGAGAACTTCCGTTGAGCTTGCAAGGTATTGAAGGGATCTTAAGGGGCACAGGTGGTTAAGGAGAAAAGTTCTAGTCACTGGGGGATAAGGAGCTCTCCGCTGATGGTCCCCACTGCAGTGCCAACCAGCAGCCCTCAGCTGCCAGCAGCACTTCCCACTTCCTGATGCATCCCAGGGAGGCTGCACATGGGCCACAGAGCGACTCGGGGCTGCTGGGCACACCAGGGAGCATGCAGGCCTCACGGCTGCAGGCCCCGCCCTTCTCACCTCTCTGGAGAAGCACAAGGTGGCAACTTGGCATCCAGACCAGCCTCTAGTGTCCCGACAGCATCTTTAGGAAAAGGGGCGGGAAGGCGACAGCATCCTGCACGGCTTCAGGAATTGGAGCTCCGATGGGATGCAAGTCAACGCCACCACTTAGGGGTCGAGGACAGAGGCGCGGGGAGCAGGGGGCTCAGAGCATGGCAAGCCGCACCCCACCCACGCCACACAGCTCCTGCGTCCTGCAAGAGGAGATGCTGCTGTGCGTTCGTGTAGATTGCAGAAGGAAGCAAAGAGTCCAACGGGCAAAAGAGAATGATGCCAGGAAGCCCACACACTGAGCTTCCGCTGGCCACCCATGGGAGGGCCCTTGACCCTGCCCTCTCCCACTGAAAGTCTGTTTGCTTTTACTTTGCAAACTCATTGACCTAATTTATTGTCCCAGAGCAGCTGAGAAGGGCCAAGAGGTTAATAAAAGGCCTCAAGAAGCGCGGGCTGACCAGGGGTACACACGCGTCCTCTGTGAAGGGTCAGACAGTCTATAGTTTTGCTTTTACAACTTCTCAACTCTGCCACTGCAGAGTGTCAACAAACAGCTATGTGCCAGTGAGACTTTATTAACAGAGGGAGGGGGCTGTGCTAAGCTGCTTCAGTGTGTCTGACTCTTTGTGACCCCATGGACTACAGCCTGCCAGTCTCTTCCATAGGATTCTCCAGGCAAGAACACTGGAAAGGGTTGCCATGCTCTCCTCCAGGGGACCTTTCTGACCCAGGGATTGAACCCGTGTGTCTCACATTGGCAGGCAGGCTCTTTACCACTAGCCCCACCTGGGAAGCCTCAGGGGGCTGGCATGTGAGCCTTAGTTTGCTGACCCCTGTGTGAATCCAAAAGAACCAAAACATGGTATTAAAATAACTGGCCAAGCACAGCAGCTCAGGACCATCAGGTGCAGGGGCAAATGGCAGACGTGTCTACACAGCCCTGACACGCCTTCTGTAATGTGTCCTGGGTTCAGCGACCTGGAGGTCAACATAGACCTATAAGCCTGGTTGTCGCCCCACAAAATGGCGAGCGGGACAGACTGCCAGGTGGGGGATCCCGAAGGCTTCCCACCCGGCCCGCTGGCATATACCAGCTTTGCTTCTCCCATCACCCGAGGCATGGCTCCTCCTGGATGTCACTGACTTCCATCCTTCCGTGTATCTTGCTCTCTCTTTGCTTAAGGCCCTTCTTCCCTGCTGGACTACTGTGTGGCCAGGGCCCAGGATGGGGCTAATGGCGCCTGGTGCGCAGCAGAACAAGCCATGTGTGGTCCCTCTTACGACCCAGGTCCTCGATGCCAGAAACAGGAAACACAGCTCAGGGAGGTAAACGGGTGCCTGGGGCCTTGCAGGACGCTCTCACGCAGGGGCCCCCAGTCTCTGGGCTGCGGACCCCTACCTCCTGTCAGATCGGCGGCGGCACTGGATTAGAAATAAAGTGCACAATAAAAGTAATGTGCTTGAATCACCCTGAAACAACCTCACTCCCCCACCTCCGGTCCAGGGAAAAACCGCCTTCCACAAAATTGGTCCCTGGGGCCAAAAAGGGTGGAGACTATTGCTCTCATTCACTGCTGGGAGCGAGGTTCATGGAGGCTGAGCTCCCACAGTGTACGTGACCCCGAGGGGCAGTCTGTCTGAACCCACCGGTGATGTCCAGGGCTGTCTGACCGTGGAGTTCCCCGACTTCTTCCTCTGCTGTCCTGCGTCCCCAGGCCACTGCAGTAACCCACTTCTGTTCCTGCAACCCCTCCTCAGGTTCTCGCTGGAGCCTGCCAGCCACCGGGAAGCCATCAGGCGAGTGATGGGAGTGAGCAGAAAAAGAGGCTAAGGAGATGCTGACAGATTCGGAAAGCAGCTCCTGAAGAGCTCGGGATCCTAGAAACTTCTGACACCTGCCGTTAGAAGGAACGCTCCAGGACCCCCACAGCGTCAGGAAGCTCTCCATCCCCTTGGCAAGCGTCCTGAGCATCCATCGAGCCCTCCACAGGGCTGGGAAGAGGCAGACGGTGTGGCCACCGGGTCTGCCAGGCAGGTGCCCAGACTGACACCTCATACCCGGGAGGGACCCCTTCTCTGGTCCAGAGGGCTCGGACTGGATCGTGCCTCAGATAGCCGAGCAGCCTCAATACCGGAGCTTTCCAAGAGAAGCGGCAGGTTGTCACCAGGGGAAGAGAGCTAACACACCCTTGCAGATGATGCGGGAGGAAAGTCCACAGCGTGGACCTTTGATGGAAGGCCTGGGAGGCCCTTCTAAGGGCTGGCGGGAGACAGGGAGTGGATGGTCCCCCACTGGCGCCGAGCGGGAGGGGGATGCTCACTCTGACTGACTGGGACAAACAGGATTCTTCAAAGCCTAGGAAAGAAAATGACAATAAAACAAACCAAGCTCGGGCTGGCTGGCGAGTTTTCAGAGGCGGGGAGAGGTGGAAATGGATTGGTAAGAGGGAGCCATTTGTTTGGGGCTGAATAAACCAGCGCCGAGCTCGGTTCAACTACAGGAGGGAAGAGGAAGTTTAGGAGCTGAGAGTCCAGTGGGAGCCGAGAGCTGGAGGGGTCTGGGGTCCGGGACGGAGAGAAATGGCCTCTGGAGAGCCGGTCCCAGTGGCTCCGGGGGGAGGAGAGGGAGAGAGTCTGGACGTGAGGGCCGCGATGGGTCCTGCCGTGGGGTGTACCCTGGTGTGTACAGGTGTCTCGGGTTGAGGTGGGGAGGTCTCTCCGTGATAATAAACCCAATTAGGGCCAGAAAGGACTCGGGCTGTAAAAAAATCGACGAGCCCCAGGCAGAGGCTGGGGAAGAAGAGTCAGTCGTCAGCAGGGAGAGGTCCCCTCCGCAACCAACACTGTCTATCTGTCCAGCGAGTTAAAGAGCATCCTTTGCAAAGTTTGAGAGGAGGGAAGAGTAAATTATCCTGTCTCTGGCAAAGTACAAAGCCCTGGACGTGCTTTATCTCCCAGCTGCCTCTCGGCACGTGAGGAGTGGATCTTGGCTGCATCTCCCGTCCCCCCGGCTGCCCCCCACTGCCCCCGTTTCATTCAGAAGACAGGAATTGTGGCTGCAGCTTCTTCAGAAGCAGCAGCGCACCCTGGGGTGGGCGTGGGGAATTACCGGGAGAGAAAAACAATCAAAGGTTTTCACGCCCTCGTGGGGCAAGATGGGAGAGAAAAGAAAACCAGGCTTGATTTCTCTGGCTCCATTCAAGCCATCCCCCACCCCCAGTGAAACAGAAATTCTAAACAGATCAGATGTCTTGTTTCCCAACCCCTGGTGGGGAGCTATTCCTCCAAAGACAAGGATGAGTTTGTACCCCATGTTTGGGGTGGCCCCCATTCAAACCAGGGCTTCCCAGGTGGCTCAGTGGTAAAGAACTGGCCTGCCAATGCAGGAGATGTTAAGAGTTGAGGCTTCAATCCCTGGGTCAGGAAGATCCCCTGGCAGAGGAAATGGCAACCCACTCCAGTATTCTTGTCTGGGAAATCCCATGGACAGAGGAGTTTGACCGGCTACAGTCCATGGGGTCGCAAGAATCAGACATGACTGAGCGACTAAAGAGCAACAATAACCACTCAACGTGAGAGAAGTCAGAGGTTGGGAGGCACAGGTGGTGTTACAAGGGAAACACAGGCTCACGACACAAGCTTGGGGGTCAAGCTGCCTCCCCCACTCTCTGCCTTGGCTTGCGAGTCTGTAAAAATGGGGATAACAACCCCCTACACTCAACGGAGCTGTGGTGGGGCTTAAAGGAGACATAATGCCTGAAGCATTTCACACAGAGCTGTGCCCTTAGTGCATACTAAGAGCACAAGGGACAAAGGAAGGGGAGGATGACAGTCAACACAGGGGACCAGGTGAGGCAGGTAAGGCTGCTCCTCTCTGGTGAGTTCTGACTCTCTGAGCCAATGCAGAGCAGCCCTGGGCCAGGACTGCAACCTACCTGACAGATGAGGAAGAGGGGGAAGGCCCCTGGCCCCCACCTCCCTTCTACAGGTCAAGTGGCAGAGATGGGACTGGTACCCACAGACTGATGATGCTCAGCAACCACAGACTGATGCTCTGTTCACCGGACGGGCTGCCCCAGGGGCCGAGGATACTAGAGTGCATCCTCTCCAACACGAAACAGGGTAGCTGCACACAGGTGTGGTTTGGACCCTGGGATTCTGCAGGGGTGTGTGTGTGTGTGCACACAGGTGTGGTTTGGACCCTGGGATTCTGCAGGGGTGTGTGTGTGTGTGTGTGTGTGTGCACACAGGTGTGGTTTGGACCCTGGGATTCTGCAGGGGTGTGTGTGTGCGCACACAGGTGTGGTTTGGACCCTGGGATTCTGCAGGGGCTGTCTCTTATACACATCTNGGTGTGGTTTGGACCCTGGGATTCTGCAGGGGTGTGTGTGTGTGTGTGTGTGTGTGTGTGTGCACACAGGTGTGGTTTGGACCCTGGGAATCTGCAGGTGTGTGTGTGTGTGTGTGTGATTTCCCTGGTGGGGAGCAGCTCTGCCAGTGATCATTACTACTGTGTTCTGGGGACACTCACTGATGACATATGGGGTGGACTGGGGTGGGGAATGGATGGTCAGTTATGGCAGCAGAGGCATCACCTGTTCTCCAGTGTCCGTGTCTATTCTGACGAGGAAAAAGCGACTGGTTCTTTTAAACCAGGAGTTGGCAATCTATGGCCCACGGGTCAAATCTGGCCTATTACCTCTCTGGGTCAGTAAGGTTTCAACGGAGCACAGCTCTGCCTGTCTGCTTGCAGTCTGTTTAGGCCTGCTGGCGAGTCAGACGGAGCTCAGTATCTGATGGAGATCACACAGCCCACGAGGCCGAACATATTTACTCTCTGGCTCAGGGTTCTCCAGAGAAACAAAACCAACAGGTTATCTATCTATCTATCTATATATATTGTGTTGGCCAAAAAGTTTATCTGGGTTTTTCCACAACATCGTAGGGAAAACGTGAATAAAGTTTTTGGCCAATCCAATACATACAGAGAAAGACATTTACTAAGGCAGACTGGCCCCCACAATCTGCCACCTGCAAGCTGGGGGCCCAGGAAAGCTGGCTCTGGTCCAAGTCCAAGGGTTGGAGAACCAGGGGCCTCTGGCATGAGTCTGGTCTTAGTCCCCAGGCCTGAGAACAAGTAGCAGCAGTGTTCAGGGGCAGAAGAGCAGAGTCCGCTTCCAGCACTGTTTTGTTCTATTTGGGCTCTGGTGGAAGGCTGTGGATGGTGCGCCCCCCCCCGCAATTGGTGAGGTTCCTGCCCTTTACTCAGTTCACCAAGTCAAATGCTCACCCCTGCCAGAAAGGCCCTCACAGACAGAAATGATGCCACCTTTCTGGGCACCTGGTGGCCCTGTCAAGTTGATGCTTAAAATTAACCATCACAGGCTCTTTACAGAAGTTTGACAACCACAGTTCCAGACCAATCTCATCCTCTGGCCCAAGCTCACTCCCCTTGATCATCACACCTTTGCTGCCCGCCCTCACCCGGCCCTCACCCCAGCTCAGAACCTTCCCCCTGCACAGCCTTGTCCCCCTCACATCACCTTGAAAACCAGGTGTCGTTACCTCCTGGCTCCTTCCTGGGCTACTTGTTTTCCCTGATCAGGTATTTATAAGCAGACCTCTTTTTCCTGTGGTTTGTAGATACAATAGCACTTTTTTTTAAAACAAATTGAAGATTTGCAGTACCCCTGCATCGAGCAAGTCTACTGGTACCATTTTTCCCAGCAGAATCTGGTTACTTTGGGTCTGCATCACATTCTAGTATTTCTTGAAACATTTCAAACTTTTGCATCACTGTTATATTGGTTGTGGTGGTCCCTGATCAGTGATCTTGGATGTGATGACTGTAATCATTTTGGTATTTTTAAGCAATCAGGAACTATTTATTTAGGCCATGCCAAGTGGCTTGTGGGATCTTAGTTCCCCAATCAGGAACTGAACCTGGACCCTCAGCAGTGAAAGCACTTAGTCATAACCCTTGGACTGCCAGGGACTTCTCAGGAAGGTACTTTTCAATTAAGGTAAGTACATTATTGTTTTAGACACAATGTGTTGCACACTTCATAGATTTTCTTAATAGCAGAGTGAACACATAACTTTTACGTGTGCTGGGAAACCAAAGAGAATGTGTGTGCGCCTCGCTTTATTGTGAATCTCCTGATTGATATGGTCTGGATCTGAACCACAGTATCTCCGAGGTCTGCCTGTATGATCAGGGGGCACTATCAGGGGCCGTGAGAAAATTCATCTCGGCTGGTAATTAGGGAGGTTTGCAGAAAGTATCATTAGGGCTCTCCCCCTTGCCCTCCCAAGGCGACGTCCACTGGAGGAGACCCTAATAGGGATGGTTTCCCGGGAGCCTGCCATCGCAGATGGCTGGGCCTGGAGACACTCCAGCAGCCCCCAACTCAGCTTTTCTGGGACTAGGAGAAGAGAATATCCACCTGAACACTCTGTCCTTGGAGGAAAGGACGTTGTGCTCAGGAGAACAAGGCGCTCCTCTCTCCCTTCTCCCCACTTCCCTCCAGGGCTGCAATGTTAGAAAACTGCTCCCAAACCAGACTTAGCCAAGATAGTCGATTAAGTGGAAGACAACACAAAAGACAAAACCAAAAAGCAGGTGCCAGGGAGTTAAAAAAAGAAAACAAAACCCAGCAGGGAGACGGCAGGACACAGGAGGGCACGTGCTCACAGCACTATTTCTGGAGAGAAGCACAAGCCATCAGCTACAGCGGCTGCCCGTGGGGAGCAGCGCAAGGGACCAGACTCTGTGTCGCACACTCCCTCCCCAGTGCTGGCGTGTGGCTGCAGCTGTGGCGGCCGGTGCCCCGAGGACTCCGACTCCCCCTCCCTGCCAGCGCCCCCCTCCAGTGGCCCCCACTCTGCTCCCGGTGCCCGCTCAATCCCAAGTGCAGGGCAGCCCTGGCCCTGGGGGGCAGTCCAGCTGGCAGGGCGCAGGCTCTCAGGCGGACTGTTCTGGAAAGGCCTCTGTGCCCATCTCAGGAGTCTCTGTGGGATCAGGGCCTGGTGACACAGCAGTGGCCTCGGCCGCCCCCGGGCATGACTGCTCCTTCCTGACCTCCCCTCGGCGCTCCCAGGTCACCTGCCGATCTCTCTATTCCTACACCCTTTCTCCAAGCTTCTGGTGTGGGGAGAACAACATGAAGACATCTGTGGCTGTGTGCTCAGTCGCTTAGTCGTGTCCGACTCTGTGCCGCCCATGGACCTCATCAAGTGTCGCTTGGCCGGACTTCCCTGGAGACCCAGTGGTTAAGAATCTGCCTGCCAATGCAGTGAACATCGGTCCCATCCCTGGTTCAGGAAGATCCCCCATGAAACAGGCAACGGAGCCCATGTGCCCTGACTAGTGAGTCCATGCACCCTAGACCTGTGCTCTGCGACGAGAAGCCCGAGCGCCACAGCTAGAGAGGGCGTGCCTGCTCAGGCGCTTCAGCCGTGTCGGACTCTTTGCGACCCTGTGTACTGTAGCCCACCAGGCTCCTCTATTCACAGGGATTCCCCGGGCAAGGATACCCATTGGGCTGTCACTTCCTCCTCCAGGGGCGTCTTCCCGACCCAGGGATGGAGCCTGTGTCTCCTCTGTCTCCTGCACTGACAGGTGGGTTCTTTACCACTAGCGCCACCCGGGAAGCCCAGAGAGTAGCTCGCTGCAACTAGAGAAAGCCTGCGTGCAGCGACAAAGACCCAGCATTTGGCCTGCCAACCTAAGCACCTACATCACCTCCCAAGTGCCCATCCCCCCAATCTGCTTTGTTCCACGGGCAAGCTTTGCCCTAACTGGGGCATTGCTCTAAAGGGTGTGTGGACGCAGGAGGGAGCTTTGGAACACTTTATTGTCTTGGATTCCCCGCCCGGCCCTGAAAATGACTTTTCTCAACCAAGTTTCTGGGCAGCTGCGGCTGCAGAAGAAAGTGATAGAACCGGAGGCAGGAATGGTTGCCACGATACGGCTGTTGCGGCCATTTGGCCTGGGCGCCGGCTCCTGTGGAATGATTTAACGATCTGTCATGGGAATGGAGGAAGGAGAGCGAGTGTCCTGTGGCCTGATGTCCCCACCCCCAAAAAAGAATCGAGGCACCCGCAGCTAGAGAAGGTTCCCGACTGGAGAGGTGGAAGGCCGAGAACATTTCTTCCCAGGATCCAGGTGGGCACGCGTCCCCATCTGCCTCTGCAGCAGAGAAACGAGTGAATGAGAAAAGCTGTAGGGACAGCCACTCCCAACCGTGCCTTTCTCCGGCTGCCAGCTACGTTCCTTTTATACCCAGAGCCTCAAGGGTCTTTATTTAAAGCTCTGCATGCGTATCCCACTCTTTGCGACCCCATGGACTGCAGCCTAAGACGAGAATGCTGGAGTGGGTTGCCATTTCCCCCTCCAGGGGATCTTCCCAACTCAGGGATCGAACCCATGTCTCTTGCATTGGCAGGCAGATTCCTTACCACTGTGCCACCTGGGAAGATTTCTTTAAAGCCACTGGCTGTCAAAGCTTTTGAGTGGCTTCCCCCCTCCTTCAGGGGCCCATGGATGGAGGAGGACGAAGCTGGGGACAGGAGAGGACCGGATGGTCAGGATGCTAGGTGGCAGTGTGGATGGAGGGTGTGGGGCAAGAAATGGAGCCACGTTTGTGGCACTGTGACCTCCTGTCTTCCTGACTTGAGTGGAGCTTGCTTCTAGGAGCTGGAGAAACCCTTCATTCTACAAACCACCGCTGTTCCTTACTCCAGTGACTCTGGAAATAACACTAGCTCTGGGGGTGGTGAATGGCTCTTTTAGGTGACCAATCCGTCTGGATGGAAGCCAACCCTGCCCACACACGTGATGCAGACGCCCTCCACCCCAGGGACCACACCTGGCGGCCAGCACCCCAGCTGCTAAGGCTCTCATAACTGCAACTCCCGCTGTGAAACTGCCAGGCCCCATCAGCGGGCAGGGGTCCTGGGAAGTCCAGCCTGGAGCTGTCTGGGGATGTGTTGGGGGAGGAAGCTCTGAAATTGGGGTGCCAGACACAGAATGGGGGTAATACAGGAGGAGATGCACTGCTGGGGGGGGGGGGGTCTCCTGGCTTGTGGTGAAAAGAAGGAAAACCTCTGGACTGCCCTGGTGGTCCAGTGGCTAGGACTCCAGGCTCCCAAGGCAGGGGCCTGGGCTCAGGCCCTGGCCAGGGAACTTGATCCCCCACAGTGTGACTGGAGTCTGCATGCCACAACGAAAGATCCCCCATGCTGCAACTAAGACGCAGTACAGCCAGATAAATACTAAAAAAATATTAAAAAAAAAAAAGAAGAAACTCTTCACTCCCCTTGGAATGGACAGACTAACAGGCTGCCTGGTTCTCCACGTTTTAACAGGTCGTTCGGTGACATCGGCAACCTGGCCTGCAGGACTCTGGGCCGGTGCACACGGCGCTGACCCACGTGTGACCTGACCTCCAGGCCAGGCCACTGCCACAGGGGCCCACAGAAGGGCTCTGCAGACTGTAAAGCCTCATCCCAATTGGGCATCACTCTGTGTTCCAGTATTACACTTCTGCCTCAGAGGTAAAGGACCAGGACCAGCACATTTTATTTTAAATAAGGTCATGCTAAAAAAGAGTTGCAAGACAAAGCCTGTTTGGTACCAGGAAGGATGTGAGAAGGCCCTGGGGTGGGGTGAACTGAAAATGAGAGCCTTAGGCAGAGGGAGATGAGAGGGCTCGGAGAGTTCTGGGCAGGGGAGCTGGGCCCAGACCACAGACGGCTCCAAGCAGCGACCTGGGGGTGCCTTAGCCCTCAGGACTTTCAGTCGTCCCCATGCCACTTGCTCTCTAAGTAAGACACATGCTTCACTACCATGGGAAAACAGCTCCTGCCTGAGTCCCTGTAGACACCCTGTCTCTCCCACTGGAGAAACTCTGCAATCGCCACTGCTTCCAGACACTAAAATTCTAACACCTAGCACTAAAGGTCAGGGATGCTGTTAAGTGTCCCACAGTGTGCAGGACAGCCTCTATCACAGAAAACCATCTTGCTCTAAAAGAGCTAAAACCCTGGTCCAGAGGCCGTGAGGCCCCTGAGCACCCAGATCGTGGCATCTAAATGCCACCCCCCACTGAAACCAACTAGGGCTCCTTGGAGACACGGCTGGTTCCAGGGTTGGGGCTGAAAAAGTAAAGATGAATCTGCAATATCTTGTTACGCCAGAAGATAAGGAAGTACTCAGAGGAGGGAAAAAAAACGGAGACATGTCAAAAGGATACACCCCAGCCTGAAGGAGTTTCCACTGGCCAAACTGGGGACAATTTCAATAACATAATAAATAATGATGATTATGGGTTATGATTCATTGAATAATTCTTGAGCCTACACTGATAAAAATTTAAAAAATAAATATGGGCGGGGCGGGGGTAGGGGAGAGGGCAGAGAGGCTCTTTCCAGGAGACTCCCAACCAATAAACGTGAGCAATGAATGAATTACAAAATCACCATTTGTTAGCCAGCACAGCAATCAATAATTTAGGCACCATCAGTGGATGCTAACCGCAGTATGGCGAGCCCAGAGACAGGACATTTGCAGAGCCCCAAAGCACCTCCCGAGATGAGGTATTTACTGTTAATACAGATAATTGCAAAGGGAACAATAATAGGTTAACAGTGGAGAAACTTGGCAGAAACTACTTTAACCAAGTGATCAAAGATAACATCACCTGGTGTCCAGAGGTTAAGAACCTGCCTTCTAATGCACAGTCTGGGAACTAAGATTCCACATGCCACGGGGCAACCGAGCCCTTGTAATGCAACTGGACAGATGCCTGTGCGCAGCAACCACTGAGCCCTTGAATCCAAAAGCTTTCGAGCCACAACGAAGATCCTGTGCAACCAACTAATTAATTAAAAAGAAAGATGACATCATCAGCAGTGGGACAAAGCGGAGGTGCCTCCTGACACTGGGCATCTCAGAGGATGCCATTTCTGAGGTTATCGCCACCAAAGAGCCTCGATCCAACCTAATCCCGAGGAAGCAGCCTGCAGACACAGCTGGGAACATCTACAAGACAACTGGCTGGCTGCTCCAAAACTGTCATGGTCACGGAAGGCAAAGAAATGCCAGGTAATGTCTCCAAAACTAAAGGAAACTGGGTTTCCCTGGTGGCTCAGATAGTAAAGACTTTGCCTGCAACGTGGGAGACTCAGATTGGATCCCTGGGTTGGGAAGATCCGCTGGAGAAGGGAATGGCAACCCACTCCTGTATTCTTGCCTGGAGAATTCCACAGACAGAGAAGCCTGGTGGGCTATAGGCCATGGGGTGGCAAAGAGTCAAGACACAACTGAGTGATGAACACTAAAGAGATGAGTAAACTAAATGTAACACTGGATCCTGGGATTGAATTTTGAATCAGACCTGGCCCCTCCGCCTCCTCCTCAAATAATGGACATTATTAAGACAACTGACAAAACGTGAATAAGGACTGTAGATTAGATAAGGTGATTGCATCCAAGAAAGTTTCATGATTTTTGAGAACTGCACTGCAATCATAAAAACAACCCTGTTTTTGAAGAAATACATTCTCACTTAAGTTGTTAAAAAAAAAAAAAAAATGCCAGTATCCAGAGGCTCCACTTTAAGTGGGCTGGGATGAGGCTCTGTCTGCCCCACCGTTAAAAGCCCCCAAGGTGATCTGGACGTGCAGCCCACCCTGCTGTTGGTTTCCCGACTTACTGCCCACCCCCCACCCCCCATCACCCATCCAAGCTGGGGACAGAGAGACAGCACAGAACATTGCTCTGTTGAGATTCTGGGTTGGGGGGACTTAACCACTACACCCATGATGCTTTTTGTATAAACTCAATGCTCTAAAAAACATCCCCCTTGCAATACCATTATATAACCAGTTTGTTTAATGACACAGCACGTAACAGTCCTGAAGAAGCCAGCATCTGATCACCCAAAGGGAATTTGAGACAGCCATGTCTCAAATGTGGCCACTTTGCATGTTTCAGCCCCAACTTCATCAAGCTTTAAAGGCGATCTTCCAGGCTCACATTCCAGAGGCCACTGACTCAGCTGATGACATGGGTTCATGAAAAACACTTTGCCCTGTTCAGATGGCTTTAGATTCTTGGCAGGTACAACAACCACTCCAATTTCCTTACATCTGTACCCTGTACTTTTCCAAAGGCCCTTTGCATGCATTCTCTCTTATGATTCTCAGGAAAACATCTGAGATGGGAGAATGGTTATCACTTCCACCCATTTAACAGGTGAGGAGATGGAGGCTCCGAGAGGACCGGTGAGCAGAGTGACTGAGACTTTGGCCTCTGGCAGGCCTGGTTTCGACCCTGTCTTCCCTCCTTCTTGGCCGCAGGTAAGGGCTGCCACCTCTCTAGTCTTCATTTTTTCTTATCTTTCAAATGGAGGGAAAACATCGACCTCCCAGGACTGCGCTAAAGACTAAACATAAAAAGGGATGTGCAAAGGGGCTTCTCTGGAGGGCCAGTGGTGAAGACCCCTCGCTTCCAATGCAGGGCCTCAGGCTTGATCCTAGTCAGGAGCTAAGATCCCACGTGCAGTGTGGCGCAGCCAAGACAATGAAACATTTAAAAAAAAGGATGTGTAAGACTTTAGGTTGGCACTGGGCATACAGTCACGACTAAAAACAAAACTAAAGCAGGTTTTTTTTTCAGTTTTATTTTTGGCTGCTCTGGGTCTTCCGTGCTCCGCTCAGGCTTTCTCTGGTTGCAGTGAGCAGGGCGTACTGTCCAGCTGTGGTACAAAGGGTTGTGGAACACGGGCTCTAGGGCATGTGGGCTTCAGGAGCTGTGGCTCCTGCACTCTAGAGCGTTGGCTCAGAAGTTGTGGTGCGTGGGCTTAACTGCTCCGAGGCATGTGGGATCCTTCCAGACCAGGGATCAAACCCTTGTCTTCTGCATTGGCAGGCTGATTCTTTACCACCGAGCTACCAGGGAAGCCCCCAGGGCAGGGATTCTTAAGGGAAGAGGCACCCCTTGCCCAGAAGGGGGCTGCTTTTGGTTGTCACAGTGAAGGCGGGGACATCAGCGGCACTGATTAAATGGCAGCTTTACAGATGAAACACCCCGCAGACGCCCCTCATCCCGTGCTGATAGCAGCCCTGTTTAAAAACACTGGCACACTCACAGCCCCTCTGCTGCCTCCTCTGCAGATAAGGCCCCTTTCCCTACAGTCCAGGGTTTCTCCACCCCGCCACCACCCACGTCTTATGCAGGATAATCTGTTGTGGTGGGGCAGCCATCCTGTGCCCTGGAGGACGCCTGGCCTACACTTGAGGCCGCTGGCACCTTGCACAGTGACGACCAAACACGACTGCAGACACAGCCGAGCGTCCCCCAGTGGGCACAAACACCCCTGATGAGCACTTGCTGCTGATGCTGTTTAGTTTAGTTGCTCAGTCTTGTCAGACTCTTTTGCGACCCCATGGACAGCAGTCCGCCAGGCTCCTCTGTCCATAGGATTCTCCAGGCAAGAATACTGGAGAGGGTTGCCACTTCCTTCTCCAGGGGATCCTCTCGACCCAGGGATCGAATCCCTATCTCCTGCATTGGCAGGTGGGTTCTTTACTGCTAAGCCACCAGCGAAGCCCCGGTGACCACTTGTGCTAGAGATAAACAGAGTTATCCTGAGGATGTAGCCCTTTTCAGTTCTCTGGGTACCAACGGGTGAGGGAACTCTGCAGGGAGGAGGTGGGTACCCGGCTGTAACGCCCAAACCATCTCAGCCCCAAGTCTGACTGCAGCGGCAGAAACCCAAAGTAAGAGACCCCCATCGTGGAAGTCTGAGTTGATGTGCGAATTTTTTGAGGGGAGGAAATAAGAATGACACACGGGCTCCCTTGCCTGGTACATAAAGATTACATTCTCCTGCCGTCACTGCGTCTTTGCGACTACCCCACAGGTCCTCGATTTAAGGCAGAAGTGAGCTTGCTTCCTGATCACGAAACAGCTGCTCTCTGGTGTTGCTCACATTTTTCTCTCCCCCGCCCCGCACTCCAGTACTTAAAGAAAAAGAAGAGAAAAGAATGAATTTTAAACTGCTTAGGTAAAAGGCAGTGAATACAAAGCATTATTTATTCCCTGCTTGGATGCACGGCACTTAGAAAGAAACACGTGGAACGACTGATATTACAGAGAAAAGGAGACTCTTCAGGGGAGAAGGGAAAACACACACACATTCCTCTGCACTTCAGTTGAGCAGAGGGAGGAAGAAAAAAAAAAGCCACTGTAATTGATCGGAGTGCCTGGTTCTGCTCCAGGCTCGAGGCTGCATGCAGCCCAGCTTTGCGGGCTGGCAGCTGGGAGCCCGGGAGTGGTAACCTCGCTAATTCAATGAATGAACTCTGACAAGCCTAAATGGTTGTTTGGATGGATCCTCTCTCATCCTCCCATCCTCGCTGCCCAAAAACCTCCAATAAAATAAATTACACAAAATGCGAGACACAATCTGAGTCTTTTACGGCCGTCTTCTCTAGCGGGAGTCGGAAAACATGCTGTGGATTCCGGACGCTGCCGGGCTGAGAGCTGGGCTTGGCTGCCTTGGGGCCTCAGGTGGCGGGGGTGGCCTCCTTCCTCTGCTTTTTTGTTTGCTTTTTCTCCCCTTGGCGCCCTGGTCCCCCAGGTCCCTGGCTGGGGCGGGGGCAAGACGGGCTGGGATGTTATTCGGCACGCTGCCATGGGTGTCTTCAGCCAATCGGAGGCGATGGCAGCTGCCTGCACCTTGCTGACAGCTGCTGTCAAAACACTCTCACGACCAGCGGCTTGATAATAACTCGAAAATGAGATACAAATGAGTGACTTCGTGAGCGGGGCGCGCTGCTATCCTCCCCGACCCCTCGGGCTTTCGGTGCGGCGGGGAATGGGCAGGGATGCTAGAGATATGAACGCTGGCCCGGGAGGAGGGCTAAGGAAAAAACCCCAAACCACCAAGACGTGGAAGACGGTCCCCATTCCATTCCCCTTAAAGGGGGTCCCACGGGATTTCAGAATGGGTCCACCATCCTTCCCCAAAGGGAATGCTGCCCACTCCAAGATGTGGCTGGATGTGCCAGTGGTGGGGGGGTTCTTTTCTGTCCATCCGTCCAGGAAGGCTGAGTCGGAAGCCCCAGGGAAAGAGCTGGGGAGGGGGAGGCTCTTTCCTGGGATGCCTCACACCCCCGCCCCCCACCCCCTTGCATCACCATCTGCTGGGCTGTGTTTTTATTTATCAAGCCAACTCTTTCCTTCAAACTTAGGTTGTTACTCCCCTGGGGAAGCCAACAGGAGCACAGCTTGTATAGAAAAGCACAAATAAGCCCCGGGGAATACAAAGTGTGTGGTCAGCACTTCCCTGTGTTCCCTAGGATGGAGGGGGCTTAGAAAGGATCTGAAACTCCCTTCTCATTTGCTGGGACCAGCCCTCGCCTAGGATCTGCGGCAGGGCTGGGATCCTCGAGGTGGGAGAGGAGGCAGAGGCAGGGCTGGGATCCTCGAGGTGGGAGAGGAAGCAGAGGCCGTAACATTCATTCACTTGAGGATACGGAATGCCTCTGAAAATTCCAGAGTACACGCCACACTCTGGAGGCCCTTAGAAATCCACTGTGACATTTTTTTTTTTTAATCCATTCTGGGTTGAGCTTGGCTATATTCAGAGAAGCCGAGGTGACGGCTCAGGCTGGGGTGAAATTTAAAAAAAAAGCGCTTTTGCGAACAAGCCCTTGAAGGGACTTTATTTAAATTCAAGGTAGGCAGAGTATAATTGTCCCAGGGAAGTGCAATCATGCTGCCTGGATTAAAACCTCTTCCACATGACTCGCTCTCTTTCTTCCCACTCATTTCTCTGCAGAAAGCCTTTATTCCCCCGTCCATGTGTCGGGTAAACATTTAGCTTACTCCGTTGTGTGTGCGACAATGCGCGTCTTGAATAACCCCGTCTGTGTCACCCGTGACTACTTTAAAGAGTAAACTCCCATAAAGAAAGGATCAGCCCGGTGTAACTTACTCTGTGAGCCGAGCCATTATAGGAAGCTTTTAAGTGCCGCACTCGGAAGGACAAGAGGCTCTCAGCGTCCCGTGAATAGGTGAGGAGCCTGTTTGGGGGCCACGTCAAACCTCACCTAGAGAGCTGGGGAAAGGACGCAGACTAGAACTCGGGCTTGGCTTGGTTTTGCCACTTAACCAGCCACGAGACCCCAGGCGAGGCACTTAACCCCGTTGACCCGCTGTCTCCTCATGTGTGAGACGGTGATATTAATACCTGCCCTGACTACAGAGCCGAATGAAAGAGGACGTGGGAAGGCGCCCGCCAAGCCAACTGCTGTGTCTCATGGTGGGGAGGGGGGCAGTTTTCTTTGGCTTGTGCTCAGTTTTCTAAAGGCTCTGGAATGAGGTGACTTCCAATCAGAAAAGAGAATTTTAAAAAGAGTAAAACTCTGTCTTGGGACTTTCCCTGGTGGTCCAGCAGTTAAGATGCCGAGCTCCCCATGCAGGGGGCTCCAGTTTGATCCCTGGTTGGGGAACCAGGATTCCCCATGCCATAACTAAAGATCCCGCATACAACAACTAAGACCCGGTGCAGCCAAAACAACAACTTTGCCTTACTAACAGAGAGAGATGCAATAGAGTTTGAATATGAGAGTTTTGAAATTCTGTACAGTGCTTAGCAGAAAAAAAAGAAGAAAACCCTACTAAAGTGGTATATTATCCTGGCTCTACTGAATGCAAATATATATTTTTTTAAAAGAGTTGGCTTTGGAGTTCAAGGGCAATAGGGAACAGAGAGAAAGCTGTGCTAGGAGCCACTCAGAGGATCTATTACAAGTGAACTGGGTCTTGAGTTTGACCAGAATATTTCAAGAAACATCTTCCACCCTCCTGGCCCCTGAAACTCAGAGCAATGGATAGCCATCTTCTTCTGTCTTATTTTGAAGAACTACTTTTCCTTCTGAATCTAAAGCGACCTTCACGCTCATATAGGCAATCTGCCGGAGGCACAGTAATGCAGAAATGGAAATAAGGAGTGACAATACACCCACCAACAGTGACTGTTATTCTGGAGCACTTCCTTCCTGTCTTTTTCTCCCCATGCTTACTTGGAGATCACACTGTACCCTATTTGGATTCTTGCTTCTTTCACTTAATTGCTGGACAAAAGCATTTCCCCTCTCCTCTGCGTTCTTTATGAATGCTGTTGATGTCTCTCTGGCATTCCATTCAAAAATTTACTCAACTCATCTTCTTTCACTGCTGGGTATTAATAATGCTTCCAGTTTTTCACTGCTGTGAACAATCCTGCATGGCAGATCCCTGTGTAGCAAGTTAGTCCCTCAGTTCAGTTCAGTCGCTCAGTCGTGTCCGACTCTCTGCGACCCCATGAATCACAGCAGGCCAGGACTCCCTGTCCATCACCAACTCCCAGAGTTCGTTCACTCAGACTCACGTCCATCAAGTCGGTGATGCCATCCAGCCATCTCATCCTCTGTCGTCCCCTTCTCCTCCTGCCCCCAATCCCTCCCAGCATCAGAGTCTTTTCCAATGAGTCAACTCTTTGCATGAGGTGGCCAAAGTACTGGAGCTTCAGCTTCAGCATCATTCCCTCCAAAGAAATCCCAGGGCTGATCTTCAGAATGGACTGGTTGGATCTCCTTGCAGTCCAAGGGACTCTCAAGTCTTCTCCAACACCACAGTTCAAAAGCATCAATTCTTCAGTGCGCAGCTTTCTTCACAGTCCAACCCTCACGTCCATACATGGCCACAGGAAAAACCATCCCCACCTGTGATCATTTCTTTAGGACAAAACTCTAGAAACATAACCACCAGATCAAAAGGTACGAACGTTTCCATACTGTGCTGTCTGGTATGGCAGCCACCACGACATGTGACTACTTCAAATTGAGAGGAAAAACACTCGCTATTAAGGGTCAACTAAACAACACTGAGATTCAGTTCCTCAGCTGCACAGGCCGTGTTTCAAGGGCTCAGTGGCCACATGGAGCTGATGGTCACCAGAGTGGATACATTACCACAGTCGCAGAGAGTTCTACAGGACCGTGCTGCCCTCAGAATGCACCATACACTCACAGCGCAGGCAGGTGCACTAACAAGCTCAGCACTGGGCCTCCTCCCAACCTGGCACCATCTTCCCTCTTTCATCCCCCTCTTTCTAGCCCTTTCTCTCCACTTAAACTTGAGACTTCTCAAGACGCTCAGTGATGCATGTTATCCCAAAGGGTAGTTGAGATAAGACTCCATGAAAGTGAAAGTGAAGTCGCTCAGTCGTGTCCGACTCTTTGTAACCATGAACTGTAGCCTACCAGGCTCCTCCGTCCATGGGATTTTCCAGGCAAGAGTGCTGGAGTGGGTTGCCATTTCCTTCTCCAGGGGATCTTCCCGACCCAGGAATCGAACCCAGGTCTCCCGCGTTGAAGGCAGACGCTTTACTGTCTGAGCCACCAGAGAAGACTCCATGAATATAACTCAAAGTTGTCTTGTGCTCATTTTAACGTTTTGCGTAAACTCTGTATTCTATTCCAGAACAGGGCTATAAATTTGTGCAAAAACATAAATAAATTAAGAAAAAATTTCATCTTGCCAGTCCCGTGGGAGCCCTCCATGGGAGCAGTATCCCTTTAGAGGGCTAGAGAATAGCTTAAGAATTAGCAGGCACTGGGCTTTTTCCCCTTTTTGCTTTGACTGCTACGGAGCTCAGACTTGAGTATCCCTTTACTGAACGACTCCCCAGTATGGGAACTGTAGTATAATTTTCTTCCAGTTGACAGTTTTCTTACATTTCTTCAGTGATTGAACTAAGGTCTTACTCCTTTTGCAAGTGGATGAGGAATCTACTTGTAAATAGAGAGAAAAAGACAAGGTCCCTTTACAGATTCTTAGGCAAGCTGCTGGCACTTTAAAGTTCCTTCAGCTCTCAGAGATTCCTTTTCCCCCAAAAATGAAGAAACTGCACCTCTATTCCTTCCAATGAGTGAAGGTCTGGGCTGTGACAAAGGCCACTGGTGTCTGACCACAGAGTCCAAACTCTGGCTGGCAGTGCTCCACAGAAGCCCAAGCGGGACATGCTTGGTGGTATGATGTTAAAGGCCAAGCTGGGGAGCCACCACCCCCAGATGTCCCTGAGCTTTCTGATGCTGGACAAGGACTGTCTCTTTCCCTAAGCCTGCTTTTCTGGCCAGAGGACAAGGCCTGTCAGAGGGGACAGGCACACAATGAGAGTCGCTCAGGCCAGCAGCCAGGATGCCCTGTGAACTAAGGTTTCTACCAGTGCGCAGTGATAACTGATATCTGCAGTGATGACCCAGGGTCCTGCAGGCCCTGATCATCAAACATGCAATTACGCTCCATGGAGTTCCAACATGAGTCTATTCTAATTCCTTGGAAATTGGCCATCTATGTTATCAGTGGTTATTCTCCATTTACCTGAATGATGGGAGTGCCCGGCAGCCCCGTTGGGTTGGAGGGAGTTAATACATCAGTCTGTAAACGATGACGGAGCAGGCTGCTGGGGGGAGGAAATTCAGCCTGGGCTGGAGAGTCAGAAGGGGCTTTGCCACCTCCTAGCTCTGTGACTGTCTCTACTCTAAACTCCACTTTGCTCATCTGTAAAATGGGCTGCATGATTCCTACGGAGTCAAGCAACGACATAGCACACTGAGAAGAACAAGGCAGAGCTACAGGGACTAAGTTGGAAAGATCGCCAAGATACACTTCAGGAGGGAAACACTCTTCTCGATATGTGAAACGCGGCACTGTTCTGGTCTAAATAGACCAAGGCAATTGTGTATGCTCTCTTTAGGGTCACACATACATAGAATGCACGAGAAAAGACCCAGAAGAGGGGACAGGGATGGGGTGGGTGGGTGGCCAAATGGATCATGTAAATTTCTCTGGGTGGCAATGGTTAAACGTTTGGCTTTCAAGCCTTCTTTCAACAAGGAAGACATATTTCACT
This sequence comes from Neotragus moschatus, assembly GCA_006410615.1. Lineage (NCBI taxonomy): Eukaryota > Metazoa > Chordata > Mammalia > Artiodactyla > Bovidae > Neotragus > Neotragus moschatus. The sequence goes on from SJYA01002296.1 coordinate 620,851, forward strand.
TTTAGTTGTGCAACTAACTTTTTTTTAAAGGAAAAAAATTAACAAAAATGGAGATCACAAACATGAGTGCATGGAACTTCCTGACGGTTGCATGGAAGGTATTCAATTAAGGATGAACAATTACTTAGGCCAAACTAAGTAAAAATGTTGTTTTTGCCAGTCAAAACTGACATATTGGCATGCTTATAGAGTTTAACCCTATATCTGCACGCTAAGGTGTACCCCAAGACCTGCCAGATGGTCAGAGGTGGCTAAGAGGAAGAGACTTAAACCACAGCAAACCAATTCAGTGGAAGGACTGATGCCAAAGCTGAAACTCCAATACTCTGGCCACCTGATGCGAAGAGCTGACTCATCAGAAAAGACCCTGATGCTGGGAAAGATTGAGGGCAGGAGGAGAAGGGGTCAACAGAGGATGAGATGGTTGGATGGCATCACTGACTCAATGGATATGAGTTTGAGCAAACTCCAGGAGATAGTGAAGGACAGGGAAGCCTGGCCCGCTACAGTCCATGGGGTCGCAAAGAGTCGGACACAACTTAGTGATTGAACAGCAACACCACCACCACCAAACCACACACACAAAATGCTGGGCCCTGGGTTCACACACTTTCCCTGCAGGGTGCTGTGTTTGCCTGTCCCAGGACAGGGAANCCCGCTACAGTCCATGGGGTCGCAAAGAGTCGGACACAACTTAGTGATTGAACAGCAACACCACCACCACCAAACCACACACACAAAATGCTGGGCCCTGGGTTCACACACTTTCCCTGCAGGGTGCTGTGTTTGCCTGTCCCAGGACAGGGAAAGCTGCTGTGGGAGCTCTGGGGATTCCACAACCAGGGGAGCATGTACAATTCAAAGGCTTAGGGTGTCAAGGCCATCTTCTGCACAAGTCAGGCGGTCAAGGCCACTCCCTCTCTCCCACCCTGGAGCTGAGACCTCGGGTACTGGCCTTCACCAAGAACCCTGTGAGGCACATGGACACTCAAGTGAATGCATTTCCTTCTAAACACTTTTATGTTTTGGAAGCTTCACGATACCCCTTTGAGATGACTGTGGGCAGCCCAGGGTTTTACAAAAAATCTCAGCTGGGAAGTCAACGTTCTGAAATGCATTTTACAAGTGAGCAGAGGTGGAGTGAAGGTAGGCAGAAAGGGAAGCTTAGCCATTGAGGGCACCAATCGCACACGTGCAACGCACGAAGAGTTGAGAAGAAATGGAAGTGTGGGGCTGGCACATTTAACCTTTCTGGTTAAATTATAATAAACCAATCTCCTTTCTTTATCGAGCTGTGACTTGTACCAAATAGTAGGCCACAGCTTCCCAAACATTCTTGGTTCATGCCTGGTGTCCTTGACACTTCGGTAATTTTCTCATGGCATTCATTCCTAGTTCAAAAGAGACATCTAATAGTTTGGTTATAACAGCCTGGGCTTCCCTGATGGCTCAGCAGGTAAAGAATCTGCCTGCAATGCAGAAGACACAGGAGATGCAGGTTCGATCCCCGGGTCAGGAAGATCCCCTGGAAGAGGAAATGGCAACCCACTCCAGTACTCTTGCCTGGGAAATCCCATGGAGAGAGGAGCCTGGCGAGCAACAGTCCACAGGGTCACCAAGAGCCAGATATGACTGAGCACTGAAAGAGATGGGAATACCAGACAACCTGACCTGCCTCTTGAGAAATCTGTATGCGGGTCAGGAGGCAACAGTTAGAACTGGACGTGGAACAACAGACTGGTTCCAAATAGGAAAAAGAGTTCGTCAAGGCTGTATATTGTCACCCTGCTTATTTNAGCAAGAGAGTTCCAGAAAAACATCTATTTCTGCTTTATTTACTATGCCAAAGCCTTTGACTGTGTGGTCACAACAAACTGGAAAATTCTGAAAGAGATGGGAATACCAGATCACGTGACCTGCCTCCAGCGAAATCTGTATGCAGGTCAGGAAGTAATAGTTAGAATTGGTCATGGAACAACAGACTGGTTCCAAATTGGGAAAGGAGTATGTCAAGGCTGTCTACTGTCACCCTGCTTATTTAACTTATATGCAGAGTACATCATGCGAAATGTGGGGGTAGATAAAGCACAAGCTGGAATCAAGATTGCTAGGAGAAATATCAATAACCTCAGATATGCAGATGACACCACCCTTATGGCAGAAAGTGAAGAAGAACTAAAGAGCCTCTTGATGAAAGTGAAAGAGGAGAGTGAAAANTGTCACCCTGCTTATTTAACTTATATGCAGAGTACATCATGCGAAATGTGGGGGTAGATAAAGCACAAGCTGGAATCAAGATTGCTAGGAGAAACATCAGTAACCTCAGATATGCAGATGACACCACCCTTATGGCAGAAAGTGAAGAAGAACTAAAGAGCCTCTTGATGAAAGTGAAAGAGGAGAGTGAAAAAGTTGGCTTAAAGCTCAACATTCAGAAAACTAAGATCATGGTATCCAGTCCCATCACTTCATGGGAAATAGATGGGGAAACAGTGGAAACTGTGTCAGACTTTACTTTGGGGGGCTCCAAAATCACTGCAGATGGTGACTGCAGCCATGAAATTAAAAGGTGCTTGCTCCTTGGAAGAAAAGGTATGACTGACCTAGATAGCATATTAAAAAACAGAGACATTACTTTGCCAACAAAGTTCTATTTAGTCAAAGCTATGGTTTTTCCAGTAGTCATGTATGGATATAAGAGTTGAGCTATAAAGAAAGCTGAGCACTGAAGAATTGATGCTTTTGAATTGTGGTGTTGGAGAAGACTCTTGAGAGTCCCTTGGACTGAAAGGAGATTCAACCAGTCCATCCCAAAGGAAATCAGTCCTGAATATTCATTGGAAACACTGATGCTGATACTCCAATACTTTGGCCACCTGATGCAAAGAACTGACTCGTTTGAAAAGACCCTGATGTTGGGAAAGACTGAAGGAGTGAGGAGAAGGGGACAACAGAGGATGAGATGGTTGGATGGCATCACTGACTGGATGGACATGAATTTGAGTAGGCTCTGGGAGTTAGTGACGGACAGGAAAGCTTGGTTTGCTGCAGTCTGTGGGGTCACAAAGAGTCAACGTGACTGAGTGACTGAATTGAACTGAAGTGCTTTGAACAGCTCCTGGCATACAGTAAGCACTCAATATATAAAGAAGGCTGAGCTCTGAAGAACTGATGCTTTTGAATTGTGGTGATGGAGAAGCTTTTTGAGAGTCCCTTGGACTGCAAGGAGATCAAACTAGTCAATCCTAAGGGAAATCAATCCTGAATATTCATTGGAAGGACTGATGCTGAAATTGAAGCTCCAATACTTTGACTACCTAATGCGAAGAGATGACTGGGAAAAAACCCTGATGCTGCGAAAGATTGAAGGCAGGAGGAGAAGGGGGTGACAGAGGATGAGATGGTTGGATGGCATCACTGGCTCAATAGACATGAGTTTAGGCAAGCTCTGGGAGAGAGTGAAGGACAAGGAAGCCTGGCATGCTGCAGTCCATGGGGTTGCAGAGTCAGACGTGACTGAGGGAATGAATGGCAACAACAATAGCAGCAACATGGCTATCTTTATTATGACTTTATACCACATGCTCTGTGCCTGGATTTGTAGAAACAATAAGTATCACACCAGTGATAAGTATAATTCCTTAAGTTATTCATGGTCTGTTTGGAGAGTCAGAGAAACAGATATACAGTTCTGTGTGCTAGGAATATGGTTGGAGGTGTGCTTGGGGCAATAGGTGGTTCAGGAGAGCACAGTGTTGGTGCTGAGAATCTTGAGTAATTGGGACCAGGAAAATCCATGGACTCCCATGAAGGCAGAGGGAATGACCCTTGGGGAGATGGGAAGCTGAGACAATGTGTATTCGAGAACTGTTTGCCTGAAGTGAAGGGTGTGAGGCTGAACTGATGTGAGATGAGGCAGATACGGCTGGGTTTGGAAGTTGGAGGCCTTTGTTGGCCAGAATAAGAGATGATCTGATCTGTATCTTTCTTAAAGTTAAGAACCCCATTTCCCCAAGGTTTAAAGCCTTTTGAGATATTCTAGAAGGGGAAGCCACATAGCGAAACCAACACATACATGCATGAACGAGTAAGTAAACAAACGCCTTAAAAATCTTACTTTAATGGGAGAATGATGAATTGACCTGAGTTTCCTGAGAGCAGTGGCTCTCAGCTGGGTGATTCTGCCCTCCCTGGGGACATTACTCAGTGTCAAGAGACATGCTTGGTTGTTGTAATTGGGATGAGAAGTGCTACTGGCACATAGTGGGTCCAAGCCAGGGATGTTGCTAAAAGATTAAGGACATACACAGGACAGTCCCCAACGACACAAACCCACCAGGTCCGAAGGGTCAATAACGCTGACACTGAGAAACCTTGCTTAAAACCTGAGAAATAAGGCTGGAGGAGAAGGAGGTTCTGAGCACCTTCATGCATGTCTTTAATAACATGGCAAGTATTTTGGAACTCATTGCACAGGCCATTAGGAAGCTAATGAAGGTTTTTGAGTAGAGAGGTTGTGTTATGGAGGATTAATGTCTGTGTGGAGGGAATGCAAGGATTTCAGGACACTTAGGTGCACTGATTATTTTTAGCTGAAGGTAATTGAAAAAACATCAAGTGCAAGGAGAGGTTTGCTCTGAACTCTTCTTAGCTAACTCAAGACAGAGCCTCCAAGAGAAACTCAGTAGTGATAGATCCCCTGTGCAGAGTTTTGTCTTCCAGGGAAGACCGAGTCATTCCAAGAGAGGAAAGAAGAAGTTGACGCCACACCTAGGCAAACTTTATCCCAAACTGCCACACTTCCCATCACGCAGAGTGAACAGAAGGAGGAGGAGTGGAAACAGGGAGAGATTTCCTTTTCTTCGGCTCCAAAATCAGTGTGGACGGTGACTGCAGCCGTGAAATTAAAAGACACTTGCTCCTTGAAAGAAAAGCTATGACAAGCTTAGACAGCATACTAAAAAGCAGAGACATTGTTTGCCAACAAAGGTCTGTCTAGTCAAAGCTATGGTCTTTCTAGTAGTCATGTATAAATGTGAGCACTGGACCATTAACAAGGCTGAGAACTGAAGAATTGATGCTTTTGAGTGGCAGTGTTGGAGAAGACTCTTGAGAGTCCCTTGGACTGCAAGGAGAGCAAACCAGTCAATGCTAAAGGAAATTAACCTTGAATATTCATGGAAAGGACTGATGCTGAAGCTGAAGCTCCATTACTTTGACCACCTGATGTGAAGAGCCAACTCATTGGAAAAGACCTTGATGCTGGGAAAGATTGAGGGCAGGAGGAGAAGCGGGTGGCAGAGGATGAGATGGTTGGATGGCGTCATTGACTCAATGGACATGAGTTTGAGTCAACTCTGGGAGATAGTGAAGGCTAGAGAAGCCTGGCATGCTGCAGTCCGTGGGGTCCAAAGAACTGGACATGACTTAGCAACTGAACAAAGACAGCGATCACACCTCTCATCTGTTCTCCGAAGGGCCCACTTATCTTTCTGAAACATCATTTTCTCTTCTTTAAATCGCCTGCATTCTCCCTCCCCTTTTGCTATTAAGATGATATAAAGCCCTTGAATCTCACTACTTCTTTGAATAGTCACTCTCCCCCTCCTTGTGATGTCCTTATGCACATAATATTAAGAATTAATATGTTTGTATCTTTTTCTCCTGTTAGTCTGCCTGTCATCAGTTTATTTAGTAGATCCCCCTAATGAAACTAGCAGGATCGAGGGAAAGTCTTTCCTCCCACACAGGACACCAGAGGGTAGGAGGGACTGGAGGCAGAGAATCGTGTAGAAGGTTATCGCGATTGTTGAGACTCTAATGGTAAACCTAAGTGCTTGGGAGAAAATGGAGAGGAAAATAATGAAAATTGATGGACATTAAAAAAAAAAAACTTGGAAAGGAAATTACTGTGGGAGAAGAGAATGTGCTTCTTTTAAAGAAAACATTAATTTTAAGGTTAACAGTGCAATTCATGCAGAAATATCTCGTATGCAGAGAGTTGTGTCAACTGAAAAAACAAAACTGCACACCCTAAAGCTGAGAATTAGGCTAAAAAAATTTATTTATTTATTTTTGGCTGCACTGGGTCTTCAGTGCTGTGCTCGGGCTTTCTCTAGTTGTAGCGAGCAGAGGTACTGTCCAGTTGGCGTGTCTGGGCTTCTCACTGCTATGGCTTCTCTTGCTGCAGAGCACAGGCTCTGGGCTAGTAGTTGGGGGGTATGCACTTAGTTGCCCCGTGGTATACGGGATCTTGTTGGACCAGGGATCGAACTCATGCCCCTTGCTTTGGCAGGCAGATGATTCTCAACCACTGGACTACCAGGGTACTCCAGGAATTGTGTTTTATTTAGGAGATTGTCTGAAGACTTAAGCCCAGGTGGCCATCTCTCTAGTAGCTCTGAGGGACTGCTCCAAAGAGTAAGGGAGAAATCAGGATATATGGGAATTTTTGCAACAAAAACCAGGCAGTTGGAATATCGAAAGATTACTGTTAATGAAAGAAAAGCCAGACATTTCAAGTCAATGATTTTAGCACTTTCTTATGTATGCGAAGATGCAAGTGTCTGGATTCATTGAGATTATTCCTCTGATAGGCATCTAAACTATTTGGACCAGTATTCTGTTTTGTCTGTCCTGAATCTCCCGGGCGATTCACAGTGGTGGAGTAGGGCTGAGGCTACAGTGGCTGAGGGTTTGATGGCAGCAGCCTCCTTTGTTTCTAGATATGGCAGGTGACATTCTCATCCTTAGATATGTGCTTAGGAAAGAAGGTTATAGGAGTCATCAGGGTTGAGGTTATAGGAGTCATCAGGCTAGAAGTGACCAGCAAAATAGCAAAGGGCTAACTGTTCGGGTGGAAAGGGGTGGCAAGAGAAAAGCAGCAGCCTGAGAACTGAAGGCAATTCATGATGTCTCTTCTCTTTCCCTGTTTTGTTTATTTTTTCCTTAAAGCCCCCGTTTCTCACCAGTGTTGTGAGGAGAATGGAGACAGGTACTATTGCCAGCTAGGCTGACTCCATTGGTATTCAAGATCCTTAAGTGACTGTTCGTTACGTTGATTAGCCAGGTGTTTCCTGGAAGGTTGACTCCCATCTGAGGACTTATCACTGAAAATTAGCCTGATCTTCAACGTTTCTAGTTACTTTGGTCCTCCTCCAGTCTAGACGGTAGATTTGTACTCACAAACGGAACATGGCCTGGATCCTTTCCTTTCCCACTGTGTGCGCCAGCATGCCTGAGGTGTTGGCATTCTGTAGATCGTATTTTTATTTTATTTTATTTTTTGCTTTATAAGTCCAGTTACTTTGGAGTTTATTTAAACTAAGAGAAAAAGGGCATAATGTTTTCACGCAATATAGACTTCATTCTTTAAATAACAATTATTGTGACAAATAACAGACATTATTACGGAATGCTGCACTTGTGATCCATACAAAGCATTTTGAGTTGTACACAATTTAAAGAAATGTCCTGAACACTTTTTGAAATACTGTAATAGCCAATACATAGAGGCATGCCTTAGGTGGCCACAGGAATGCAGTTTAGAAAATAAAGAAAAAAAAAACACACTGGAACTACTTGATTTCTTCAAAACCACTGAGCAAGAAAGCAACATTGAACTTCCATACTGATTTTACATTACGTCTATACAGTACCTTGACTTAAATCCAAGAGTGAAAGGTAAGACTCTCCTTCTCTCTTTTTGGTAAACAACTGTATGGTAAACTTGGATGAGTTTTTCCCCTGGCTTTTACCTGGGAGTGGCCTTTTAAATGTTTTATTTAAAAGAGGGCAGGTTTGGCATTCTTATACTGATGTCACCAATGTCAATATTTCTTGGGATCTCAGGAAGACTCATATTCTTTACAGCTGATAGAGCACGGGCTGGAGCTCCTGCTAAGCCCGCCTCAGATTTCTCCAGCTTATTTTATGCGTCAATTTGTGTAACAATCTCATTCATGTTGGTCTCCAATACCATTCCCCCATCACCATTTCTGCAAGAATATTGTGAACCTTGTTTACATGGAAAGTTAAATCCAGTTCACAGACGTTTTCAAAACAGTTGTCTAATGTTTCCACAAATGCTGGAATTAGATCTAAAATGCCAAGTTCACTTTCTGAAGAATCCACACAGAAGACAAAATATAATGTTGCATAATGTCTATAAATCAGTTTGTTGTCACATCCTCCGATTAACAATCCTCCTTCTAGGAAATTGCAAACATTTTCATCTCTTAGATACCAAGTGGAAAGTCTCCCTGATGATTTGCTGTTGTGTATCTTCACTCTGCGAGTCCGAGTCAGGGTTGGGTTGGGTTCTCCCCTACCCCTACTCTGGCACCTCTCTAGAGATGCTCTGTAGATTGTATTTTTAAAAATCTTATTTGGCCATGTCCCACGGCTTGGAGGACCTTAGTTCCCTGACCGCGGATTGAACCTCCCTCTTAGACAGTGAAAACATGGAGTCTTCTTAACCACTGGACCACCAAGGAATTCTTTTGAATCTTGGTTACTGCTTCCCTGTGGTATCTCTTGTGTCTCACAGGTATTTTTCTCTCCCACAGAGCATATTACCCACAGAATTCTACAGTCTCTGCAAATCAAAAACTTGATCTGGGTGGATAGCACTGCAAGGAAGAAGGAAAGGGTATTAAGGAAAATAAAAAGACAAATGTATTTGGTTAAAAAAAAGAGTGAGTAAATGAATGATAGTCTCTCAGTCGTGTCTAACTCTTTGCAACACCATGGACTGTAGCCTTGCAGGCTCTTCTATCCATGGAATTCTCCAGGCAAGGATATTGGAGTGGGTTGTCATTTCCTTCTTCATAAAAAAGGAGCAAAGCCATTAAAATGACTTTTTAAGTCAAGAATTACACAGAACCTTAAGAAGGAAGGACATCCCACCACTTGTGACAGTATGGATGGACCTGGAGGATGTTCAGTTCAGTTCAGTTCAGTCGCTCAGTCGTGTCCGACTCTTTGCGACCCCATGAATCGCAGCACGCCAGGCCTCCCTGTCCATCACCAACTCCCGGAGTTCACTCAGACTCATGCCGATCGAGTGAGTGATGCCATCCAGCCATCTCATCCTCTGTCGTCCCCTTCTCCTCCTGCCCCCAATCCCTCCCAGCATCAGAGTCTTTTCCAATGAGTCAACTCTTTGCATGAGGTGGCCAAAGTACTGGAGTTTCAGCTTTAGCATCATTCCTTCTAAAGAAATCCCAGGGCCAATCTCCTTCAGAATGGACTGGTTGGATCTCCTTGCAGTCCAAGGGACTCTCAAGAGTCTTCTCCAACACCACAGTTCAAAAGCATCAATTGTTCGGCACTTAGCTTTCTTCACAGTCCAACTCTCACATCCATACATGACTACCGGAAAAACCATAGCCTTGACTAGACGGACCTTAGTCGGCAAAGTAATGCCTCTGCTTTTGAATATGCTATCTAGGTTGATCATAACTTTTCTTCCAAGGAGTAAGCGTCTTTTAATTTCATGGTTGCAGTCACCATCTGCAGTGATTTTGGAGCCCAGAAAATGCTAAGTGAAATAAGCCAAACATAGAAAGACAAAAATGTATGATCTCACTTATAGGTGGAATACAAAGTAGTTAAACTCACAGAAGCAGAGCAGAGCGGTCATCACCAGGGGCTTGGTGCAGGGAGAAAACGGGAGGTGATGGTCAAAGGGTACCAGTGTCTCTGTTTTAATGGTTGTCACTTATTTACTCAAAATTTAGTTTTCTTGTTTAAAAAAATTCTTTCGGAGAAACCGGGAGGTGATGGTCAAAGGGTACCAGTGTCTCTGTTTTAATGGTTGTCACTTATTTACTCAAAATTTAGTTTTCTTGTTTAAAAAAATTCTTTCTGAGAAACCATGCTGCAGTGAACAACTTTCTGTGTAGATCATTTTACATATATGTAACAAGTACCACTGGAGAAGGCGATGGCACCCACTCCAGTCCTCTTGCCTGGAAAATCCCATGGATGGAGGAGCCTGGTGGGCTGCAGTCCATGGGGTCGCTAAGAGTCAGGCATAACTGAGCGACTTCCCTTTCTCTTTTTACTTTCATGCATTGGAGATGGAAATGGCAACCCACTCCAGTGTTCTTGCCTGGAGAATCCCAGGGACGGGGGAGCCTGGTGGGCTGCTGGCTATATGGGGTCGCACAGGGTTGGACACGAATGAAGCAACTTAGCAGCAGAAGCAGCAGCAGTAGCAACAAGTACCACTAGAGAATACATTTCTAAAAGAAGAATTGCTGGGTCCAGGGTGTGTGCATTTGTAGTTTTGATAGATAGTGCAAACAATCTTCCATAGAGATATACTCAGATTAACCTCCCACAAGGTACTGGGTGGTTCTCATGTTTAAACTTATTTTTTGTCCTTCTGATAGAGAAATCATAGCTTGTTGAACTTTTCTTTTTACAGTGTGACTGAACATCTTTTCATATATTCAAGAGACATTTTAAGACATTTAAGACATTCTTGGACTTTCCTGGTGGTCCAGTGACTAAGACGCTGAGTTCCCCCTGCAGGGGGCTCAGGTTTGATTCCTGGTGGGGAATCTAGTTCCCACAGGCCACGATAAAGAGCTCGCATGGCACAACTAAAAATCCCGCATGCTACAACAAAGATCAAAGGTCCTGCTTGCCATAACTAAGACCTGGTGCAGCCAAATAAATAAATAATTAAAAAAAAAAACCTTTGTAAAGAAATTCATATTCTTAACGCTCCCCAGTGTTGTGGATCTTTGGCAAGATCCAGTTTGCCCACAGGTCAGCTGAGTCAGTAGCTTCCTCTCGTTGGGCTGGACCTTAGCTTTCCTTCCTCTTGATGTTTACTGAACCGATAGGCCACACATTCCCTCTTCCTGTGGCTCTGGAAGAGCGCTCCCTGCACAGAGGGTATCTTGGCCTCCCCTGGCCTTTCCACCATCCTCTGCTAATGAGTCCCTTCTCCCTCACTAGCATCACCTGCCCCAGACGGCCGATCTGTGGACACCACAGTCGCAGCCCAGTCCTGGCCTCTGCTGCACTGACCCAACCTTTACCTCTGACTTTCTTGGTTGCCTGTTGTCATCCAGGCACATCTGGAGTCCATTCTTTCCTAGCCTGACTTCAGTCACCTACTTTCAATGCAACTAATGCTCTGAATATCTCCCCGTAGTGATGACCTCTATCCCTTCTTTGAGAATATGCTATATCTACCCAGCACTGTTGTCTTGGTCAATCTCTGCTATAACGAAATACTATAGACCAGGTAGCTTATAAATGACCAAAGTTTATTTCTCACAATTCTAGAAGCTAGAAAAATCCAAGATCAGGTCCGGACTGATTTGGGGTCTGCCAAGGGCCCATTTCCTGGTTCATAGATGGCTGTTTTTCCCTTGAGTCCTCACATGGCAGAAAGGGTAAAGGAGCTCTCTGAAGTCTCTTTGTGAGCCCATGAACTGTAGTCTGCCAGGCTCCTCTGTCCACGGGATTCTCCAGGCAAGAATACTGGAGTGGGTTGCTGTTCCCATCTCCAGGGGATCCTCCTAATCCAGGGATCGAACCCTGATCTCCTGCACTGCAGGCAGATTCTTCACTGTCTGAGCCACCAGGACCCTTCATGAAGGCACTAATCCCAATTATGAGGGCTCCATCCTTATTACCTATTCTCCTCCAGTCTTTACCTCCTAATACCAGCTCATTGGTGACTAGGTTTCAACATAAGAATTTTGGTGGTAGACAGGGTTGGGATGGACACACATATTTAGTCTATAGCAATTGTGCTGAGTGTTAAGTGTTTTGCAGGAATTCTCTAAATGTGTGTGTGTGTGTGACTCAGTCCTATCTGACTCTTTGCGACCTCCAGGACTGTAGCCCTCTAGGCTCCTCTGTCCATGAAATTCTCCAGGCAAGAATACTGGAATGAGTTTGCCATTCCCTTTGCCTGAAGATCTTCCTGACCCAGGCATCGAACCCACATTTCCTGCATTACAAGCGGATTCTGTACCCCCTGAGCTACCAGGGAAGCCCCCTTTAAATCTTTACAAGAACTCTATTTTAAGGAGGAGGAAACTGAAGCTCAGAGAAGGTACATAAACTCAGGGGCAACAGGTGGAGATGGAGGAAGATTGAGGAGGGCGCTGGAAGAGCGAGAATTCTGTCTGTCCTTCCCTCTAAAGGGCATGCTGGCCATTGTCCCAGCGGTGGTGCTAACCAGACCGTGACTTCTGGGCTGTGCTCTTGGTTGCTTTCTGGGGCTTGCCACCGTGTCTCTCCAGTTCTGGTACACCTTTCTCTCTCTTAGTCTATTAAAAAATGTCTTCCTCTGCAAACTGGCCGGGTCTATTTTCAGGGGGATGAGTGGGAGGGGAGAAACCACTGCATGGGACCCTAGCACAGGGACTGTAGCCCAGAATGACTCAGGTCTTGAGGTTTACCCTTCAAACTTCCTCTTNGCAAAACTGGTGTATTAGCAAAATTACCCTTGAAAATCCTTTAAATCTCCCATAAAATACAGCACACAGAGCCTTGTAGAAACGGTTCTGGGTGGCAGCATGCCCACATGGAGCACACAGCAAGCCACCGAACGCAACTCTCCCGCGTGCAGGGGAAATCTGAGACGCCTGGGTTACGCGGACGAGAAAGGACGGCCACTGGGCGTGCACAGCCGAAGTCCACTCAGAGGAGTGCATGGCATCTGACGACACAGTTGGATTTCCAGTGCCTCTCAAAAAAAGCCACAAACAACACAAAAAACCAGAGACGATGTGGTGTGGCTGGGGCCCACCTGCCCATGAGGCAGTAACTGGCTGAGGCCAAGACGTGGCCCCTTTGGATGGGGGGGGCACCCCAATTCTGCTCTGGGTGATGCCAGCCCCTGGGCTAGTTTACCCGGCCACCCTGGCCCCGTGGGCACCTGAGGTGGAGAGCAGAGAAGCAGAGGCCACCCCCACCCCAACCCCCACCAAAACCCAATTCAGCTCTTTTGGGAGTCACCTTGGCCCAAGGAGTTGTCAAAATTCTACAAAAATTATCAAATGGGCTAAGCGCCCAGGTCCATTTCCTTTAACCACTAAGGCCTTTCTCTTGACCAGCAGGCTCTACTGGGACAGACTCAGTTGCCTGGAGAGTCCCTATAATGAAGTCTGGCTCCCCAGAGCGGTGGCCCCATACGGGTGCCTTTACCACCCAGAGTCCAGCCAGCACACGTCTCAGAATGAGGAGCTGGGAGGGCGCGGCCCTGGCTTGTAAACTCCGCTCTAGTTAGTTCCATCTCATACTGCCTGCCCGGCCTAGACAGACACAGGCCGTTCCAAATACTGGTTTAAAAGGGATCCTGGACCCCTGTGGGGCCCTTCCATGCGCCCTGCATTTAGAGGCCTATTCAAGAGGCACAAGCAGGAGCGCCCAGCCTGTCCACAGTGCCCCTCAACCCTGGCCACCACCCTACACAGCAGGAGATGGCAGGTGACAGCGGGGAGCAAGGGGCTCTCCAGAAAGGAGGCACACAGGAAAACACGGCCCCTTGCCCCCTTCCTGCCAGTGAACCCGCGCCCTTCTCACGGCCTGGTCTTGGTGTTGCTTCTTCAGAGGTCTGCTTCACTGGTCTCCCAGAGGCCTGGCACAAACCAGGCTCTTCTTGATCAAGAGAGTGAATGAGAGCACCGCACGGACTTGGGGAGCCGAGGAAGCTTTAGGGCCCCGGGCTGCTGTCGCCTAGGGCCTCGGAAGATGTGGACTTGCCTGCATTCCTGTTCCATCTTAGAGGCTGGACAGGACACCCGCCCCACCGCACCTGCCTAGCACCCCCTCAGGGGGACCTCGGCTGAGAAAACCCGCTTACCTGGAGCTGCTTGAGAGCTTTCTGTGCCTGCTCCGGCTTCCTGTATTCCACAAACCCAAATCCCATGGACAGTAGTGCTCCTGAAAGAGAGCTGGGAGTCATACCAGGGCACTGGGCGGGGAGGAAAACAAAGAAGCTGGGACAGACCAAGTTCAAGGGCTCCCAGGGGCTCCCTGGATGTCCCCTCAACCCCCTGATTTCTTCACACCCCTCTTGGTTCCCAGAAAGACCCCAGCCCCCGGTGTGCCGTTTATTACTGGTCGTCTTGAAGAATCAGCCTACGCGGTTACAGAACCGCCACCTGAGGCCTGGCGGACTATTAATTAACAGATGATAGACATGATAATTAACTTTGTGATAGAATCCCGTCTTCCAGAGGGAGGGATGCCCGCCTTTGGGCCAAGCAGCAGAAACTCTACCCAGGCAGTCCCCTGCTTCCATACGTAACGCACAGAGTGGACACGTGCAACAGGGTCAAGGGTGCCAGGGGCTTACTCTCCTAAGTGTTCCTGACCGTCTGGGGGCCTCCGGTTCCCAGGTTTCAGACATCAGCTTGGGGCAGGGAGGGTGACTGTGTTATGAGACCCTCTCTGGTTCCCTACTGCTGGGGCGTGAGTAGCAAGAGTTCAGAGAGGCAGGGACAGTGCAACCATTTATAGGGAATTTGGCTTCCTGTACGTAAACGTGTATAACTGTGGGGATGGACGAATAAGCTCTCTTGACACCTCGCCCTTTTGACATAAAATGCGATGCCGATTACTGACTGTATTCTGTATTCTTTTTCACAGCTGCACTCAAAGAGGGCTGGCTCAAGGCTGATGGGCTCCAAGGAGGTTCCAAGGTGCATCACTACTGACTCAGTGCTCCTCGTCTCTGCATTTCTTCTTTGTGAGGCTGCGCCTCTGCCACACGCCTGTGTGTCTGCACTTCCGCTCACAACCACGTGTTGTCGCAACAGGGGTGCCCAAGGCAGGAAGGCATTCCACAAACAACCCAGAGATGCGTGGCTCTCTGGGCAATGCCAGGGAGGCTCAGACGGAACTGCTGGCTGACGGGCCACACTGCCCTCCCTGTGGGGACTTCCAGTATTTGTGTGTCAGAGGATCTGTGCGAGCTCTGTTCTCAGGATCGAGGGTGTGGGTGATGGGTGAGGGGTGTCTGTGCACACAGGCTATTTCAAAAGTGCATCGAGACAGTGCAAAAGGCAAATACAGGAAGTCAAGTCCATCACTGAGTCACTGACACTGTGCAGATCCATTCTGCCCTTCTCCTGCCCTGGGAGGCTGACGGCCACAGTCAGCACAACCTGGGATCCCTGGCCTTCTGGTTTCCTGTTGGGTTTAGCCAATGGGAAGCCCTGATTTGAGATGGGTGGGTGGAGGAGAGAGCGTTGAGGGTCCTGGTTCTTTCCAAGCACTCCACTGTCTCCGCGCCCTGCTGTGTTCTGGCAGCTCCAGTGTCCAGGCCACACCCTTGGCTCTGCTGGTGGCTCTCCTTCTCTTCTGAGTATTTCTTAATTCGGCTGCATTCAGTCTTAGGTGCGGCATGTAGAATCTTTAGTTGCGGTATGTTCCCTGACCAGGGTCGAGCCCCGGCCCCCTGCACAGGAAGCATGGCGTCTCAGCCCCTGCCCGCCCTCCATCCCTGGGGAAGTCCCTCGGGGCCCCTCTTCTACGGCTCTGGTCACACGACTCCTTCCCCAACAGCCTCTGGGCTCAGTAGGGGAGGGGTGCTCTCTCACAGGACCCACTGCCTCGGCATCCCCTGTAGGTCTCAGCCCAGCCCATGCCCAGGCACTTGGCTCCTTCATTACAACTGTCCCCTTGATGACCCTAGCTGAGCCAGCTCTCTGGTTCCTCTGGAGCCCCTTGCTGATAACAGACACTGATGGATGAGCCCCAGAGAGCAGGGCTCTCAAACAGAGACTCTTGAAAGACAGTGTAGATTTTGAGAGCCGCTCACGACACTGGAAGACCAGATAACTGCTCTAAAGCTGAAGAGTGTTCTGGGAGGCTGGGAGGCAGGCTCCAGAGGGGCAACATGACACCAAAACCCGCAGGAACAGCCTCAGGTGGAGCTCTGCCAGCATGACTCCTGCCCCAGACTTCAGGGATCACCTCTTTTCCTGAACCCGGCACAACAGAGCCTTCATGTTGCTCACGTGATACTTAAATTATAGCCCTTCCTTGTAGCCTAAAGTACGTATGCAGTTCTTGGGGGAACAGGGACATTATGGTTTGAACTGTACCCTACCCCCAGCACCCCCATGTATATGCTGAGGTCCTAATCCCTGCCTCTCTGAATGTGACCTTATTCGGAGACAGGTTCCTTACAGAGATAATCAAGTTAAAGATGAGGTCATTAGGATTCCCAAGTGGTGCTAGGGGTAAAAAACTCTCCTGTGCAAGAGTTGTAAGAGACGCAGGTTCAATCCTTGGGTTGGGAAGATACCCTAGTGGAGGGCATGGCAACCCATTACAGTATTTTTCCCTGGAGAATACCATGGACAGAGGAGCCTGGTGGGCTACAGTCAATGGGGTCTGAAAGAGTTGGACATGACTGAAGTGACTTAGAGGCATCAGGCTAAGCCCTAATCCAATTAAGACTAGTGTCATTATGAGAAAGAAAAGGGGTGGCAGGAGCGGGCGGGCAGGTGTACAGGGGAGAACTGCTCACGTGAACATGAAGACCTTCCCCTGGAAGCGGAGCAGGGAGGCTGGAACACATCCTCCCCAACACCGCTCAGAATGAAGCAACCCTGCCCGCATCTTTATCCTGGACTTCCGGCTCCCAGAACCGTGGGAGGGTGAACTTCTGTGGTGGAAGCCACCTGGTTACTGGTGCTTCATGACGGCAGCCCAAACCGATACAGGGGAATGCCCCCCAAGCCTGTGCCACGTGTCTGCTTCAAACTCTCCAAGGTGCCTCTGGGAAAAAGCCCAGACTCTTCTCCCCAGCAGGAAGCCCTTCTGTGATGTGGAATCAGCCTCCCTTTCCAGGAGCATCTTCTGCCCCTTCGGTACATTCCCAACCTGTTACCACAGGCCTCTGCCGCCTCCTTCAGCCACATATGCCACTAACTGCTCGGTCTCCCTCCTCTCTGAGTCTCGATCAGACACGGAGAACCCTGGGCTGGGCTCCTGTCCAGCCAGGCCCCCTGGGCTCTCATCACTAGCTCATTTATTTCTCAGGACACAGTCATGGGCTGACTCACATGGCATCCCTACAAATACCCCAAAGTGAAGGGATGGGGATTCTGTGACTGCAAAAAAAAAAAAAAAAAGCAAGGGCCGAGGGCCTGTCCATCATCTCTAGGAAGCCAGGGCTGGAAAAAGAAAAATAGGCCAGAGGCCAAGGGACTCGTGAGACTGCCCAAGATGGACTGGAGGGATGAGGGTAGTTTCTACCTGGCCCAGGCACCCCACGGCCAGTGAGGTGGGCCAGTGAGATGACTTGGTGGAGTGTTTCTGGTGCCCCGTATCTGGGTGATTGGTCTTGGGAGGGAAGCAGGAAAGCCCAAGATGGGTCGGTTCCTGCTCCTCCCTGGAGGGAAGATCCTCCAGGAGCACAGAGATGCCGGGAGGATGGAGAGGTGTCTGCCGCTGAATAGGGTCAATCCTCTCAGCCCCCTAACAGCCCCGCTCCGAAACCACCCTGACAATCCAGCGTGGCAAAGGGTCTCAGCTCAGGAGAACCTGATGTGCACGGACGCTCCCGCAGGAAACCGCGAGTCTCCAGGGACCCAGAAAGGAGAATCACTTTGGACGAGCCAGACAGGAGAGCGTGGGGCTGGCAATGCTCCGAAATGAAAGGAGCCCTCCAGATGGGTGGGCGAGAGGCACCCTCACCCCCGCCCAGAGCAACGCCGTTTCCTTCACTGCTGCTTCTCCTTGACTGAGCTCTCCCATGGAATACCTGCTCTGTTCCTCTTCTTGGAAACGGAGCAGCTCTTCACCGCACCCACTTTGGAAAACACCTGGAAGAGAAGGTCGGCCTGTGTCTCCAGCTAGTCCTGCAGCTGGTGCAGCGTGTCTTGAAACAGGGCCCCCAACCTCCGGACCGTGGACCGGTATCTCCAGTCAGATCAGAGGCGGTGTTAGATCAGAAATAAAAGTGCCCAAGACATGAAATGCACTTGAATCACCCCAAAGCCACGGCCTCTGTCCTGGTCTATGGAAAAACTGTCTTTCACAAAATCGGTCGTTAGCGTCAAAAAGGTCGGGCCCGCTGACTTGAAAGCCGGAGGGGACCAGGCCACCGCAGGCGCGGGCAGGAAGAGAGTAAGAGCGGAGGCTGCTAAGCTCCCCACTGTCTTCCCCTCTGCCCCCTCCTAGGAATGCAGCGCTCGGCCATCAGGGTCTCGGCAGGGCTGCCCCCGACACGCTCACTGCTGTGCCCCTGCCTGGCCCTGTCAAGCCAGGAGCCTGCGCTGGCCTGGCATTTACGTCAACCTCGCGGACACCGCATGGGGAGGGGCCCTGTCTTCTGACTACACCTTTCACACCTCATACACCTCCCTAGGTGCCCCGACAGGCCCTCCCATGTGTCCCCCGTGCATGCGGACTGGTCTATGCTGTGTACTCCCCCAGCCCCTCCCATGAAAGAAGCCCCTCCCAGCCCCTAGACTGGTCTGGCCATGGCTCAGATCTCTGGGTGAGATGTCTACCACACAGCCTAGCAAAAGTTAAGCGGGTGGCTATAGGTTATTCATTTACATGCTGCCTCAGGTCTTGCTTCCAGGCGAGGGGATGGGGAGTGGGAAACAGATGCAGAGACCACAGGGACAGATCAGCGGACCGGAAGTCCTGCCCCCACCCATTCCCTCTGGGCCAAGAAGCCACTCACTCCCTTCAGCGTCTCCTCGGTGGTGTCAAAGTTGAGGTTTTTGATAAACAGAGTGCACCCGGGAAGGCTCTCTCCCTCCTCCTCTTCCTCTTCTTCCTCCTCCTCTTCCATCTTTGCTGAAGCATCGTGTGCTGCTCCGTTCATCGGCTGTTCACCTTCTGGGATCTCACCGTCTGCACAGGCCAACCACCCCCCCACAAAAGAAATCCATTAAATGACGTCTTACCTGCCTAAGCACCAGGACCTAGAGCACAGAACCTGCTAGACCAAGGGGAATCAAGAGGGTTCTGTCTCTGAGTGGCCAGCATCAAGAAGGGAGAGGACTCTGAGACTATGGCTCAGGCTGAGTTTTAGCAACTCTTGGGGGGCAAAGTGGGGGAGGGGAAGAAACCATCCTGTCCCTGTCTTCAAGAGAAAGGAGTACGCAGCACAGACCAAAAACCAGGCGCCCTGACTTAGACGGATCAACATTCGTCTGAGGGAACAGCACTGCAGGGGAAGGGAAGGGCAAGCACGAGGTTGTGAGTTACAGGGTGGGCATACGGCTGCAACTCGGGCCACTGGTCAGCCCTGGATGCGAATGTGGAAGCCTCTTGAGGCTGAGAATCGCATCAGGACCTCCTGAGAAGTGATGCTGCTGGGAAATGTGTTCTGTTTGGGTCAGCCTCCCTAGCTTCTTTCATGATCAGGGTCTGGGGACGGTCACCCTTCCCCCACATACAGATTTTAGAAGCTCTTCCCTTATCGAGCCCCACCCCCGCCAACCACCACCACCACAGGGAAATCAAACCTCATCTCAGCCATTCTCCAAGGCAGTTCATCACCACCTCTCCAAGGCTCCCACCCCCACCCCAGGTCTGAGCCCTGCACACAATGGGGACCCTCCGTTCTCTTGCGAACATTTGCATTCAAGTAGTTCAAGCCCAAGGGAGCTGCTGGGGTTTCAAATCTGTCCCCTGCATCCTCATGCTGAGCACCAGAGCCATCCCCATCTCCCTGGCCCTTTCTGATGCAAGTCCACTGCCGGCCAGTCCTAATTAAACTTCAACCACTTTGTCATGAAACAACCCTTTCAAGTCCTAATGGAAACAGCAACAGTGAGAACTTTGCCGTTCCACATCAGTTGAACGGGCAGCCTCTGCTGTTGACTCTCCCTTGGAGGTAAACGTAGAATCTAGACTCTTGTTCCAGGACAAAAAAGAAGAAATCTACATGAAGGCTCCCTCCCCTACCGGAGAAACTCACACAATTTACCCAACAAGTGACTCTGTGGGGTGGCCATTTGTCCTCAAAACTCAACTTTCAAAGCAAAGCGGGTGGAAAGAACGTATTGTTAATGATGAGGAAGAAAGCTATGTAGAGAGGCTGAGACTCCAGGTTCTGAATGAGAACATCAATCGGAAAGAAGACCGTGACCTTCAGCTTTGAAGGACACACGCCCCACTGGCTCTCCTTGTGCCCGACGTCTTGGAGGTGAAAGGAGAAAGGAAGAGATGCTGATGAGATGCCCCACTGTGTACACGGGCTGGGCCAGGCACGTGAGGACGTCATCCCATTGCTGACCACAGTGGCCACATCACCATAACTGGGAGGGGCCCGAAGAGAGTCCTGGAAGTCGCTGCATCTGAACCCTAAACCCCAGGCATCTTCAGGTTGGGAGAGAGGTTCATAGGAAACTCACCAAAAAGACTTTTTTTCTTCAGAAAAGACTGGTGGGATCGATGGTGACCAGGAGAGCTCATGGCCATTTAAGTGGCCGGCTGTTCGTGGCACCAGCCAACAGCTGCCACGTGGGAAGATGGACCCAAGTTATGGACGGGTGCTTGGAGCTTTCACAAGAAGCTGCGGGGTCATGGCTAAGGGCACAGACCTTGGAGCTGGTAGCTGTGGGGCACAGCCCGGCTCTTTCCGGCTGTGGGACCTCGCAGAAGTCACTCAACCTTTCTGTGCTTCCTTCTTTCCCTTCAGAAAAGGGGACGAGCAATCACGGAGTTTCGAGAGCTAATGCACAGAAGCCCAGGTAGAACAGCGGGCCGGGGCAAACGCTGTGAATCCCTACCTCTGAAGGCCCATGGCCGTGAGAGGCAGGCTGGCCCGTGGCAGGCTGTAGAGGACAGCGGGTGCCACAGCTTTGAGTCCGGGGGACCGTGTCTCTGCTGGCCACGTCCCTGGGAAGGGCCTCCTCCTCCCCGGGTGGCCAGGCCCTGCTGTGGCCCACGCCCGCCTCTAGAGAGGAGCGCAAATGGCCGAGGACGAAGCCAGAGGTCGTGAAGTGCGCTTCCTCCCCTGACCACCAGTGGGCAGAGGACAGGAAGACTGGGAAGGAGAAAGGATGTATCATGAACCAAACAGATGCTTGCCAACGACCTCACCAGGATCGAGGAAAGGAGGGAAGAAGCAGGAGCAGGATGGGGCTGGGGGTGGGGNCGGGGTATGCTTCCATCTGTGGTTGGCACAATAAAATCCAGTCACGCGTCGCCACATGGGGCTTTATTATAATCAGGCCGCAGAATTTACGGTGGCTCCCTCCCCTTCCCGGCTCTGGGCGCGGAAGGCTGACAGCACAGACTGTTATCAGTTGCAAGCAGCTTTTCAGGACCTCCCCCCACTCGGAGCCCTTTATCTGGAGGTGAGGGTCTTGGTTGTGGAGAGATAAAACACACTGTCCCCCTCCCTCGAGACAGGTACAGAGAATGGAGGGCTTTGCAGAAAAGAAGGCAGGGGCAGGAG
Organism: Neotragus moschatus; assembly: GCA_006410615.1. NCBI lineage: Eukaryota > Metazoa > Chordata > Mammalia > Artiodactyla > Bovidae > Neotragus > Neotragus moschatus. Next base: position 642,263 of record SJYA01002296.1, read on the forward strand.
GAAGGGAGAGGGGGGCAGTGAACAAAAACCTCCATCCATTCCCCTCCTGCTTGCCTTCCTGGGGAGCCTGGGAAAATCCAGGGCTGAGGGCTGGCTGAGTCCCCAGGGCCGAGGGGACAGGGAGCTGGGGAAGCTTCGTGGACAGTGTGTAGAGGGCGGGCGTGGGGGAGGAGCGGGTGAAAAAGAACAGCTTGGGGACCGTGTATGTGATCCGAGTAAGAAAGGGAACAAAAAAGGGTGAAGGAGGCCGGGAGATGAGCTCTGTGGGGATCTGCCTGCCAATTTCAGTGGGGCCTGAAATCAGCACAGGCGCGCACAACTTCTTGGCCCCAAATCCCCTGTATTTGCCACAGCTACAGGCTCCCTCCTCCCTGCTCCAAGGCCACCTTTGTGTGAGGGGCGGCAGGACCTTGGACAGCAGCCCCTCGGAGGAGCAGGGCCTGGTCTGGGATGCTTAAAACCTGCACTCTGGGGGTGGGCGGGGCAGTCCTCTGCCTTCTGACCAGCGTACACTATTTCAGCAAAGCCTCCTCTTGAAAAGCTCCAGAACATTCTGCGTCCAGGGCCCACATCTATGACTGTGACATCCCAGCTACCCCCTAAAAGCTCCCCATCCCCCGATCAGCCTGGGAGCTTCTGGGGAAAGTGGTATGTGTTGAGCCCGTCCTGGTCACCCCAGCTTAGCAGCTGGTATCTGGCTGACGCTCAGGGCTGAATTCCAGACCATCCGCTTCAGCTGACGGTGCCGAATTAGGCAGGACGCCGATCAGAGTAATGGTGACGGACGGGCGGCTTCTCACTGCACTCTCACCAATGCCTCCTGCCTGACGTACAGATGCAGAAACAGCCTCGAAGAAGGCTGGCGGCCTGCCCGGTCACAGGGCTAGGAGAGGACAAGGAGGACAGAGACTTCCCCAGGAGCCATAAGCCTCACATCCTGAAGACCCGGAGTGCTTAGTGCAGGGCCTGGCGGGGAGGAAATACGGCTTTGGCCCATGGACCTGCTCAGCAACCACTTCCTGCTCTCCCGCCAGACACTGGGTGCTGCTTTCCCAGGGGCTGGGGTACAGCAGTGCGCAGAAGCGGCGCCCGCCCTGCGGGATGGACGGCTAGTGAGGGAGTCGGACAGACAGGAAGTGAAGCCCTAAGGACGCACATCTGGAAGTGATAAGTGTTTGCAACAAAGTAAGAATGAGGTGAGGACGTCCCCGGTGGCCCGCGGTTAAGAGTGCCTGCCGATGCAGGGGATATGGGCTCGATCCCAGATCGGCAGATTCCACATACTGCCTCGGGGCAACTAAGCCCATGAGCCCCAACTACTGAGCCCACAGGCCCAAGAGTCTGTGCTCTGCCACAAGAGAAACCACCGCAATGAGCAGCCCAAGCACCACAATGAGCAGCCCAAGCACCGCAATGAACAGTAGCCCCCATTTGCCCCGAGAGAAAGCCCGCGCATAACAACCAACGCCTAGCACAGCCAAAACTTAATTAATTTTAAATGAAGAGGGAGGTGAAGCGGTGGGTGCGAATCAGCACCCATGAGGGGAGCCACGGCGATGACTGCCGCAGGTGGCGCCACCTGCTGCGGCTGAAGTAACGACGGAGAACAAACCTTCCAACATCACCAAGCTCTACTACATGCTGGGGCTCGGGGACACAAGGACAAGCGTGACCCCGCCCCTACTTTTCACAGGGGAGACCGAGAAGCACAGAAACCCTTTTTCCTGCTTTCATTCACTCCTTCGACTCATGCTCATCAAGCCACCCTATGCCCGGGACCCACGGGGTGCTGGGCACCCAGCAGCGAGTGAGATGGCGTCTCTACGCCCTCGTGGTTCACTCTCCAGCAGCAATGGGTGTTAAGCAAGTGGAACAAATGAATAGACAGGATAAATACCAACTGCGACGAGCGCCACAGAGGAAAAGGACGGTGTGACAGGAGGGGAGCACCAGGACACATGCAGAAGGGCGCGGCCACGGAGCAGCAGCCACCATGCTCGGTGGTCCCACCAGGGCAGGGAGAGGCCTCCACTGGGTCTGCTCGCAGGACCCTAACTCTTGGCAAATCTGTGCTCTAAAGGAGGACTTGCTTTTGGCCAAAAAACAAGAGTCACGTCCAAGTTTCATAACTTAAGTGAAAATCAAAGTTGACGATAATGTGAGGCTGATGGCTGATTAAGAAGAAATCGTGATTACGTAAAGAAAATTTGTTTTGAAGAGAGCATAAGCAGGTTGGAAGAGAAGGCTAATCCAATCTGTAGACAAAAATAACTCACAGATGGGGGCCAGTGAGGGACTTCTGAAAGATCTGTATCCACGGTTGGTAACCCCAATGGGGAGGGGTGCTTTTGGGAGCCCTAGAAAGCAGAGACTGAGGAATTTTCCTTCCTAATGGAAATGAGGTTTCTTATCCAATGCCTTGTAGCAACTGGGCCAGTCCTGAAGGTTTTACCAATCCAAGACGAACTGGGAAATGCAGACAGTTTAGGGAGGTTTGTGAACAGCGAGGTCTATTCAATTAAAGGGCTGTTCTTTCATCTGAGAATTTTGTTTCCCACCACTCACTTCTCCCACTCGTATAACACCCCTTCTTTTATAGGGGTAGATGGGGGATGCAGTTCTTTAACCCTATCTGAATAAACTGGCAACCTGATGGTAAGATGGGGGTAAGGAGGAGGGATATTACTGATGAGATCTTTTTTAAAAAAACTGTTTCTCATTTTTATTTACCTATTTTTGGCCAAACCATGTAGCACGTGGGATCTTAGTTCCCTGACCAGGGATAGAGTCTGTGCCACGCCCCCTACAGTGGAAGCCTGGTCTTAACCACTGACCACCAGGGAGGTCCCCGCGCAAGATCTTACTGTCTGGTTAAGGGGCTCTAAAGATCTCAGATTCTAGGATGGAATCACAGGCCTCTGACCAAGTGGTTCTCAATCGAGGGCTGCACTGTCCCCTAGAGGACACCTGGCATGCAGGGGACATTACAGTTACAGGGGACACTCCTGACCTTCAGGGAGCAGGGTCAGCAAGATGTCTTACAATTCAATTTGCACAACAGAGCTGACAAGGAAGAGCTTTAATGCTGAGTGCCAGCAGCGCCCCTCCGCACCCAAGCGTGAAGCGGGTGGGTCTCAGGTCCCTCCCCTTTCCTGCCTTTGCAGTCACTGGACACCAGAGGGTGCCATACCATCTCAAGGACCCAGAGACTGAGTCTCTTCCAACAGCCAGGCTCACCTGTCCTGGCAGATGTATGAACTAGAAGGCTGTTTTCTCTTGCTCTGTTCTGAATCGCTTCTAACAGATTCTGCTGCTGCTGTTGCTAAGTCGCTTCAGTCGTGTCCGACTCTGTGTGACCCCATAGACGGCGGCCCACCAGGCTCCTCCGTCACTGGGATTCTCCAGGCAAGAACACTAGAGTGGGTTGCCATTTCCTTCTCCAATTCATGAAAGTGAAAAGTGAAAGTGATGTTGCTCAGTCGTGTCCGATTCTTAGCGACCCCATGGACTGCAGCCTACCAGGCTCCTCCATCCATGGGACTTTCCAGGCAAGAGTACTGGAGTGGGGTGCCATGGATTCTAGCTGCCTTTTTTCCCCTTTCACAACCTTTATTTGGCAAATTAAAAGAAGTCAGCCTACCTTAACCATACCCATCATTTTTACGTTCTGTTTTTTAAGGACAGTTTTCGTGCCTATAAAATCCAAGAGTCAGGCACCCACCAGTCTCAGGATGCAAAGAGCTTTCAACCAAGTACCCGATACACGGTTTGGTGCTGCCCCCAGCCCTCCGTCCTTCCCCTGCCTGCTGTCTCAGGATACCCTGATCTCAGACCCAGCTCTCACCTGTCTCTGGCTCCATCCTGTCCGTTCCTGCTGGTTCCACTGGTGCGTCCTGGGGTTGTTCTTTCTGGGGGGTTGGGCTGGAAAAGACGCCCATTGGAGCCCACTCCAAATAAAGGGGGACATGGTGGAACTGCAGAGAAGCAGGGAGAGGGACTCAGTCCAGAACAGAGACCAAGAGCCCAAGGCTCAGAGTACGGGAGACCCTCTCCCCCCACTCCAGAGGAGTCAGGAGTGGCACAGCCTAGAGCCCTGCGTGCCGCTGGCGCTGGAGAACAGGGGGCCGTTGCTACACCTCGGGGTTCAGGGGAGAGGTCAGCATCGCTGTCACTGGACACATCTGTGTCCCCTCAACCTTCTCTAACGGGGTGTCGATGGGAAGTGGAATTGGGGCCAGAACCCTGGATGGAGGGCGGCCCCCTGGAGGAAGTACGGCAGGACGGGGGACAGCTGGCTTTCTCTCCTTCCACAGACACACACTCACAGACAGTGCTTGTGCACACGTGTACATGCAGAGGGTTTTTCTTTTTAAAGGATAAACAAGACAAACAGTCTGCAAAGCGCTGAAGTGCTTGATAGAGAGTAGCTACTTGCCATGGGTTGAATGGTGGCCCTCCCAATGATAAGTCCATGTCCCAGCTCCCAAAACCTCTGAGTGTAGAAAAATGTTTGCCAAGTAAATGATTCTGAGATGAGGTTGCTCTGGATTATTTGGGAGGGCTCTAGATCCAATGACAAGAGTTCGTGGAAGAGAAAAGGAGAGTGAAGATCTGAGCTGAAGAAAAAGAGAAAGCTGTATGGACAGAGGCAAAGACTGGAGTGAAGCAGCCACAAGCCAAGGGATGCCGGAGCCACCAAACGCTGGAAGTGGCCAGGAAAGACCCATGTCCCCACCTCCAACAGCCTTCAGAGGGAGCATGGCCCTTGGCTCCTGAACAGCTTGATTTCAGAGTTCGGACTCCCAGAATTGTGAGAGAAAACATTTCTGTCCCTTTAAGCCACTAAATTAGTGTTATGGCAACCACAGAAAGGAATGCACTAAAACATATTTTTTCCGTAATAACCAAAGGGCTTCCTTCCCAGGTGGCACTAGTGGTAAAGAACCTGCTTGCCAATGGAGCAAACATGAGACCTGGGTTCAGTCCTTGGGATGGGAAGATCCCCTGGAGGAGGGCGTGGTAACCCACTCCAGTATTCCTGCCTGGAGAATCCTATGGACACAGGAGCCTGGTGGGCTATAGTCCATGGGGTCACAAAGAGTTGGACACAACTGCAGTGACTTAGCGTACACCAAAAACCAGGAGGTAGCCTGCCTTTCGGCTTTCAACTAATCATAGGTACAAACCATCCAAAGCACCGTGGATGATGGTTCAAGTTCACGGGGCACTAGAAAGCTGAGGGACCCAGGGTCGGCAGGGAACCAAGGCAGGCTTCCTGGGGAATGTTTGGAGCCTGCCTTTCACATTTCCATTCAAAGGTGTTGCCAGGGGCACAGTATGACAGAGACGGGTGGTTTCCAGCACATGCCGGGTCTAAGGTCTATGCCAAGACGGCTCATCCGTCAGCTCCCTCTGTCCTCTCCTGGAAGCGGGGCTCGGGTGACCCTACCTTGGAGTAGGCCAGGTGTCGGAAGGCCTTGCGGGCCTCCAATGGCTCCAGGAACTCCACGATGGCTGTGATGCCGCCCTCCGGCAGGAGCACGCGGCCCAGGCTGCCGAAGCGGCTGAAGGTCTCCTGTAGCTCAGCCGCCAGGGTGCCCGCGGGGAGGTTCTTCACTAGGATCACGGTCTTGCTTCGTTCGGCGGCAGCCTGCAGGGAGGGGACAGCTCAGGTGGGATAATGGAAGGGAATCACTGGACCCCCAATGGCAGCAAGTGATGGGTGGATAAAGCCACACCAGGCGCCCATGTGAGACCCTGGGTAGCAGGCCCTTACGAAGCTGGCCCAGGAGACCCTGCCCTCTCTGGAGGGGGATGAGGGACAGGGATGAGGTGAGGGCTTCAGGGTTGTATCCCCCTCCCACCCTGGGTCAAATTCCAGCCCCTCCACTTCTAAGGCGAGGCAGATTCTGATACTGCCTAACCACAGCCCTCGCTGGACCTTCCGGAACACTCCAGCCAGGGCCGGGACCTGAATCCGTGCACTCAGGGCCTCTGCCAGGAACGGCAGACCGCCTGTCGCCACACGTGTGAGGAGTTAACACCAGGTGAGAGGGGCCCACAGTCCTCTGGAGTTGGTGCGTCCCCAGGCCCTTGGGTGGGATGACTCTGATGTGAGTTGGGTGGGTGTTCCCCCTGGAAAGCCTCAGCCTGCTGCCCCAGCAGCACAGCCTGTACTGGGCTCATCCGCCCCCTCGCCCCTTCTTCCCTGTGTGTTCTGTCCAATGACTATCTGCGCTTGAATCTGTCTCTGAACTGGCTTTTGGAAGAACCCAAACCAAGATACCCAGTGTCCGACCTTGAGACATGCATTCGGCCGTGGCTCAGCAAATCGATCACCTTTCACGGGGACACGGCACCCATTTCATGGATCATTCCAGGAAATGAGTTTATCAAGTTGGCATAAGCAAACGGACTCAGGATGAGTTGGCTAACGTTAGCAATTATTTTCTTAAAAATGAATGACAGATGGAGTATAAGAGCTGAAAAACTTAACAGGAAGAATCCCGGGCATGGGGTCTATCTGGGTACAAGTCTCACCTCAGCCACCGGTCTAATTTGAAAACTCTGATCAAGTGTTTTTCCTCCAGGCCTATTTTCTTTCCCTTTGTTTTATACTGAAGTATACTAAGTGAAGAATCTGCCAATGTAGGAAATGCGGGTTCGATCCCTGGGTCTGGAAGATCCCCCGGAGAAGGAAATGGCAACCCGCTCCAGGATTCTTGCCTGGAGAACCCCATGGACAGAGGAGCCTGGGGGGCCACCAAGAGTCGCACATGACTGTGCAGCTAAACAGCAATACAGCTGACTTACAACGCTGTTAGTTTTCAGGTTATAGTGAAGTGATTCATTTATACATATATTCGTTCTTTTTCAGTCTATTCCCATGTAGGCAATTACAGAATACTGAGTTGAGTTTCCTGTGCTCTTCAGTAGGTCTTTTTAAAAAAAATTTGTGTTTATTTTCTGGCCATGTGGCTTGTGGGATCTTAGTTTCCAGACCAGGTATCAAACCCATGTGCCTTGCAGTGAAAGTTATGGAGCCCTAACCACTGGATCATCAGGCAAGTCCCTAGTAGGTACTTTTTGGCATTTTTTTGGCTACACCACTTGGGGTCTTAGTTCCCTAGCCAGGGATCAAAACCCCTCCTGCTGCAGTGGACATGTAGTCTTAACCACTCTGGACCACCAGAGAAGTCCTACAGTAGAAGGTCCTTGCTGATTATCTACTTTATATACAGTGGTGTGTATTTATCAATCCTGAAACCTCGTTTATCCCTCCCCACCACATTTCCACCCTGGTAACTGTAAGCTTTTCTTTGAAGTTTGTGAATTTGTTTCTGTTTTGTAAGTTAATTCACAAAATTTTTTAAAGATTCCATATGTAGGTGATAGCATATTTGTCTTTCTCTGAATTATTCCACTTAGTACGATAATCCCTGGGTCCCTTCATGTTGCTCTAAATGGCATGACTTCGTTCTTTTCTGCGGCTGAGTAATATTCCATTGCAGATACGGACATCTTCTTCATCCACTTATCTGCTGATGGACATTCCGGTTGCTTTCATGTCCTGGCTACTGCAAACAGTGCTTCACTGAATGTCAACGCGAATCTTTTCAAATTATGGAAGACAAAAGGAGAGGGGGCAGCAGAGGATGAGATGTTGGATAGCATCAACTCAATGGACATGAATCTGAGCAAACTCCAGGAGACAGCGGAGGACAGAGGAGGCTGCAGTCCGTGGAGTCACAGCGTTGGACACAACTTAGTGACTGAACAGCAGTAGCCAGATATATGCCCAGGAGTGGGGCTGCTGGGTCATATGGTGGTTCAGATTTTAGTTTTTGCATTCCCACCAATGGTGTAGGAGGGCTCCCTTTTCTCCAGCATTTATTGTTTGGAGATTTTTTTGATGATGGCCATTCTAACTAGTGTCAAGTGATACCTGATTGTAGTTTTGACTTGCATTTACCTAATAATTAGCAATGCCGAGTATCTTTTCATGTGGCTTTGGCCATCTGTACATGTGATTTGAAGAAATGTCAACTGAGATTTTGTGCCTACTTTCTGATTGGGCTGATATTGCTAATTGATTTTTGATACTGTGCTGTATAAGCTATTTATTTTGAAGATTAATCCCCTATTGATCACATCAGTTGCAAATATTTCCCCCCCATTCTGTGGCTTGTCTATTTTTTATCATGGTTTCCTCTTCTGTGCAAAAGCTCTTGTGTAATTAGATCTCATTTATTTTTATTTTCATAGCTCTAGGAGGCAGATCCAAAAAGATACCACTATGATTTATGTCAAAGAGTGTTTTGCTTATGTTTCCTTCTAAAGGGGCTCAGTTTGTGCATCTCCAAATTTGGCTAATGGCAACACCCACCTTTTAGCTATAGGCCTCCTGCGGTTGCTGTGAGGGTTGAGTGAGGAGAAGGGGATAGAAGCCATTGACAGCGGGGGAAAAGCTGGGCGCCATTGGGTGTTTAAGTGTAACTCAGGTCACAGAGTGCACTGTTAAGAGGCATGGACTCTCCGGCCTGCATTGAAACCCAGCTCCGCCATAACCCAAGACGAGTGAATCTGTGACTGTGGGCCCTTCTGTACAATGGGAGCACAACGATGCTGCCTCCCTGGGGCTGTAATGAGGGTGAAGAATTAATGAAGCACATAGGCGTGAACGAGTGCTTTGGGAAGCCCTAGTTAGACACTAGCACACTTTCTGAATTCACCATCCACTCACCCACGAAATGCCCCTACCCGTCACTCCCACTTTCTATGCGCCCACTTACCATCCAGCCATTTAATTATCCTTCTACTAGCTACCTGTCCTTCCACCTGAACCATTCTTTTACGGTGAAACTCTAAGGTTTGGCGAAGTTGAGGAAGCTGCAGATTGGGGGTGTGAAGCCCTGAGACCGAGTCCAGGCTCCGGCAACAGACCCACTGTCTGATCTTTCGGTCCTCCCATCTCTGCCCCGGGCCTCAGGCTCCCAGTCTGTTCTGAAGAATGAAGTGTGTGTGCATGAGGCGGGTGTAGGGGGTGGTGATGATTCAGGTGTTTCAACAGGCCCTCGAAGACTTCACTGTCCAGATACCTAAGAACCTCTACCTAGTGGGGCAGAAGCACGTGGAGGACCCTCCCTCCATGTGGCTCAAGAAAGGTCTCAAAAAAAAAAAGAGAAAGGTCTCAGCCCCCAAACACACCACACGTGCTCTTAGTAAGGTGCTAGCGGGGCAGGGGAGAGACAGGATGAAGGATGCTTAGGGCTCCCCGCCAACCTGTGTAAGGGCCTCCCTGATAACTCAGTTGGTAAAGAATCCGCCGTGTGATGCAGGAGACCCTGGTTTGATTCCTGGGTTGGGAAGATCTGCTGGAGAAGGCATAGGCTACCCACTCCAGTATTCTTGGTCTTCCCCTATGGCTCAGCTGGTAAAGAATCCGCCTGCAATGCAGGAGATCTGGGTTCGATCCCTGGGATGGTAAGATCCCCTGGAGAAGGGAAAGGTTACTATCCACTGCAGGATTCTGGCCTAAAGAATTTTTTAGACTGTGTAGCCCAAAGGGTCGCAAAGAGTCAGTTACGACTGAGTGACTTTCACATACACCCCCGACCTATGTGCAAAAACTCTTGCCTAGCAGCCCCCAAGAGACATCATCCCGCTCCGACAGGCCAGGAGTCTGAGTCAATGATCTTTCTTACTTGAATAGACAGTTGCAAAGTCAACGTCTCTGACAGACCCGACCCTCCAACCCTTGCTCACGTCCCTTGATGTTGAGACCCCCACCCCCGAGGGCACCCACCTGGCTAAAGGAGTCCAGACAGACCCCGTTGTCGAGGAGGAAACGCCGCACTTCCTGGACGAGCTGGGTCTCCCCCAGGGCCACACGCACGGCCACGCTGCCCTTGGTCTCCTGCAGGAGGGAAAGGGAAGATGCTCTGTTGGCTGTCGGGCAGGTGACAGGTCAGCTGTCACACCTCCTAACAGTACGAGGAGGAGGCATGGATAGAGCAAGACCCTATGGATGCTCCCCGAGGACGCCAGCTCTGACCTGACGGTTCTGGGTTCCACATCTGTCGGGGTGAATCAAGGACCCCACGTTCACCCCTCCACTCGTACGTAAGGGTCTCATGTCAAGCTCACTCCCGCCTTGGGGCTTCTACACAGACTCAGCTCCACCCTCTGTTCAATTTATGCTGGAACGTCTCACCCCCGAGCGGCCTGCCCGCTCTTACTCCATCCCCCTACTTGGCTGAAGCTTTCTTCAAGATATGCCAGTGCATGGCACCTTGGTTAATGACCTCATCTCCTCTGCTGGAAGGTTCAAGAAGAGCTGGACTGTTTCCCTTTATGGCCCTGCTGCCTTCCTGCCCAGAACCACTCCCCAAGAGCAAGTCCAGAGTGCCACCTCCCCTGCCCAGAGCAGGGGACACGTCAGATGGGGCGCCCACTCACGTGATCGAATACTTGACTCTTGGTGGCACTATACTTCTGGGCGATGGCGTCAGCCACAGCGTTGGGGCCCATGAACAGCGTATTCCAGTTGTAAGAGCTGAGGCAGGACAGAGAGGTCAGATGGACAGTGACTGGGGGAAGCTCTTTTCAGATGCAAAGCCTGTAAGAAAGGAGCTCCTGGCCTGCCTCCTCCTGCTCCGTCTTACCTGGTGTGGGCCAAAGCCCCAGAGCCCGCAGACAACAGAGCCACAGTGATATTGACACCCCCCCAGGTCCGCCAAGCACTCACTCTGCACCAGGGACCAAGTCCTTCGCTTACACTAACTCACTTGGTCCTTACAACACCACCAAAGTGAGGCACCACTGCCTGATTCTCCCCATCTTACAGATGGGGAAACTGAGGTGCAACAAGGTTACAGATGAGGGGCTAAGGTCACCATGAGGAGCTGGGAGCCCAGGGGGCAGGGAGAGGAGGGACGAGGGCAGGGAAGCCCGGGTCGGGGGAGGGTAGAGACCTGGAGCTGCTGGCTTTGTCCTTGGACTCTTTCTTCTTCTTGTAGGATGATGAGCCTGGGGTGTCGGCATCCTCACTGGCCTCCTTCTTGACGGTGGATGGTAACACGTGGAGCATCCTGCCCTGCAGGTGGGACGAGAGGAAGGTGGTGAGGACAGGCAGGGGGCTAGTGCTTCTGCATCCTGCCCAGGGCACGCTGGCCTCTCCACACAGGGGCTGGACCAGCACTGAGAGTTCTGTCTTAAGATGGGAGCCTCAGGCAGAACACCCACGAGGTTAGCACAGGAGTCTGACACCACCTCCAAGCACATGCTGAGCAGTTTGTAAGTAACACCCGTGGGCTCTCCACCCCACCCTGTCCCTGCGTGCATGTGCACTCCATGTGGGCAAGGATCAGGTCTGGCCTGGCACCCACAGGGGATCCACAGATCATGAATGAATAAATGAATGAGAGGAAAGGCAGGCGCGTGTGCCAAGCACATTACTTGGAAAGAGCAGTTTCTTACATTCTACACTGTGGCCATTTCAGTGCCTGGTTCAAACTCTTTCCTTCCTTACTCCTCCTCCAAATGGTGCTTCTCAAGCTGGAGAGCACGTTCATTTCACCCACAAACACTTTTTAAAGGCCTACTATGTGCCGGGCACTCCTCTAGGCGCTAAGTCAGGGACCAGAACTGAGCAGACCCTGCCCTCGGGGGGGGACCCTCCCAGCAGCTCGGACCCGGAGGCGGCTTCACAGACAGCGGGTGCACGTCCCTAGAAGCCGGGCTGCACATCTGTGCCTGCACACGTGCACATACTCACGGCTTCCTCCTGACCTGGGCCCACCAATCGCCCGCCAGCCCATGGGCTCACCTGGAACACCTGCCCGTCCACCTCCGCGTAGGCCTTCCCGGCGTGCTCCGGAAACATGAAGGTGACAAAAGCAAAGCCCTTGGGCTTCTTGGTCAGGCTGTCGATGGGGTAATGCAGCTCCGACAGGGGACCTGAGGGCAGGAAGGGCGTCAGTGTCCCGTGGGCCGGGGCCAAGTGTGAGCTCTGGGCAGGAAAATTCTGGGCACTAGTCGGGGAGGGGTTTTAACCAGTGACAGCGTGGAGCTGAGGCGGCTGCTGGACCCAAGAAAGAAAGTGGCAAGGGGCTGCCGTGAGACCCCACCTGACAGGTCAGGGTGTCCTTTGTGTGTCTATCCTGAGAGCAAGGTGCCTGGGCGGGCTGGGCCCTGCCGCCACCACCCAATCCCTGTGTGGCCACAGGCCAGCCACCAGCCTTTACGGGCCTCAGTCTTCTCATCTGTAAAATGGTGTCATGAGTCCCCAGCTCAGAGGGCATGAGTGAGGATTAAATGCACTGATGCATGTCATATACTACAGGGTCGGCTGGCCACACAGGGCCTCAGAAGCGTCTGCTTGGACACTGCAATGCTCACATTAAAGTGCGCCTCTCCACTGTGAACACCAGGGTGTGGCCACGCCCTCCTTCCCAGATGGACACACGGGTCTCCTGATCACCCTCCCTTCCGCACCGGCCCTGCCTTGTAAACCAGGGCCCTCGCCTGTGCAGGAGGATCTGGCAAGCAGGACACAGGCTGGGACGTGACACCCAATTTGCCAGATGGTTGAATCCGACTCAGGGTTCCCTTCTCCTTGAGACAGGGCCTCAGCCAAGCTCCGATCCTTCTCAATGCACAGCTGATCTCCAAACACAAGTGGAGATCCCCCTCCAGGGCATCCTAAAAGCATCTCAACCTGCCCCTCCCCACCGTTTTGTACCCCTACTTCTTTCCTTCTCTTCAACAACCATGACCTTACAAATAAGCACAGCGCTGTGTGCCAAGCTGAACTACAGGCCTTCAAGCCCACGTCTGGCAAAATAACGTTAGCAGCACAACAAGGAAATGAGCCCTCGCTGGCAAACCTATCTGGATGCTCGGTCTGAGAGCAGGACTACTTAGACAGCAGAATTCAGACTGGAGAGAGTGGGCTTCCAAGACCAGTTAGGGTTTGCACACCAGGGATAGCTCAGAAAACCATACCCAACCCCGTCAATTCTGAGTTTTAATGAGCAAGAGCTAAGGGAGTCTGGGTTCAGACCACGGAAGGTGGCTGTGATGCCATCTAGGACTTCGAGCTACACCACGTACAGCATGTCTGACTACTAGCAGCTCAGAGACGGGGAAGCCCATTTTATGGATGAGAAAACTGAGACCAGAGAGGGACGTCGTGGGGCCAAGGTTAAGCCTAGGCAGACAGGGACGCAGGCCACTTGCCCTGGGCGCATGTGGTGAGCCAGAGGCTACCCCCTTACCGTATCTGGAGAAGAGCTTCTCCAGGTCCTCCTCAGAGCTGGTGTAGGGCAGGTTTCGCACAAAGAGCCTCCCGGAGTCAGCCAGGTCCTCCTCCTCTTCATGCTCCCCGAGCGTCCGGCCTTGCCAGGGTTTGGCACCATTCTTCAGGGGCGCCTTGGCTGTGGGGATATTCCTTTCCCTGAACACCTCGATGTAGCGTCCGCCTGGGCGAGGAAAGGCTGTCAGGGCCTGGCCGGGGGTAAGCCCAGAACTTCCCAGCTGCCAGACTCATCGCTGCTGCCGCCTTCCAGAGGCCACGGTGAGGCAGCTGGGAACCGCACCGCGTGCCAGGCTCTGCTCACCAGGGTGGTGGCCCCAGCTGAAGCCGGGCCTGAATGTCACTAGGTCTGCAACCTCGGCTTCAGCCCTGGGGGAGCTGGCCTGGGTCATGGGGCTGCATCTTCCCGATTCCAGGGCGCGGTCCCTGGCGCTGCCCTGGGAATCATCTTGGGTGACAGCCCCACCCTGGTGCTGCCGCTCAGCTGTGTCCCTGCCTCGCTCTGAGTGCCTGATTAGACTGCAACCACCACCTTCCCTCTATATGCACACAACAGGTGCTCAATAAATCCTACCACCTGGCCTGCGAGCAAGACTCCTTACGTTACTCCCTTCTCTAAGAGAACTCACGTCCTCACAAGGGGTTGATGGCTGGATCTGAGTCACCTGTCCACACCAGGGAGGGGTCAGAGATCACGTCCTTGTACAGAGTCCAGAGACCTCCCACATCTGGACCTCGCACTTGCTGCTCCCTGTACCGAATGGCCCCGCCCCACAAAGCCAGAGCCGGCTGCCTCAGCTCCTCCAGCTTTTGCTCCAGCGTCACCTGCTCAACGTGGTCCAAGCAGACACAATCCTGTTTAACCCTCCAATCCAAACCCTTGCCTGTATCTGTCCACAGCACAGCCCCTCTCGTTACTGCGTCTCTCTCCCCTCTCAATGTAAGTTTCCTCTACAGGAAACTCAGCCTGATCTCTGCCCCAGGAGGCAGGGGCTTTATCCTCAGTGCCCTGGGCAGTGCCCAGCAGCACACAGCAGACCCCCAACATGACCTTATGACGTAACTGACTGAAAGAACCCCTGCCACCATGCGGGCATCCTTACCCATGTACTCCCTGTTGCATTTCAGGGCCTTCCTCACTTCTTCTTCACTGCTGAAATCCACAAAGACATACCCTGCAAAAGGACCACGACAAAGGTTAAGGTCCGGAGGCTGCAGACACTCGTGGGAGCCACAGAGGAAGACTCATGCTGTGCTAGGTGTTTGGGGGAAGCAGCAGGAAGTGGTGGCGGGGAACCTACAGTTTTTGCCAAATCTCACAGATTCTTCCTTCCACTCCCCTTGCCCCAGGGCAAATTTCCCTCTGCAGGAAGCGTTCTGACCCTGCGGCTGGCTTTCTGGAATGAAAATGCTGGACCACAGGCGTCACAAACATAGGCAATCTTGGCCTCCCTCCCAGCCTCACCCCACGCTGACCAGTGCCTGCTCTTTGGCCTTCTCCGGACAAGTGTCTGTGGTGGCAGGGCTGTGCCCAGCTTGGCACCAGAGGGGCCACCTGCCCAGTGACCGCCTGTGGCTCTGACTGGCACAGACAAGGAGGTGCCTTTCCAAGGAGTCTTTCCGAGAACAAGAGGCCTCGACCTCACGGGGCCTCAACCCGGACAGCCGCAGAGGGGCCTCCCCTCCCCACTTTTCTAGAGGCGTGCTAAGACAGAGGCCTCCAATCTTTTTGGCACCAGGGACCGGTAGACTGGGAGTGGGGATGGTTTCAGGATGCTTCAAGCGCACTGCGTTTACTGTGTACTTTATTTCTGACATTACTACATTGTGATAATGCGGTAACTTGAGCGATGGGCGTGGCTGTGAACACAGATGAAGCTTCCTGCTGGCCAGCTGCTCGCCTCCTGCTATGCAGCTCCTAACAGGCCGGGGACATGTGCCGACCCGTGGTCCTGGGCTGGGGAACCTGAGTTAAGTGATGGCCCACGGATGCTAGCTAGCAGGTGGCAGGGCCGTAATTTGCGCCAAAGGCCAGGGTTTTGGCCTATATCACAAGACCCTCCCCTTGGGGACTGCAAAAGCCCCCATCCCAGCCTGCCTGCCTCCTCGGGCCCTGCCCTGGACCCTCCCCTCACCAGCCAGGGGACCATCCTGAATCTGATCGTGGCCTCTTCCTGCTTTCAGTTCCCGGGGATCCCTAGCCCCTGGGCTAAAGGCCACAGTCAGTACTGAGCCCCCGGGCCCGGGGGCCGGGCCCTGCTTCCACAGCTGCACACCTCATACCCGTGGCAGGGGACAGGAGGCAGACTCTGTCCTGGCACTGTCACATTCACTGAGGCGGGGACCACAAAGAGGAAAAACGGTAACTATCCTCAAAGCATCTCCACAGCGTAACTGTCCCACCTTCCGGTCCGGGCACCTGCCTCTCCAGACCCCCCGGAAACAGCCCCCGCCTCACCTGTTTTGTTCCCATGAGCATTTCTCACTATTCGAATGGCCACGGGTTTCAGAGGTGCCAGGAATTCCATGACATTTTTCTGTGAGGAGAAGAAAAAGTTTTCGTTCCCCATTTCAATACAGATTTGGTCTGTATTTCTTTAATTACCAGTGAACTCAAGCATCTTTCTGGCCCATTTGAACTCTTTCTCTTAGAAGATATCCTTGCTTCTTTCTACTTTCCTGTCAGGTCATCCATAGCTCCCGATCTCTACTTACCTGTTTGTAAGTTAAAGAAACGAGTTCTGTCTGTTGTTTGTGTTATAAATGCCTGCTGTTTGCCTTTTGACTTTATGATACAAAGTTGCCTTAGAGAAGTTTTAAATGTTATCTAGCCAATTAATCCATCTTTTCCTTATGACTACTGAGTTCCGCAAATTACTCAGAAAGATGAGATGTCATCTTTTGACCTGTTGCACTGATCAAGAGGGATGTCCAGGGTTCACAGGCTCTCTCAGACTCTGTTGAAGAGGGCATAAACTGGCCAAGCTTCCAGAGAGGGACAGACTTTCTGTATCCAAGCCTTAATAATGTATGTGCAGGCGCTTATATAAAATATTTAAACGAGCCAGGGCTGGCAAACGATAGCCCACAGCTCAAATACTGCCCACAGCCTACAACCTAAGAATGGCATTTACATTTTCAAAGGATTTTAAGAAAAAAAAAAAAAAAAGGCACAACAAAGATCGTATGCCCACAAAAACCTAAAATGCGCACCAACTGATGTTGACAGAGAAAAGCCTGCTGACCTCTGATCTCAAGAAATGTGCTGACTGCATCATTATTTGAAACAGCAGAAGACCTGAAACAACGCCCATGTCTCAGTTTAGGGGACTGGGTATAAGAGACATATGAGATGTGGGGTTCGATCCCTGGGTCCAGAAGATCCCCTGGGGGAGGGCATGGCAACACGACCCAGGATTCTCATCTGGAGCATCCCCATGGACAGAGGAGCCTGGCGGGCTACAGTCCACGGGGCTGCAAAGAGTCAGACACGACTGAAGCGACTTAGCAGCAGCAGCAGTGAATATAACACAGTGCATCCAGAGTAAAGAATAGCATGCAGGGGACTTCGCTGGTGGTCCAGTGGTCAAGAACTGGCCTTGCAATGCAGGGGCCTTGGGTTCAATCCCTCATCAGGGAACTACGCTCCCACTTGCCCCATAGCAACTAAGCCCACATGCCACAGCTACTGAGCCTTCGTGCTGCAACTAAGACGTGGCACGGCCAAGTAAAGACGAGCGCGCCACGTGAGAAATGGTGTTGCAGCAGAATATTCAATTTTCAGAAATATTTGTGACTCAATATGATGGGGGGAAGTTTCCAAATGGCTCCTGCTGTAGGATGCATTTCAAAAAGGAAAGAATATGATGGGGGGTAAGTTTCCAAATGGCTCCTGCTGTAGGATGCATTTTAAAAAGAAAAGAATATGATGGGGGGAAGTTTCCAAATGGCTCCTGCTGTAGGATGCATTTTAAAAAGAAAAGACATGGGTCAGTGTCTGCATACAAAGAAAAAAAGTCTCTAAGAAGACACACCCAGAATTTATTAGTGGTTGTCAGTGAATGGGATATAGATGTGGGGCTTGGAGGAACCTGCTCCAATTTGCCTGGGAAGGTCCGTCTTTCCACCTATAGTAACCAGACCTGTAGGTCATTAGTTCCTAGTATCCTCTCTAGTTACCACTCCCCTCTCCCAAGGCAGTTGGGTTGGTAATTTCTACAGTCATCCCAGCAATAGGTCATTTTTGCTTTTCTGTTTAGCTACACTAACAAAATTTCCTACTACTTTCATAAGGAGGGAAACTTACAAAGTGTTCTCTCTTATTTAGATTCAGAGCCAGCAAACTACAGGATGCAGGCCAAATGCGGCCCGCTGCCTGCTTTTGTAAATAAAGTTTTACTGGCACACAGCCACGCCTACTCGATTACCTGTCATCTAGGGCTGCCTCTGCTACAATAGGGTTGAATAGTGGTGAAGACCAGACTGATCACAAAGCCTTAGGTATTTACTAGCTGGTCCCTTTTAAAAACTTTCAGCAGAGGTAAGTTTGCCCACCCCTAGTACAGATGACCAGTGAGGGTGCTCAGTCTTTCTCTGTCTCAGTATGGCCGTCTCTTTTTCTGAGCCTGACAATGCCCAAGATTCTATGTCTCAGCCTTTTTGGCTCCCAGTTCCCCCCAGCTCAAGTCCTCAACCGACCCCGAAGCCCTTGTGCAACAGAGGCTCCAGGCACCCTGAGCTTTTTCTCCCCCTCCCCAGGGTCTCCCTGCCTCACCCGGTTCGTGGCACGCACCTCTGTGACGTTGAATGGGGCTCCCCGCAGTTTCACAGTGTGGGGGGTAGTGGGTTCCTTCTGGCTGGCTGGTTTCTCGGTCTGAGTGGGTTTCTCGGTCTGAGTGGTGGCAGAGAGCAGAAATGATCACACTGACCTCCCAGGTGCGGCTGCAGGAGGAGCTGACCTGGGCGTCCCAGTGAGCCTGCTGAAACCCCTGCCGCTAGGCAGACAGGCAAAGCCCAAAGCATCGTGCCTGCCAGGGATGCGGAGGAGGAGATGCCAAGCCTCCACGTGGCCCCAAGATGAGGGCCAGAACCACAGCCTGGCTCATGGGGGGTCTGCTCACAGGGGCCCCAGGCCACACGGAGGGGCAAGAGACTTGGAAGGAGCCCTCAGGTGACATTTGCCACCATGGATTCAGGGCTTACTCTATGCCAGACATCGTACAAAGCACTGTGCAGACACAGCCGTCCTCCTGAATCTGTAGAACAATCTTAACAGAGGTTACAGGTTCAGGATGTCTCTGTAATTTTAGAAATGAAACAGCTCTGAAAAAAACCTAATTTGGGGGTTAATTCCTTTNGATTCAGGGCTTACTCTATGCCAGACATCGTACAAAGCACTGTGCAGACACAGCCGTCCTCCTGAATCTGTAGAACAATCTTAACAGAGGTTACAGGTTCAGGATGTCTCTGTAATTTTAGAAATGAAACAGCTCTGAAAAAAACCTAATTTGGGGGTTAATTCCTTTGGTAATAAAACTTGCCCTGACTTGGACTCATTTGCTGGTGAAATCTGCTCTGAGCTGTCCCGGCACAATTTAAGGTTTACAATTATCCCAAGTAGATGAGCGATCAAGTCTAACATCACTGCAGAAAGAGTCATGTGCTTTTGTGGGGTGCTGACCTGCATGAGTTATGGGATACCTCCCTGAAGCCTGCAACTTCTGAGTTCC
The DNA here is from genome assembly GCA_006410615.1 of Neotragus moschatus. Lineage (NCBI taxonomy): Eukaryota > Metazoa > Chordata > Mammalia > Artiodactyla > Bovidae > Neotragus > Neotragus moschatus. The sequence goes on from SJYA01002296.1 coordinate 661,307, forward strand.
AGTGCACACTCAGGCACGGGGGTTGACCTTCATCTAAGATGAGGCTCAGCGAGCCCTGGGAATCAGACATAGGGACCAGGGCTCGCTGAGCCTCATCTCAGATGAAGGTCAGAGGCCAGAGGAGAAGCACTTCACCTCGGGACCCGTGGCTGCTCCAGGTCAGAGCTTGGAGTTGAACACACAGTTCCCTGATTTAGCCACACTTGACTATCTCTTTTGAATATGTACTTTTAGAAAAAGAGGACAAGAGGTAGCAATTATGAGGGGCAGAGATGGAAAGGAAGGAGAAGAGAAAGGAGAAAGAGAGGGAAGGAGAAGAGGGAGTGAGGCCCCAAAGGATGTGGGACGCTGTCCTGAGCAAAGAGAAGCCTCATGTGGGAGACGGGGTGGCCGTCCTGGAAGGCAGCGCCCACATTTTAGTCTAGACTCCAGAGCCAGGCAGACCTGGATCTGGGTCCTGACTCCCACCACTACCCAGCCATGACTGTGGGCAAGTCACTTCCTTTCTCTGGGCCTGTTTCCTCACCTGTAAAATGGGACAAGAAACCCCATTCCCCCACAACTACCATGATTCAGTGACAAAACAACATGCCTGGCATTGAACCTCACATGTAGTCAACGCTCAATTAATTTCATCTAGTCTTGCTGGTCATGGGCTCACACCTACCTACCTTCCTACTGAATACGAAATAAAGTATATTCAAGACCCTTTTTCAGCTTGTTTACATCCCCCCCACTCTGGAGGGGCAGACAGCCTCTCTCTTAGGAAAAGGAACCAAATTCAGAGAGGGAGTGTGCTTGCTTGGGGTCACACAGCAAGCAAGCAGCTGGGCTGAGAGCTAAAGGCAGGTCTCCAGGCTGCTGAACTATCCTTCCTTAGTATTAAACTCCCCACAAAGGGGCTGCAGGGAAGGTTGGCGAGGTCCAGGTCTCCCTCCCCAGGCTCCTCACAGATCCACACACACCTTGGCTGGGGCCGCCTCCCTGTCCTGCTGGGCGGAGGCAGCAAAGGAACCCTCTTCTTCTGACTCACTCCCCTCTTCACAGTTCACAGCTTCATCTTCACTCTCCTCTGAGGATGGTGACTCAGCCGCCACCACCTTGGACTTCAGGTAATCCATGTCGGACAGCTCCTTCTGCACGGCTGCCTTGGGTTCCTTGGGTTTGAGGCCATCCTCCTCCTCTGGAAAGATGGAAAGGCTGGGAGTTGGTGACGGTTGTGAGCAAACCAGAGGGCTGGGGTGGCAGACAGCGTGGTAGTGTGACACATTAGTTTCCAAGCTCATGGTGACCAGGAGCCCCTGCCAAGCCCCCCTGGTGCCCAGCAAGCCCTTGGATAAATAACTGAAATGACGGCGTTTTGACAGTTTCCATGCGCCACATGGAGAATTTCAGGGCTCTCTCACCAGCCTCTCTCACTGGTCAAGTGTGAGGCTGCACTTTTTGAGACCCTAGAGAGGATTTTCACTCCCTGAGCCAGACCCGCCGGTGGCTCCCAGGCCTAACAAGGAGCTCGGGTTTTACCCCAGTTGCTCTTTCAGGGGAAATCCAAACTCCTCATAGGGTCTGGTGAGCTCACTGGCTTCTCCGCTGGCGCCCTCTGCTACAGCCGCCCTGAGCAGGTGGACACCCCCTGGCTCCTGCTCTTCCCACTCCTGCCATGCCTCTCCCTCTGCTCGGAACCCCTCCTCACCCTCCACCCCCTCTGAGTCCCTCCAACTCCCACTGAGTCCTTTGGATCCCAGCTTTGCACAGAGACTTTACTAGTCATAAAACTCACCTTAAATTCATCCCCTTGCCTTTCAACCGAGGTTGATTCTCACCTCTCGATCACCACCCTCACCATGCTGAGCCCCTCACTGCTACACCGGGAGCCCCTTCTAAGGACAGAGGTTCATCCTCACAGCCTCTGTTCAAGCACCACCCTTCTCCAGGGCCTCTCCCACCCCCCTACTTCCTGCTTTCTCTCTGGCATTCATGTTCACATCATGTACTGAATACTGAATCAAGGAATCAGTCTGATTCCTTTACTGTTTCTTTCCCCACCAGGACGACAGCTCCACGGGAGCAGACTCTCTTGTCTTTTGCTCACTGCTACATCCACTGCTTGGCATACAGTAGGTGCTCAATCAATTCTTGAGTGAGTAATCCACTGACTGAATAAGGGACCAGGCTCGATCCAGTCCGATGAACCCATGGTTGGGGTAATCAACCCTCTCTGGGGCAGCATATGACCTGCTATCTCCCAGGTCCAGCCTGGAGGGGTCCCAGGTCACTGGTGCCCAGGCGCAGGCAGAGCAGGGTCCCCACTCCAGCGGGGGGCACACCCTCACCTTCCGAGTTCTCCCCATCTGCCTCCTCCTCGCTCTCCTGCCCTGAGTCGGAGTCGAAGTTCAGGTAGTCATTGGCTAGCCTGCTTTTCCCTTTCGAGGGCTCAGCGTTCAGGGCGTCGTTGGCCCAGGTAGCCACCTGTGCCCTCTTCTGGTGCACCGACAGGAACTCCTGGAACTCACTGTCGTCTTTCAGCTGTGGGTACCGGAGAGGCAGGAAGAAGAGAAAACAAGCAAAGAAGGTCAGGGAGGACTCGCCCTTGCTAACTCTTCGGAGAGTAAGCACGTTCTCTGAGGCACGTTCCCCCAGTCTCTAGAGGACTCCTGGGGGCCAGCTGGGTTGGTCCTGGGGAGGGCAGCACTGGACAGAAAGACGAAGAAGCCACAGAGATACGTCAAGGGGAGACAGGCGGCAAGGGACGTCTCTGCTGCCCACCCTCTGCATGGTCACCAAGACAGACCCACCTTCTCCAGTTCACCTGCGACCTTCTTCTTCTTGTCGTCCTGTAAACAGAAGGCACGGGCGTGAGGGTCACAGATGAAAGGAGATGGAACCCCACTTCCCTGGGTGGGCTGCTTTTAGGAACCATCCAAGAGGGATTCCCAGATCCCTCTACCTCCCACTACCCTGCCTTCCTGGGGTGACGTTATGCTGACACCCGGGATGTGGCCGGGAGTGACCGTCCACGCACTTTCTTAGTGTCCGTGGAGATGGCGTCTTTGTCTTTTGGGGGTGGCTTGGACTGGCTCGATTTCTGAGCATGCTTGCTCCAGGCTCGGGGCTTTGTTGGGTCCCCGAAGGACTTGCAGAACTCCACCTGCGAGAGACAGAGAGGAGGAGGATGACACCTGCCACGACGCCCAGCACAGGCGGGTGCTGACTGGGGCACTCGATGAATAATGTAGACCACTGCTTCTCATTTTGGGACTAGCGGCAACACCATCACCTGTGAGCTTGAGAGACACACAAATCCTTGGCTCCTCTCCCCCAGCACAGGGAATCAGAGACTCTTGGGAAAACCACTTCCACAAATGCTGCTGGGGATTAACAAGCAGGAGGATCCGAGAACAGTGAGGAAGACCAAAGGTATCACGGTCTGGAAGGGGCCAGGCACTGGTCTTGCACGTGGAGAGAAAGAGCCAGGGCATCCCTGGTGACACGCAGGTGGGGGTGAGGTCCACGCCCGCTCACCGTGATCCGGGAGGTGTCAATAAAACTCTTGTTGAAATGGTTCAGCGCCGTCTGGGCCTCTTCCTCGGACTTGAAGCCGATGAAGCCAAACTTGCGGAACTTGCCATCTTTGGTGAACTTGAGGCTGCAGTCCGTTAGCGTGCCGAAGGCAGTGAAGAGCCGCCGGAAACGCTCCTCCTTCATCTAGGACAGGACAGGAATGGTGAGGGAGGAGCCGGGAGGCCTCAGAGCCAAAGGGACAAAACAGGCTGGGAACCCAAGACCTCGGGATTCCTCCCCTTGGGCGGGGCAGTGGCAGAGCGTGCTTTGTGGCTGGCACCTGGTTCTAACCCAGCTCCAATACTTGTCTGTGTGTGGCCTTAATCAAGTCCCTTCATCAATGAGGAAGTCTAGACTCAGCTGCTAGGTTAATGAGACCTGTTGTGCCAGAAGCCCAGCATCGTAGCTGCTACAATATAAACATCTAACAAATGCCTGTCAACAGTAGATGTGTGAAATAAGGAATATGGTAGACTACACTGTGTTTGCTGATTGTGGTAGACAGGAGAGAGCATCTTTACAGCTTGTTTTCAGGACTCCTCATAAGCACCATTCTATGTCCCAACAGTAAGCTCTCAACTTTGTTTCCTGGCCTATTTATATCCCCAAAGACTACCTGCTGACTTCCACTATGAAAGATAAGAAACCTACGTCATCCACTCCTCCCTTCCAGTCTCTGTTATTTGTTGTTTTTAATTCTTTCATCACTTACCCTAAATAGGGTACTTTAAAAATATCAATTATTGGGGGCTTCCCTGGTGGTCCAGTGGTTAAGAATCTGCCTTGAAACGCAGGGGTCATGGGTTCAATCCCTGGTCTTATTAGATCCCACATGCTGTGGAAGGACTAAGCCTGTGCACCACAACTACTGAGCCCTTGTTCTAGAACTCGTGCTCTGCAACAAGAGATGCCACTGCAGTGCGAAGCACCTGCCCTGCAACTAGAGAAAACCCCCACTCTGCAATGGAGACCAAGCACAGACAAATAAATAAAAATCTTAAAAAAAAACACATCTATTACTGATCCATCCTTTAGCTTTAGACAGCATCTCTTGATGTCTCATTCTGATGTATGAGGATTTTAGCATGGTGACCCTTTCTTCCCCTCTCAATTACCATCTCATTTTGCTTCCACTGCATATCTCTTCCTATTGCATGTCTTGTCTGATAAATGAAAGAATCAGTTACAAACAGTTGTAGTAGGAGCTGACAATTTGCAGGCTTACTGTGCGATGACATTAAGGATTTTGAAATAAGTAACTTGTCAAGAGATGCCAAGTCATAAAGATGGTTACTCTTGGAGATGGAAGACAGGACAGAACAAAAATCTTTGCTTGGTTGGTCAGTGGCTAAGACTCTGCACTCCCAATGCAGGGGCTCCTGGTCAGAGAACTGAATCCCATATGCCACAACTAAAGACCCCAAAGCCAAATAAATATAAAATTTTTTAAAAGACTCTTAAAAATAAAGATTTTGCTTCTCTTTTTATACTGAATTTCAATAATCATATGATAAGTGATTATCCCCAACCTGCCATGGAGAAAAAAAAGGTAAAGCAAAAAAGCACAAAAATGAAACAGAAATGGCTTTATGTTCTTACTCTTTCTAAGGAGTACAGATCTCTCATGCCATCCACATGGCACATTTTGTATTTGGGGAATGAGCTTACTGGCCACATCAGAGGTGGAGGGCCCTCTCCACCCAAGGAAAGGTCACCGTTAAATAAGTATAGATAATCCTCTGGGGCAGAAGGCATCTAGCCATCCAGCACTACACATTCAGCTATTTTTTTCACTCATTTATTCAGGATGCTTTTATTGGATGCCTACCACAGTGCCAGGTTCTGTGGGCTCTTGGCAGAGACAAGTATGACTGGGTCATGCCTTTCCACTTACGGAATTAAGTGGTTAAAAGCCTTTCACAGTCACTCAGTTTTCTTAAAACTATTCATTCCTACTGCCCTCAAGGCGAGAACCGGGAACTGTAACGCAGGTACCCAGCCTATTACATCCCATTCTCCTCCCGGACAGTATCCCAAATGGAAGAAGAATATAGGTGTAGTGTCTAATTCAGTCAGAAGTCAACAACAACAAAAAAAGTGATCAAACAAGAGGGTTATGGGAACAAGGCATTTGACACGACGTGGGGACTAGCATCTCCCTAGGAAAGAGGTTTCGGTACCAAGGAGCCAGATGTAAAACCTTTAAGAGGCACTACTCGTCTCTCCCACCCGTCAAATGAATCTGCCGAGAATCCTGTGGAATCCTCCAGGAACCCTGCCCGAGAGGGAATGCCCCTCAACTCTCCCCAGGAACCTCCCTCTCAATCTTCAATTTCTGGCTGGGTCCCAATTTCAGATTCTCAAACCCAGTCTCTGTACTCACCCCATTCGGGAGGTTCTTCACGATCAGTCGCGACATGGCGAACTGCCCCACTGTTTTGATTTCAGCACGAATAGGTAGCGACTACCACTACCAACTCACGCTACCGTTCTGGGCGCCGCCATCTTTGACAAGCCGGAACAAAGTCACGTGCTCGAGACGTAGCCCGCCTCTACGGAAGTGGGCGTGGCCAAAGACCTACCCAAGGAAGTCACACCCTCTAAGGGGCGGGCCTGAGTGCTTGCATCCTGCGCAGGCGCAGGCTGTTTGGCGGCACCTGGATAGGACACCGTAATGGCTAGGCCGGCAGGGGGCGCTCGTTCGTAACATTGGCAGGGAATTGACTGGCTGGAGCAGTGTTTGAACTCTGCTTAAGCAGAAATCGTTTTAGCTATCTTTTCTGTTTTATTTTATTATTATTGAGCTTTAAACTGGCCCTGTGAGTGGGTGCAGGATTAGGGAATCTTGCCTGTCTTTGAGACATGGGCTGAGGCTCAGACAGACTGCTAGGTACCGTGAATCATTTACTGAGCATCACCTGTGAATGTTCAGTTCAGTCTAGTTCAGTTCAGTCGCACAGTCGTGTCTGACTCTGCGACCCCATGAATTGCAGCACGCCAGGCCTCCCTGTCCATCACCAACTCCCGGAGTTCACTCAGACTCACGTCCATCCAGCCATCTCATCCTCTGTCGTCCCTTCTCCTCCTGCCACCAATCCCTCCCAGCATAAGTCTTTTCCAATGAGTCAACTCTTCGCATGAGGTGGCCAAAGTATTGGAGTTTCAGCTTTAGCATCATTCCTTCCAAAGAACACCCAGGACCAATCTCCTTTAGAATGGACTGGTTGGATCTCCTTGCAGTCCAAGGTACTCTCAAGAGTCTTCTCCAACACCACAGTTCAAAAGCATCAATTCTTCCATGCTCACCTGTGAATGTTAGGTGCCAATTGGCAATGAACAGCCCATTTTGCAGACAAGTAAAGCAGCTTGTTCAAAGTCACAGAGCTGTTAAATATTAAGCTATATTACGTGATAGGTGTGGACAAGGAATATTGCCTGCCAGTTCAGTAAACAGACGGTGTTTGCAGCTGCCAAACCATCAGCTACGGCAGCTGCCCCCAAAAGGTGCCCCCCTGTGGGGAATTCAAGATGGATAAAAACAGGATCCTGACCCTAGGTGGCCAAGATATCAAAGGAGTAATTTCCATGAGCCCAGACTCTTGCATCTTTCTGTACATAGAAAATCACTAAAGTTGTTAATTTAAGATGTCTGTTTTGGTGATTATCAGTAATCATTTGTAGTCAACTTTTTTTTCAGTCAAAAGGTCCTATGTATCCTGGCTCCTCCCTTACCTCTTTGGAACAGTGCCTCAGAGCTATCTGAGAAGCCCTAAGCTCCTCGGCTTAAGTCTTCAGTGAGTCTTCGGAATAAAACACAATTTCTACTTTGTAGCTTGTGCATTTTTTTGCCGGTGGACATAGGATCTTGGGGTGTATTGGTTTCCTACCACCTGCCACAAATTTCCAGAGACTCGGTGGCTTAAAACAACAGAAATGTATTCTCTCTCAGTTTTGGAGTTCAGAAATCCAAAATCAAAGTGCCTGCAGGGCTTCGCTGTCCCCAGAGTTTCTGGGGAAGGATCCTTCCTGAGTGTCCCAGTTTCTGGTAGCTCCAGGGGAACCTTAGCTTCATAACTGCATCACTCCATCTCTGCTTCCGTCTTCATGTTTGAATCAAATCCATCTCCCTGTCTCTTGTTTCATGAGGATACCTGCTACTGGGTGTAGGGCCCATCTTTTTTCTTTTTAAAGTCATTTTTATTGGAGTATAATTGCTTTGGGGGGCTTCCCATGTGATGTTAATGGTTAAAACCCCCCACCTGCCAATGAAAGTGATGTAAAGAGATGTGGGTTTGATCCCNTCATGTTTGAATCAAATCCATCTCCCTGTCTCTTGTTTCATGAGGATACCTGCTACTGGGTGTAGGGCCCATCTTTTTTCTTTTTAAAGTCATTTTTATTGGAGTATAATTGCTTTGGGGGGCTTCCCATGTGATGTTAATGGTTAAAACCCCCCACCTGCCAATGAAAGTGATGTAAAGAGATGTGGGTTTGATCCCTGGGTCCGGAAGATCCCCTGGAGGAGGGCTTGACAACCCACTCCAGTATTCTTGCCTGGAGAATCCCAGGGACAGAGGAGCCTGGCGGGCTATATAGTCCATAGGACTGCAAAGAGTTGGACGTGACTGAAGTGACTTAGCACACACTCATAGTTGCTTTTCAATACTGTGTTAGTTTATACTGTATAGCAAAGTGAGGGGCTTCTCAGATGGCATAGTTAAAAAATCCGCCTGCAGTGCAGAAGATACAGGTTCGATCCCTGGGTTGGAGGGCATGTCAACCAGCTCCAGTATTCTTGCTTGGAGAATCCCATGGACAGAGGAGCCTGATGGGCTACAGGCCATAGCGTCACACAGAGTAGGAGATGGCTGAGCACTCATGCACAGCAAAGTGAATCAGCTATATGTATACACATATCCCCTCTATTTTGGATATTCTTCCTACTGAGGTCACCACAGAGCATTTAGAGTTCCCTGAGCTATACAGTAGGTTCAGTTATCTATTTCATACATAGTATCAGTAGTGTATATACGTCAATCCCAATCTCCCAATTCATCTCACTCTTTCCTCCTTTGGTGTCCACATGTTTATTAGGGCCTGTCTTAAATCTAGAATGGTCTCATCTCAGGATTCCTCAGTTGATATCTACAAAGATCCTTTTCCAAGTAAGGTCACGTTTACAGGTTCTAGGGAGTAGGAGGTGGGTCTGTCTAACATATTACTTGAGGATTTACTTGCTTGGTAGTAGGTTACTCCAAAGGGCATATTTTTCACCCTCTCCATGTCTTACAGAGACTGTCTACATAAGACATACTGTGTGTTTCAAAGAAAACAGACACCCCAATGTAAAAACGGACCCTCAAGTCTAGAGTAGGTGACAATGGGTCACTGTGTTTCCAAGACATTCAGTTTATTCAATAGTTATTTATTGATGGGTATGAAAGTGCTCTTTAATTAAATGACAATTAGGGAGTTATTTTCTGCACTCCACAACCCTGATGGGGCCCGGCCGGAGCAGGCTTTACAAGGGAGCTCTGAGATCTTAGCCTTTTATGAGAGGGCAAGTGTGGGTTGCCCAGCCAGGCCTGGTTTCATGTATTTTTCTTTTATTATTTTCATGAACTGCTTTTATTAAAATGTGCAACTAAATGTAGCCTTCTCTCAAGAAATTCACAAATCAGAAGGCCTTTCAAAGGTCTTAAAAGAAAATGGAATGCTCTTGGCTAATCACACAGCCCAACTCTGGACCGGAAAAATATGGTCCCCACATGTCCAAGAAAGGAAGAACCTGTATATCCCGATGCATTTAATAAACAGCTACGTTGTAACATTATTATTAGTCTTCCTGCTTTCCTGCCTTCATGTTCTGTCTGCTGCCTTCTTTTCCTTCCCAGCAGATATTATCCAGGGACACCTGGATCCTACCAGGCTGGCCTCTCTGATTACACCTGGGGATTATAAAGAAAAAAGGCAGATAAATCTAAGCTGACTCCCATCAATCACACTGCCTTCACAAAAGTTCTCAGGCAGTGAGAAGTCTGTCTACCCCACAGTAAATCATTTCCTGGCAGGGAGGGGCCAGTGGTGGGGAGAGATCTCAGAAGGGTTGGAGGATGGAGAAAAGAGAGAAAGTTGGACCCTTGATTTCTCGAACACGAGGCATCTGATTATGAAAAAGCCATCAGACAAACCCCAATGAGAGGGCAGCCTACAGAGATCCTTGACCGGAACTCTTCCAAGTTGTCCAGGTCACCAAATGAGAGACATCTGGGAAACTATCGCAGCCAGGGGGAACTGAAGGCTGCAGGTTGACCAACTGGAATGTAGCATCTTGCATGAGATTCTGGAAAAGAAAAAGGACATGGGGGGAGGGGGGCGGTGATTGAGGAAGTTCAAACAGAGCATGGATTTCTGTTAGTAATAATATGGGATTGACCTAAAAATTCATTTGGGTTTTTCTTAAGATGTGACAAAAAATCCAAGTGAAATTTTTGGCCAAAGCAGTGTATTGCTGTAGATTGGTTCACTGTGACAAATTTGCCAGAGTAATGTTCATGGTAGGAGAAACTGGATGCAGGGTGCGTGAGAACTCAAACGTTCTCACATTCCTGTGTGTCGAAAATGACTCTAGAATAATCTATTCACTATCTCTTTGAAAAGATATTTTGAAAATTAAAAGAGAAGGATGACTACTGCTGCAATCAGTATTTATAGAGGTGGAATAATCGCCAAGGCATATTATATAGGGCAAAAAACATGGTGTAGAAGGATGTTCCTCTTGGTGTAGGAAAAAACTGGGGGTGGGGGGGGGAGTGTGGTCTTTCTGAACAACCACTGCGGAATGCGAGGCAACAAATCGTGTCCCGAGCTGGGTTTGGCCTGTCCTGTCCCTGTTTTTGTAATGACTTCACAGCTAAGGAGGGTTTGCACGCTTTTTAAATCTTTATTTTGTCTTGTGATTCCATGTGGCTTCTAGGATCTTAGTTCCCTGACCAGGGATCAAACCCATGTCCCCCACATCGGGAGTGCAGAATCTTAACCACTGGACTGCCAGGGAAATCCCAAGGTTTGCACATTTTTAAGTGGTTGAAAAAAATACCAAAAGAAAATCCGCGTTGTGTGACCCATGAAAATAACATAAAATTTACATTTGTGTGTCCATCAGTAAAGTTGCTCCAGAATCGAGGCCGATATGTTCACATACGTCATGTCTGGGCTGCTTTTGTGTGACGACAGCAGAGGTGAGGCAGTGTGACCAGGGCCACACGCCTGCAAAGCCGAATCTATGGACTGCCACCTGGTTCCTCATAGAAAATGTTTGCTGAGCCAGTGCTTGGCTAGCTGTGGGGCAATAGATGCGAAATTGGCAACAGTTTCCTCCAGGAAGGAGAACAGGATGGCTGGGGGGAGGTGGGGTAATTGTTGCTGGGTGCAAATTTGAATTTTTAAAAATTGAATTCATTTATCAAATGCAACGTTGAAGAGGAAGTTGGGCCCTTTCAGGCCCATGGGTCAGGGGCTTGAAACATTTTAAGTCTAAAGAAAAACAGTAATGCCCAAAGGCTTTTAAGACATTGATTATTTGACTATTTAGAAGGGCTTTTCAAAGGTAGTCCCCTGGTCAAGGTGGGTCAGCGGGCAATCAGGGAAGGCTTCCTGGAGGCAGTAAGCCTTGATAACTGGCCATTGACGTGTCTGAAATGCAAAGAAGGGACTTAAAGGCAATGTTGTGATTAAATTGAAGAGGAAGAACTGAAGTTCCACGTTTTGCTGGACATGGTCCTGGATCCCTGATCCATGCTGCTCCTAAGCCCCTTCAGTTGTGTCTGATACTTTGCAACTACATGGACTGTAACCTGCCCAGCCCTCTGTCCATGGGATACTCTAGGCAGGAATACTGGAGTGGGTTGCCATGCCCTCCTCCAGGAGATCTTCTCAATCCAGGGATCAAGCCTGTGTTTCTTACGTCTCCTGCAATGGCAGGTGAGTTCTTTACCACTAGTGCCACCTGAGAAGCAGCTCCCTGAGCCATGGATAATTAGCTACTATCCACGTTTATCTGTTAAAAGAAGTGAAGGAAGCATGGATGTCATAGCTCAGAAGTTATGCAGCCACGATTCTAATCCAGCTGTGATGGACTGAGTGTAAGGATGACCTCGGTTATTCCCTCTTTTCTCCCCATCCTCAGTGTGGAGACTCAAAGTTCTTCCCATCAAGAGAAAGCCCATTTCCCCTTTTGCATTGGAACAGGCTGGCTGGGGGACTGGTTCTGATGAACGGAATGGGGCGGAAGCGGCGGGACTATGTCTGAGCCTTGACGATAGGGGGCTCACAAGTTGCCATGTCTCCGGGAGCCCCTCCCACCCTGAGGACAAGGCCAGGTCAACCTGCAGGAGGAGAGACACATGGTTTGGTCACTCCACCATCCCGGTTACAGCTACCTGATTGCCCAAGAGGATCACCGAGGAGGCGTGGCTTGAAAAGCTAGTTCATTTCCTGACATCGGCCTCAAGGTCCTATGAGGTCCCTCCACTGACCACTGCTCCCCGTCCACCTCAGCTCCAGCCATGCCAGCCACTCTCTGCTTCTCACCTGTGCCAACCTTGTTCTCACCTGCCAGCAGTTGAATTCTGTCCTCCCCCATCCCGCCCCCCCCCCCCCCCCCCCCCCCGGCCACCTTCCCAGCGCCAGTGGAGTTTGAAATAAAAGGAGGGGACTTCCCTGGCGGTACAGTGGATAAGAATCCACATGCTAGCGTAAGGGACACGGAAAAGACTTTCCATCCCTGATCTGGAAAGATCCCGCGTGCTTCGANCCCCCCCCCCCGCAAAAGATATGTTGACATCCTTGGAACCTGCGGATGTGACCTTATTTGTAAGTGAGGTCTTTACAGATGTCATTAAGTGAAGGCTCTCAAGATGAGATGTTTTAAGATAAAGTGTGGGCCCTCATTCCAAAGGCTGGTGTCCTTATAATAAAGCCACGTTGGAAACACAGACACAAAGGGAGAACTCTGCAAGATGACTGAGGTGGAGCCTGAGTGACCCAGCCACCATCAGACTAGACGAGGAACCAGCAGGCTAGAAGAGGCAAGTCCCTGGTGGTCCAGTAGTTAAGACTCTCCTTTCCAGTGCAGAGGGTGTGGGTTCCATCCCTGGTGGGTTGAGGAGCTAAGATCCCTCATATGCTAAATTGCTTTAGTCGCGTTCAACTTTTTGCGACCCCATGGGCTGTAGCCCCCATGGACTCTGTTCGTGGGATTTCTCAGGCAAGAATACTGGAGCGTGTTGCCATTTCCTCCTCTAGGGGATCTCCCTGACCCAGAGATCAAACCTGCGTCTCCTGCGTTGGCAGGTGGATTTTTTTGCCACTGAGTCACCGGGGGAAGTGAAAGCTGCTCAGTCCTGTCCGACTCTCTGCGACCCCATGGATTGTAGCCTGCCAGGCTCCTCTGTCTGGGATTCTCCAGACCAGAATACTGGAATGGGTAGCCATTCCCTTCTCCAGGGAATCTTCCCAACCCAGGGATCGAACCTAGCCACCAGGGAAGCCTGTCTTAATCAAGAAAGAAGCTTCTCTGTTCATCTAGTCTGCATTGCCCATTTAGAAATCTGAGTTCTAGAGATTGGCCAGCACGTGGCGCCAGAGGATTGTGTGCAAACTACGTTTAGGGCGGCCGGAACAAGGGGGGAAATCTTTGTGAACCTGAATTCAAAGCGGGAGGTTTCAAGGACACGGTCCACTGGGCCGCACGAGCCCTAGACATATGGGTATAACCTGGTCACAATGGATGGGGCTTATTCCTGACTTCGCCTCATTAGGGAGACAGAACACTGCCTCCTTGCCAGTGGAAGCCTGCTCAACAGCGCGGCTGGCGTTTGTCAGTAAATATTCCTGGATAAATAAATGGGTTTGAACCCAGAGAAAGTGCAGGAAAGCTGTCTAAATGCAGACTGCAAGAGGGAGCGTTCTGTCTGGGAAGGAAAGAAAGGACACTGCTAGTCCGGGCTGCAAGCAGAGAAAAGACCCTGGAGGTCTTGAAGACATTGGATACAGGGACCAACTAGAGTCATGGGCAAGGTTAGGAGATGCCCAGGATCTGATAAATAGAATAGTTCCTGCCACATCAGTAAACAAAAGATGTCCCAGCCATCAGTGATTCCATCACCGGAGGTGAGCCGGTGAGCGCTGAGGGAACTCAGGAAATAATACCTGCCATCTAGCAGCCATCAGACTATACCCACTCCCTTGAGTGGTGAGCCCCGAGGAAACTCAGGATGTGAAAACACAGGATACTGGCCCCAGATAGCTGTGGCGCATAACAAAGGCATGATTTCAGTGAGCCCAGACTCTTGCGTGTTCCCATACAAGTCTGTATGCATGCTCAGTTGCTCAGTCATCCATCCAGGTGACCCCATTCACTGTAGCCTTCCAGGCTCTTCTGCCCATGGAGTTTCCCAGGCAAGAATACTGGAGCGGGATGCCATTTCCTCCTTCAGGGGCACCCTCTGGACCCAGGGATCAAGTCCTTGTCTCCTGTGTCTCCTACCATTAGCAGGCCGATCTTTACCACTGAGCCACATGGGAAGCCCTTTCCATATATAAAAAAGGCTAAATTCCTTAAGATAACTGATTTTTCTTAATTGACAATACTATTTTGACATGCAGGCTACCTGCCCTTTGTCGCAGGTAGCATTTAGACAGCCTATATAACCTGTCTTCTCCCATTACCCCCTTGGAGCAGTTCTCTTGGTCCTGAAGTCCCCAGATTCCTGCTGAATGAAACATAACTCTCAAATCTTATTAGATTGTGTCTATTATTTTTAGTTGACAGACCAAAGGCACCAGAGATGCAACAGTGGAGCCCATGGCAGGCTGAGAAATGGCCCTGCCGATTAGACATCCTGGCCCTGATCCTTGGAATCACTTTGCCGACAAACCTCTGTATAGTCAAAGCTATGGTTTTTCCAGTAGTGGTGTATGGATGTGAGAGCTGGACCATAAAGAAGGCTGAGCACTGAAAAATGGATGCTTTTGAATTGTGGTGCTGGAGAAGACTCTTGAGAGTCCCTTGGACTGCAAGAAGATCAAACCAATCAATCCTAAAGGAAATCATCCCTGAATACTCATTGGAAGGACTGTTGTTGAAGCTCCAATACTTTGGCCACTTGATTCGAAGAGCCAACTCATTGGGAAAAACCCTGATGCTGGTCAAGATTGAAGGCAAAAGGAGAAGAGGGCAGCAGAGGATGAGATGGTTGGATGGCGTCACCAAATCAGAGTTTGAGCAAACTCTGGGAGATGGTGAAGGACAGGAAAGCCTGGTGTGCTGCAGTCCATGGGGTTGCAAAGAGTCAGACGCAACTTAGCTACTGAACAACAACAAATCCTTGCAAACTGAGAATACTACCTTATTGGGGGGAAAATATAGTGGGGGAAAAATAGTGTCTTTGCAGCTATTAAGTGTTTTTAGATTTCTGCGTGAAGCTGGAAGAGGGAGGCTGAGGGAGATTTGATTCCCATAGAGGAGATGGGCAATGTGAGATGGAGCAGAGGGTGATTTTAAGATGAAGCTTTGAAGATGGGAGCGATGTAGCCACAAGCCAAGGAATGCTGGCAGCACCCCTCACCCCTAGGGTGGAGGAGGAAAGGAACGGCACCTCCCCAGAGCCTCCAGAGGGAGCACGGCTCAACAGATACCTCATGTCTCCCCAGTGAGACAGTCTCCCCAGGTTTTCGACTTCTGATCTGCAGAACTGTGAAAGAGCGTGTATTGTCTTAAGTTTGTGGTAATTTGTTAACAGCAGTCATAGGAGACTAGTACAGACACATTGCTACTGCAGGAGTGAACAGGTAGAGGGAGTGAGGCGACCCGAACTACTTACAGGGGAGCTGTGGGCACAGGGAGACTCAACCGCCACCTCCTGAACCTGTGCAGGCTGGGCGTGGGTGGGACCTCTCTGCTCCTTGGCCCGCCTCCGATTGTCTGATGGTACCTCCCATTGGCTGAGTCCAACAGGCAGGTGAAGGACGGATAACAGGGCGGGGCTGGGAGTCAATGGACCATAACCAGCTGGCCAGGCCTGTGCCCTGGAGCCGAGATTGCTCATTCCTAGGACGCGCCCCAGAATTTGGTGGATTTCCCTCTCTTTCACAGGACAACATACAGACGTCACACGATGGTGCCTCTGGAACATTTCTGAAATATATCTTTACTGATTAACTTATTTCCGACTTGGCAAAAACTAAAAAAAAATGTAATAATCAGTATAGGTGATGGTGTTGGGAAATGGATCTTCTATAATATTCTGATAGAAGCGGTGCAAACTTGTTACTCTTATTTTTTTTTTTTTTTTGGAAACCACATAGAAGACTTTTCCACAGTGGTTGCAGTTCTTGGAGCTTATTTTAGGAAGTTATATTTCACCCACGTATTAAAGCTTTGAGTATGTGTTGTTTATAATAGTGAAAAATCAAAGCTTTAGAAAGGGCCAACCATGAAGAATTGTTTAAAACTTTAAGAAAAAAAATATGTAAAACTCTGAAATTTTCTTACACAATGATATTCACTTAATTCTTAAAAAGAAGGCCATGAAAAGATGTTTGATATATATTCATTGGAGGAAGAAAGCAATGTTCCAAAGAGTATGTAGAGTATAATTCCATTTTGGTTTAAAGACTATACTGTATGTACATGTTTATTTTTACTATAACAAGTGTCGATGATGCCTTCATAAACGCATCCATTTTAAAAAAGTGTATCTATTTTTTCTGAGGGTGCCACTTGTGTAACAATATATCAAATACACACACATATGCTGATATGTGCATAGACGACTTCTGGGAAGATGCCCGAGAAACAAAGCAGTGATGTTGTGATCAGAGGGCGTTGGTGCCCACCCACACTCCCTGGGCGCTGACACCTGCTAGACTGCTTCTGCAGCCCTGTCCTCCCTCCGAGAGCTTCCTACAGCTGCAGGCCCTACGCACCCTGGCACTAGGCAGGCTTTTGAGATTACTCTCACCGAGCGAAGTGGATGGATATATGTCCCAGGTTCCCTGTCCCTTGGTGAGCGAGGACATCTCTGAGGCGTGATCTATGCAGCTGCCCAGACACTTCCAGCCTGGCTGAGCCTGAGCGTCCACACCAGCATCAGGCCCGCTTCAGGACTCCTGACTCCTCTGGGACTTGGACACAGTAAGATGACTGCTCCCCCCATCAATACAATTATATATATATAAGTACATGTGTGTGTTAGTGTGTGTAGACATATATATACACACACACATGTATCTCTATATATGTGTGCTGTGTCTGTGCTTAGTCGCTCAGTCGTGTCTGACTCTTTGCGTGGACTGTAGCCTGCTAGGCTCCTCTTATCCATGGGGATTCTTCAAGCAAGAATACTGGAGTGGGTTGCCATGCCCTCCTCCAGGGGATCTTCCCCACCCATGGATTGAACCCAGGTCTTCCACATTGCGGGCAGATTCTTTACCGTCTGAGCCACTAGGGAAGCCCCTATATATGTGTGTATACATAAATAGGCTACAGTCCATGGGGTCGCAAAGAGTCAGACACGACTGAGCGACTTCATTTTCCTTTCCTGTGCAAAATAGATACATATATATATATATAATTGTATGTTATATACAATGTATACATATAACATATAGTGGCTTCCCTGGTGGCTCAGACTGTGAAGAATCTGCCTGCAATGCAGTGAGACCTGGGTTCTAGCTCTGGGTCAGGAAGTCCCCTGGAGAAGGAAATGGCAACCCACTCCAGCACTCTTGTTTGAAATTCCAAAGACAGAGGAGCCTGGCAGGGCTACAGTCCATGGGGTCACAAAGAGTCGAACATGACTGAGTGACTTCACTTTTACTTTCATAAATGCAGTCACAAAATAGATATATGACTATTGCCATAGTTATATGACTAAGTATGTTACATATGATACATATCACGTTATATATATATATACACACCATATGTTATATATATACATATATTTACAATCATGTTATATATATGTTATACATGTATGATATGTAACATTATACCTAGTCATATAATTATTGCAGTAGTCATATATCTATTTTATCACTGCATTGGTATAAAGATAAATATAACCCAGGCTGGAGTCACAACTTTATATTCATTACTATTATGCTTGGTTTTTTCCTCCTGATTTTATTTTTATTAATAATTAAATTTCTTTTTAGGCTGCACCACACAGGATATAGGTTCTTAGTTCCCTGACGAGGGATTGAACCCATGCTCTCTGCTGTGGAAGTTCAGAGTCTTAACCGCTGGACCATCAGGGAAGTCCCTTTTTCTCCTGATTTTAAAAGAAATCAGCCCTAAGCGACCCGTGACCCGTTGTGCCATCCGCCCTCATGGACTGCCTTACCGCAGTGCCCTCCCCAGACCGGCGCGTTCTTCGCTGTCATCACCATCCTTGCACGATAGGAGTCTGCTCAGAGAGGCGGATGGATGCCGCACAGCGCCGCCTGACGCCACTCCGCCACAGCAGGATGGCGATGGCCGTGTTCTGGAGTGTATTCAGCGTGCTGAGGACTGCTCTAAGCACTTTAAGGTGCTGCCTTGGTTTATTTTCATATGACCCTTCCCCACTAGGGAGGCCATAGTAAGTTCCCACTTCATGGATGAAGAAACTGATGCTCAAAAGGGGAAGTGACTTGCCCAAGGTCACACAGCTAGACGGTAGGATTATCTTTGGCACCTGACTTTTAATTACAATGTCATGCTGTCTTTCTCACAAGCAGAGGCAACATATTTGCTCCTTTAAACACTTACTAAGCTCCTATCTCACCCCAAGTGCTTTCCATTCATGATCTTATTTATCCCTATGCAAACTACTCGCTTCGAGAACTACAGTTGGTTATGCCCGTTTTATAGTGGAGGAAGTGGTGCCCAGAGAGGTTGAGTGACTTTCCCACACTCACACAGCTGGAAAGTCGCAGAGATGAATTTGAACCCGAGACTCTGACTTTTGGAGCTTGGGCTTTTGCCCTTGATTCTGCCTCCCAAGACATCATGCTGGGGCAGGGCTTGGGGGATGACATGCCAAGCCCAGAGGGCATGAGAGAGGCAAGGCCAGCCTGCCTCCTCTCCAGACTCTGTCTGCCCCTGGGACCCCGCCTCACTCACACAGCTGCCAGGGATCAAAGTCCTCTCTGAGATGTATTTGCTGTGAGTTCTAAACAAACGAGTGTTAGCATGGAGCTAAGAGAAACATTGGGAAGACACGGTATATGAAAGCCGACTGGCCTTTCAAGTCCCGGTGATTGATCAGCCTCGTCTTTGGTCCCATGCTCTTGGGGGGGTGGGCAGGATGGAGGGGTGGGTAGACTCCAGCCCTGGAGCATCAAGGCTGAGCAGTGGGCTACCAAGCTGGTACCTCGACACTGCCCAATTCATCTCCTTTTCATCCTGGAGAAAACTCCCTTTTCAGTCGATGAGCCCAGAAAGCCAAAACACACAAAATAATAATGAGAAACTACCAGTTATTAATGGATTATGCTAACCATGTTAAGCACTCCACATGCATTGCTCCTTTTAAGCCAAATCACAAGGCATGTGTCTTTATTGACCCGTTTCACAGATTAGGCTAAGAGGAGAGATCTGTTCACTAGTGAGACTGGATTCTGCTCGGCACACAGCAGATGTTGACTGAGCAAGTCTGTGGGGCATGGTTCCTGTTCTCCACTTGTTCACACTCTTCATGTGGCAACAGAGAGAGAAAGAGACCCTGTGGTCCAGCCCTGTGAAGAGGCAGGGCTGGGCAGAGAGGATGCTTGTTGTGGGAAGCCTGGCTGTTTATGCTAGAATTACTCCCTTCTGATTGAGTCAAAGTCAGTTTTGATGCGTGTTTATCCCAGGCTTGATGGTTAGATTTTTTTAATTTAAAATTTTTCCTGAAATATAGTCGATTTATAATGTTCAGGTGTATAGCAAAGTGATTCAGCTTACATAGTTTCTTTGTCAGCTTCTTTTTCATTACAAGTAATTACAACATACTGAATATAGTTCCCTGTGCTATGCACCAGGTCCTTGTAGTTTATCTGTTCTATATATTCAGTTCAGTTCAGTCGCTCAGTCGTGTCCGACTCTCTGCGACCCCATGAATCACAGCACGCCAGGCCTCCTTGTCCATCACCAACTCCCGGAGTTCACTCAGACTCATGTCCATCGAGTCAGTGATGCCATCCAGCCATCTCATCCTCTGTTGTCCCCTTCTCCTCCTGCCCCCAATCCCTCCCAGCATCAGAGTCTTTTTCAATGAGTCAACTCTTCACATGAGGTGGCCAAAGTACCAGAGTTTCAGCTTTAGCATCATTCCTTCCAAAGTAATCCCAGGGCTGATCTCTTTCAGAATGGACTGGTTGGATCTCCTCACAGTCCAAGGGACTCTCAAGAGTCTTCTCCAACACCACAGTTCAAAAGCATCAATTCTTCGGCACTCAGCCTTCTTCACAGTCCAACTCTCACATCCATACATGACCAGAGGAGAAACCATAGCCTTGACTAGACGGACCTTCGTCGGCAAAGTATATATAAAAAATATATAAATAAATGGTTTTTGAATGATTCTATATATAGTGGTGTGTATCTGTAAATCCCAAATTCTAAATGTATGCCTCCCCAACCCTTTCCTCTTGGGTAACTGTAAGTTGGTTCTCTATGTCTATGAGTCTATTTCTGCTTGTTAAATAAACTCACTTGTATCAGTTTTTAGGCTCCACGTATAAGCGACATCATATACAGTTTGTCTTTATCTGACTGACTTTTCCTCGTACGCCAGTCTCTGGGCCCATCCCTGCTGCTGCGGATGGCATTATCTCACTCTTGTTATGGCTGAGTAATATTCCATCGTATATATGTACCACATCTCCTTTATCCCATTTGTCTGCCGACGGACACTTAGGTTGCTTCCAGGTCTCGGCTATTGTAAGCAGTGCTGCTATGAACATTAGGGTGCGTATATCTTCTTGAGGTCGAGTTTTCTCTGGATATGTGCCCAGGAGTGGAACTGTTGGCTCATATGGTAGCTCTAGTTTTAGCTGTTTTTTAAGACCCTCCATATTATTCTCCATAGTGGCTATACTAATTTACACCCCCACCAACAGTGCAGGAGAGTTACCACTTCTCCACATCCTGGCCAATATTTGTTATTTGTAGACTGATGATGGCCATTCTGACTAGTCAATTAGATATTTTGAATATCAATTCTTTTGGTGGACAGAGGAGAACCTTACCCCTCCAGGCAGCTCAGAGAAGATAAACCTCTAGGGATGGTCAATAACCTGTGTGTGTGTGTTGAGCAGAGAAGTGGAAGGACATGGCATTTGAGTGCCTGAGATGCTTGGAATGGACCTTGACTTTCCTGGGGTGTTTGAACATTCACCAAAGGGCTCTGGGCTACCCCATCAAGATCTGGGGCAGGGAAGTGGTATGGTAGATCTGATTTCAACCCCCGTTGACCAAACGTGGTTCCCGGCACACTGTGACGTCAGCTGCTTGCACCAGGACGTCATTCTCACATTCCAAACCATGCAGCAGCGACCTCCCTACAGCTGCGCTTAGGTCTCAGGAAATACTTAGGGACAAGAGGCAGATATAGTACCTAGTGAGGAAGAACGAGGCGTGGGCTTCAGCTATCCCGTCTATCCTCAGGGCTCAGGATTCACATGATGTTTGGGTGGGTCTTGATGAGTGGAAAGAGAAAAATGAAGTGGCTGAGTTTTCCTAAATATATCTGAATGGACAAACATGTACCATGGGGCATCTGTGAGATAACTCTCTTAAAGGGTTGTTCTGCATATTCCTTGGCACACCTCCACGCTCCACAATCCTCTCAAACAATGGGCAGTTCTCAGCTGTGACAACTGCCATCCATCCCCCCCCACCCCCCGCCGAGAGGGCTGGGGTCAAGGGTGAGACTGCTGTTGAAAGTCTGCAGCATCAATACCACAGGATGCAATTCATGTACTTTTCATTCCCCATAGAATGATTTCTCTCTGCTTACTTGAAACTTGGCCTTTTATTTCTTTATGTTCCTGGAAGATGCAGCATCATAGGCTTAGGAAACAGGCTTAGAGGTCACGGTGTGGAACTCCGACTAGGGCGGGGGTGACTGCGATTCAATGAAGGTGTTAGAGCACAGGATCTGTGCTTGTCTGTTGCAAATCCTGGCTCTATCGCTGACTCTATATAGTGTGTGCCGGTAAACATTTCACAATGGCTGTTGGGGAAAAACAAAACAAAAAAAACCCTGTCACGTAGCGTGTGCCAACTACCATGGTGTGTGTCCCTAGTGGCTGGTGCATACCAATGTCACTGCCTGTGGAGTTGGGATGAGATGCACAGTGGCACCCCACTATATAAAGTTTCCGCCAGCCAGGGGCTTCCCTGGTGGTCCAGTGGTTAAGACTCTACTTTCACTGCAGGGGCGNCGGGTGGTGGGGATGTGTTCCATAAGATCACACATACTGTGTGGTGTAGTCAAATAAATAAAAGTTTAAATGACTTATATTTAAAAAAGAGGTGCAGGCTAGGGTGAAGATTTAGTGAAATTAATAATTAAAAACTTTCCACCAGCTAGAAGTAACCACAAGAGCAGGTACAACAGCAAAATGTCCTAAAACAATTAGGACATGATGAGTTTGGAGTTAATTTTCAGTTAGAGTTTGTGGCCTTGGGGTTTCTGAGGATGGGGACACAAGCTTTTGTAACACAGCATACATTTCTATTTCTCTCATGGGAAACAGAGACTGGGACAAGGCGGGGAGATGGGGTTTGCCACCTGCCACATTGCCATGTGCTGGGGGCTCCTTGTGTATTTCAGCTCATTTTCCCCCTAGCCTGATATATCTTATCCGTCTGTGTATCCATCCACCCATCCATCCAACCATTTATCTGCCTGTCTGTCTGTCTGTGTATCCATCCACCCATCCATCCATTTATCTATCATCGGTCTCTATCATCTGACTGTATGTGCCCTTAGTCATGTCCAACTCTTTGCAGTCCCATGGACTGTGGCCTGCCAGACTCTTCTGTCAATGGAATTTCCCAGGCAAGAATACTGGAGTGGGTTGCCACTTCTTCCTTCAGGGGACCCTCCCAGCCCAGGGATTGAACCCAGGTCTCCTGCATTGCAGGCAAATGATTTGCCACTCAGCTGCCTGGGAAGCCCTTATCGTCTGTTCACTTATCATCTATATAGTTATATAATCTTCTAGGAAATTGCTACCCAAGTAGTGACACGATTTTATATTTTGCTTAAGTTTCAAAACTCTTATTATAAAAATAGCATATATTAACTCTGCAAAATAGATAGTCTCTGGAATCCAGCAAACGTTGACTAAATCTTAGGTACTATTCCTTGAGAATACGCCCATCCATTTTGTTGAAGTGATGGAAGAAGATGAAAAGTAAATGTTTTCTCCCAACCCAGATGCCANTTGCTTAAGTTTCAAAACTCTTATTATAAAAATAGCATATATTAACTCTGCAAAATAGATAGTCTCTGGAATCCAGCAAACGTTGACTAAATCTTAGGTACTATTCCTTGAGAATACGCCCATCCATTTTGTTGAAGTGATGGAAGAAGATGAAAAGTAAATGTTTTCTCCCAACCCAGATGCCACCACTGTAAGTTTTCTGGTGTAGGCACCTCTACTCTGCTGCTATAACTGTATTAAAAAAAAAAAAAAAACTCACAGGACTATCTGGTACATGCTGTTTCATGCTCTGTATGGGCTTCCCTGGTGGCTCAGAGGTTAAAGCGTCTGCCTCCAATGCGGGAGACCAGGGTTTGATCCCTGGGTCGGGAAGATTCCCTGGAGAAGGAAATGGTAACCCACTCCAGTACTCTTGCCTGGAGAATCCCATGGATGGAGAAGGCTGATAGGCTACAGTCCATGGGGTTGCAAAGAGTCAGACACGACTGAGCAACTTCACCGCTGCTGCTGCTGCTAAGTCACTTCAGTAGTGTACGACTCTGTATGACCCCATAGACAGCAGCCCACCAGGCTCTTCTGTCCCTGGGATTCTCCAGGCAAGAACACTGGAGTGGGTTGCCATTTCCTTCTCCAACTTCACCTCACCTTTATTTAATTAATTGTAAACACAGAATGCAGCTCTCGACGGCCTGCAAGAAAAGATGGAGTCAATGGGGCGAGTCATGTTAACTGCAGGGAATTACTGTCATTATAAAAGCTACTGGTAACCTCCACATTAATCTCTGAAGTTTTTTGCCTCTGATCTGCTTCTGAGGTTTGGGCCCCTGAAACCTCCGCCTTTTCAGAGTTAAGCCCATCGCCTGTCTGTCCGCAGCATCGATATCTCTGTTCAGCGCCGGGCCCTTCTGAGACCTGCGGGGACAGTGGCCTGGTGTCCCCCAGTGCCCCGCCGAGCCCCGCCCCGCGGGATGCGTGGTTCACTCCGTCACGTGTGCGCACCTCGCATCCACCCGCCTCTCCCCTCCGTGCGCCGTCTATAATCTTCGCTCTGGGGAGGGTCCCGGGCAACAGCTGCCTTTGATCAGCCCAACATCTGGGAGACTCGGCACTTCAAGAACGCTGACTGGTGATCAAAGATGAGAACGCTGTGACAGCGGAGACTTGGCTAGGACCCAGCCTGGCTAAATGCACCGATGGGGGAGGGGGAGGAAGGCCGGGGGAATGTCGGCTGGCCGGTGGCGGGGGCGGAGGGCTGGAGTGAGGAGCACCCCACCCAGCCCCGAGGGCTTGGCTGCAGGAGCTGTTAGGAGCGTGGATGGGCTTTGCTTCTGGGACCTTGACTCTCCATGCCTGTTTCCTCCTCTGCAAAATATGGCACCCCAGTCCAGTCCTCTTGCCTGGAAAATCCCATGGACAGAGGAGCCTGGTAGGCTGCAGTCCATGGGGTCGCGAAGAGTCGGACACGACTGAGCGACTTCACTTTCACTTCTCACTTTTATGCATTGGAGAAGGAACTGGCAACCCACTCCAGTGTTCTTGCCTGGAGAATCCCAAGGATGGGGGAGCCTGGTGGGCTGCCGTCCATGGGGTCACACAGAGTCGGACACGACTGAAGCGACTTAGCAGCAGCAGCAGCGTGAGGACAAAATGGGTTGAGAAAGGAAGAGCGTTTAAAACAGGAGCCTGGCTCCCAGTTTGAGCTCATAAATGCCAGCTGTCGTTGCCGCTATTAGGGCCCCTGGTATTCTTAGAGCCAGACCTTGGAGGGACTGAGCGTGTGCATAGTCTCCAAAACTTTAGTGCCTACTAAATTTTTTTTTTTTAATTTACTTATTTGGCTGCGCCAGGTCTTAGTTGCAGCATGCCGGATCTTAGTTCCCTGTCCAGGGATTGAACCTGGGTCTCCTGCATTGGGAGTGAAGAGCCTTAACCACTGGACCACCAGGGAAGTCCCAGTGCCTACTGATTTTTAATGATTTATTTAGAGCCTCAGTTTCCCCATCAGTAAAATGGAGAACCACACAAGAAGTTGAAATTCAGCAAGGATTATTGCTTTTCCAGGTGGCGCTAGTGATAAAGAACCCACCTGCTAATGCAGAAGAGGTAGGAGATGCAGCTTTGGTCCCTGGGTCGGGAAGATCCCCTGAAGGAGGAAATGGCAACCCACTCCAGTACTCTTGCCTGGAGAATTCCATGGGCAGAGGAGCCTGGCGGGCTACAGTCCATGGGGTTGCAAAGAGTTGGACACCACTGAAGCGACTTAGCACGCATTGCTTTTCCATTTGATTGGTGGAGAAACTGAGGTCTGGAGATGTGAAGTCACGCAACCAGGAAAGAGCCCAGGATCTACCCATCTGGGAACTGGTCCTAACTGGAGGGTTGGGCTGCTGCTCCATGGGCCCAGTGCAAAGCCACTGGGATTTTTGCTCAAGCCAAGAATTCTCCCTTTATCTCCTGCAGGCTGGGTTCAGTAACATTACTACCAACAGCAGCGGGTTATTTTTTATTTTATTTTATCTAGATTTTTTTTTTTTGGATGTGGACCATTTAAAAAAAAAACTTCATTGAGCTTGTTACAATATCGCTTCTGTTTTATGTTTTGCTTTCTTGGCCCCAAGGCATGGGGGGGTCTTAGCTCCCCAACCAGGGATCAAACTCACACCCCCTGTATCAGAAGGCCAAGTCTTAACTGCTGGACCGCCAGTCAAGTCTTTCTTTTATATCATTTTTGGCTTTCAGTGTCTTATTAAAATACAACATACACACAGCAGAATGCATGTATCAACACACTGAATGGGCCCAAACTAAAGGCACCCATGAAGCCAGCAACCAGATGGAGAAGCAGACACTCCCTGCTGCCCCTCCCCCCACCCCGGAGACTCCCTCGTGTGCCCTTCCGGTCACTAACCCTCTCCATGGAAACGGCTTAAATTGTTTTTATTTATTGCGGGCTCACCAGGAGCTAGGAGAGACAGGAAATCGCCTGACAGGCCTTGGCCTCACATGAACTTTGCAACAACACTCTGAAGCTTGCCCTGTTAACATCCCTATTTTACAGATGAGAAAACAGAGGCACGAAGAGTGGAAGGAACTTGCCCAAGGTCACACACTGGTCAGTGAGGCTTCAAAATCTCATGCCCTGGCCGCAGGACTGTGAGCCCTTGCTGTTAGAAGGATGATGCTCTTGGAAGCGGTCAGTACAGAAAAAGTGATAGCTGCTCATTCTTGTCCGACTCTTGAGACCCCCTGGGCTGTAGCCCACTAGACTCTTCTTGTCTGTGGAATTCTCCAGGCAAGAATACTGGAGTGGATAGCCATTCCCTTCTCCAGGGGATCTTCCCAACCTAGGGATTGATCCTGGGTCTCTTGCATTGCAGGCAGATTCTTTACCATTGGAGTCTCCAGAGAAGCCTGGTCAGTACAGAGAGTAGTTCTGATTTTTGGAGGAGAAGGGGTTTTAGGGAAGAAGCAACTTACATATGATAATTGTGGAACACATCGGGGCTTTTAGGAAGTAGAGCTGCCCCTATTTCAGTGGGCCCGTGGGCTTTTCCTGATGCTCCTGAGCTCCTGATAAGCTGTGGTCAGTGGCTTGCCTTCAGGGACTGGATGTGGCCACTGGACCTCTCTCCTCTCACCAGTTCTCTCCTCTAAGAGCTTCATTAGTTCGTAGAGGGGACATGCAGATGGCATAAGAGAGAAGCCTTCTCCCCTGTCCCTGTGGTCTCAGCCTGTGTCTGAAAGCAGAGCCTGAGGCAAGCGTTCATGTACAGGCATTTGGCTTGGGAAGTGATGCCAGGGAGGAGGAATGAGGGGCAGGGAAGGAAGGAGAGCCAGTGTGGGCATGTGTCACTGATTTGGCCATGCCTACAGGCAGCTGGTGGGGCTTCCCAGGTGGCCCTAGTGGTAAAGAACCCGCCTGCCAATGCAGGAGACATAAGAGACATGCCTTTGATCTCTGGATCAAGAAGATCCTTTGGAGGAGGGCATGACAACCCACTCGAGAATTCTTGCCTGAAGAATCCCATGGACAGAGGAACCTGGTGGGCTATAGTCCATGGGTTTGCAAAGAGTCAGACATGACTAAAGCCACTTAGCATGCACACACGCATGCAGGGGCAACTGGTGTGGTTGCTGCAGGGCCAAGGAGGCCTCATGGAATGCTCTCAGAAGCATCTGCACGTGACATGAAGGAGGGAAGCATTTCTCCATGGCTCCCATCCGCCACTGGTCAAGGTGACCTCATGACTGTTAACTGCCTCCCACTTTTAGGTTGTTCATTGTGGACCAGCCCCCACATTAGTGGCAGAGGTAAGAGGTGAGTTTGAGTAGATGGAAGAGGTGCACAAAGAATCTGAGAACCTGGATGCCACTCCCCTTAGAATCTGTGACCTCGTGTGCTCTCCACAGCCAACTGGTCAACCTCACCTGTTGTCCTTCCCCCTTGCACTCTCCACCCAAGTGAACTCACTCCCTCCATCCTTTGCTTTGACACCATCTCTGACAACACAAGATGGCACCTGCCTGACTTTAAGACATCCTTGATGGACAGGTTTGATCCCTGGTCTGGGAAGATTCCACATGCCACAGGGCAACTAAGTCCATGCACCACAACTACTGAACCCACGTGCTGCAACTACCAAAGTCTGAGCGCCCTAGAGCCTGTCTACAACAAGAGAGGTCATCGCAGTGAGAAGCCCAAGCAACACAATCAGAGAGTAGCCCTCTCTCACTGCAATTAGAGGAAAGCCTGTATGAAGCAACAGAGACAGCACAATCCAAAAAAAAAAAAAAGACATTCTTGAAATGCATTTTGCAGATATTCTCATTGTGAAATTCTAACCCCTTGTCCCTCAGAATGTGACCTTATTTGGAAATAGGGTCACTGCAGATATAATCAAATGACGTCATGCTGGTGCAGGGCGAGCCCCCAATCCAGTATGACTGTCGTACGTCTATAAAGGGGAACGTGGGACATGGACATGCATGCAGGGTGAACACCATGTGAAGATGAAGGCAGAGATGGAAGTGAAATGTCTGCAAGCCAATGGATATCGAAGGTTGCTAATCAACCCACCAGAAGCCAGGGGAGAGGCCAGGAACAAACAGACCCTTCATATCCTCAGAAG
This sequence comes from Neotragus moschatus, assembly GCA_006410615.1. NCBI lineage: Eukaryota > Metazoa > Chordata > Mammalia > Artiodactyla > Bovidae > Neotragus > Neotragus moschatus. The sequence continues at coordinate 689,482 of SJYA01002296.1, forward strand.
GGATCACCCTTGCTAACACCTTGATCTTGGATTTCCAACCCAGGACCATGAGAATAAATTTCTACTGTACCAGCCACCCCGTTGATGATACTCGGTGACAGCAGCGTCAGCAGACTAATAAACACCCTAAAATAGAAAATTTCAGTGCTGCCAAGGAGAGGAACTTCCCTTTTCCGGTGTGTTTTGGGTCATGGGCCATGCAAATCATCAAACAAAATGACAGATCCTCTCTACAAAAATCTCAGGTGCATGTAGCATTTTGGAAACAAGATTCGGAAATTCTTGAATATCAGAGATATGTTACTGCTCAGAGAAGAACAGTTTTAGGCAGACATGAAGAAGTATCCCTGAGCTGATTAAGTCAAGTGGATTTGATCTACAGATGTTCTTTGTATGAACGACCTTTGTAGAAACATAAATCACGAGAAGGGAGAGAAGCCCGAAACCTTTCATGATGGAAGGAGTGTGAACGGCAAGAACTGTGGGCAAGGGTTTGGCATGAATAAAGCCCCCTTGAGTCATGTCATAGCTTCTGGCTCCCAGGAGAGGCTCTCCAGTGCTGGTCCCTTTCTGCCAGCCCCTGGAAGCTAGGGATGTATAAACAGGATCCAGCACTGGCAGACCAGAAAAATTACATGGGGCTGTTCATTTTAACCAGATCACCAGGTTTTCAACAGATTTGCACCATCAATGCCCTGTTCAGATTCCCTTCACTTTTTTTTTTTTTTTTTTCCTGTGCGAACATTCTCTGGCTTCCTTGAGCTTTTGCTCCTCAAAGCTGCACCTGGAGCTGTCTTTGGAAGTCTGCTCCCAGGCTACCCACTGCTCTGCTTGCAAACCCAGAGTGCTGAGATACCAGGAGATAGACTACACCCTGGGCACCACCCTTAGCTATCAGCTGACCAGTTCAGGAGTGTGAAAGCTCTATTTCTTTGCCTTGATGAGTTGAGACAAGCTGTGAGGCAAAATTTATGCTCCCGAGCTCCCCACAGGATCAGGCTAAGCTGAGGCTTTGTGGAGACTGCACCCTGACTTGGCTTCTTCCCTGTTCCCCTTCTGCTCTCCCCCATCACCTGTTGCTTTCTCCTGGGGCACTTCCTTAATAAATCACATGGCAGGAGACTTCTAGTGTCCTTTCCTGCTTCTGAGAACCTGATGTCAGTGGGGGTGGTTTAGTCCGTTCTGAGCATCCCAAGTACCTTCTCAAATAGCCTGGACTGTCTCCTGTGGGCTTGATCCAAATTTTGCTTAAGCAACAAGAGGGGAATGAATAGCGGGAGATACTATTATGAGAGATGAACCAGGGAAAACGTCCTTCCATTAATAAAGTGATCAAGGCAGGAGGTCTGAGCAGAAGCCAGAGTTTCTCCATCTTGACATTACTGACATTTGGGGCTGGATAGTTCTTTGGATTGACGGGCTGTCCTGGGCGTTGGAGGAGGTTGAGCAGCCTCCTTGGCTTCTTCTCACTAGATGCTAGTGATCAGCTGTGAGCACCAAGAATGTCCCCAGACATTGACAGATGCCCTCCAGTTGAGAACCACTGCATTAAACCAAGACCTGAGTAATGACTAAGACTTAGCTCAACGGAAAGCAGCATTCTGAAGAGAGGAAACAGCCCGTGCAAAGGCCCTGAGGTGGAAAGGACTCGGATTACCGGAGAAAGAGAAGGGAGGTTAATGTGGCCAAGAGCAGTGAGCAAGGGGGGAGGGGGTTCCAGATGAAGATGGGCTGGGCATATATCACACAGGGGCTTGTGCAGCAAAGACTTGCGATTTTAACTTAAAAGCAACAGAAAGCCACAGAAGTGTTTTTCCCTTCAATTAGATGTGTATTTATTGAACATCTGCTCTGTGCCAGACACTGTGTAAGTGAAAGTTGGAGAAGAACTTTCAGAGGAAGGATCACAGTGAATGGTGAGGTCATCTCCCAATATGACATTGTCGTTCCCAGTGCCAGACTCAGGAAGGTCATACTGACGCTCTGAAATTGGCCACAGAAATCAATAGGTACAGCAGATGAGGACTTCAGCCACCATGTAGCCCACAGGAGCATGCCATCCACAAGCAGAACAGCCTTTCTTTCTAATCTGCTTGCCTTTTCCTTTTTTTTCTTCCCTCCCGCCTTTCTTTCTTCTTTTTGTCTGATTCCCTGGCTGCAGCTTCTAGTAAAGTACTGAACAGATGCAGCAGGAATGGCCGTGCTCTTTTTTTTTTTTTTTTTCCCCCAAAAATATTTATTTGTGTGGGGCTGTGCTGGATCCTGAGTTGTGGCATGTGGCATCTAGTTCCCTGACCAGGGATTGAACCTGGGTCCTCTGTATCAGGAGAGCACAGTCTTAGCCACTGGGCCACCAGGGAAGTCCTGTCATCTTTGTCTTAATCCAGATCTTTAGGGAGAGTGGGGTATGCTTGTTGTGTTCCATCATTAAGCCCTCATCATTGGTCGACTCACTGAAAAAGTCCTTGATGCTGGGAAGGATTGAGGGCAGAAGGAGAAGAGGGTGTCAGAGGATGAGATGGCTGGATGGCTTCACCGATGCAATAGACATGACCTTGGGCAAACTTTGGGAGACGGTGGGGGACAGAGGGGCCTGGCGAGCTGCAGTCTATGGGGTCACAAAGAGTTGGACATGACTGTGTGACTGAATAACAACAAGCCTCACACTTGCTGAGGGTTTCTTGTAATCAGGTTGAGGACTCCCATCCCTCTCTCCCCCCCACTGCCCGCAAAGGGTGTTGCATTCCAGAAGGATTGCAGAGGAGCACCTTGAACAGAAATATACGTAAAAAAAAAATTTTTAGAAGTCCCTTCTGGCCATTTACAGGAGAGTGACCTGCAGAGGGCAGAAGTGGAGGCAGAGAGGCCAGCAGCAGACTGTGTGGTCGGGCAGGCGAGTGACGCTGGTGTCCTCAGCGCTGGTCTTAGCAATGGAAAGAAGGGCAGCACTTCCAGAGATTGCTGTGGTGGGAAAGCTGACACCGAAGTTCACAAACCCAGCCATAGGCATGGTACCAGGTCAGGATTTCTAGAAGCAGAGCCTGAGGGGTCGGGGAGGGGGAGTGAGGCATTGAGGAGGGGGCAGGGGCAGGGGCCCAGCCAGAGTGTGGTCCCAGGTGAAGTCTGGCCTCAGCTTGACCCTCGGGGGACTCTGGAGCATCACCTGCATTACAGAGTTGCCCCCATATCTGCCGCTTCTTGGCTGCCCCCAGTAGAAGGAAGTGTAGCCTCGCAGGGGTGTCCATCTCTGGATGAAGTGGCTTGACTCAGTCCAGTTCAGTTTCTCAGGGAAGGTTGCGTGGTTGTGAGCCTCCTGAAGCAGCTCGGGAGTGGGTGCACTAGGGATAACGGGGATGTGGGCGGAGCTTTGGCCACATCTATCACCTTCATGGAACGTACATAGGGCTCCCCATGGCTGCTAACAGGTCCAAAAGTGTGTGGGACTAAGTTTTGCAATTAAACCACCGAAATCCTCAAAAAGATCAGGAGTGGCAGAGGAGTGTGTGTGTGTGTGTGTGTGTGTGCTTGGGATGCCTAACCAGCCCAGCCACTTTTTCCAGGCCTGAGGGGTTTCCCAGGACAGGAGGCTTTCTGGGCTAAACCCAGGAACATTCCAGGCAGTAGTCACCCTATTAGTGGAAAGTAACAAGCCACGGTAGCTCAGACGGTAAAGAATCTTCCTGCAAAGCAGGAGATCTGGATTCGATTCCTGGGTTGGGAAGATCTCCTGGAGAAGGGCATGGCAACCCACTCCAGTATACTTGCCTGGAGAATTCCATGGACAGAGGAGCCTGGTGGGCTATAGTCCATGGGGTCGCGAAGAATCAGACAAGACTGAGAGACTAACACTTTAAAACATAGGATCGTAATAAAATAAGTTTTACCTACAGACTACATGCCAGTGACATGCCTTTACACAGTCTATTTCTAATATTTAGGTAGTGATAAACTGACCACCGGGACGTATTTTCCAGACGTGGCCTAATTTTCTTCGTAAAGTATCAGAAGATGGTGGCTTCGTGGCGGTGTGTTCAGGCCCTAGTTTTGAAGAGGGGGAGATATTTACGAAGTCTTAAGCTCTCCTGTGCCCCCGTCACGTGGCCTCCTGCTTCTGCTTTCTACCTGTGGTCTGGACAGTGGCAGGATGCTGACATCCAGATATCAGGGCTCCCACCCGTCCCAGAACCTCTCTCTCCTTCCCTTTCTACATCTCTTTTCCTTTCTCTCTTTCCCTTTCTGCTTCTCTTTCCCTTCCTCTCTTTCCCTTCCTCTCTCTCTCTCTCTTTCCCTTTCTCTCTCTTTCTTTCCCTATCTTTCTCTCTAAAAGGAGAGACTGACCGACTTAGGTCCTAAAGTTTTCAGATTTCTGCTCCACAGATGGCTCCAGTCCTCTGGGGGCTTTCCTGGAATTGCTCCTTCACATACACAGATGGCAGACACAAATGCCCACCTTGTGAAACAGCTATCTCCCAGACCCTCTTCCCTGCTTTGCCAAGATACAGTCTCCAACTTTTCCATTTGTGCCCAGTGCCCAGCCATCTCAGAGAGAATGAGCCACTTGTGAGTCCCGCAGGACAGCCCTGCCTGCCCGGGGTGGTCCATTGGCATCTCCAAGACCCTGACCTCCTCTGCCCTGGGCTCGGCTAGCTCATGCCAAAGCTGGCCTGACTCCCTCCCCAGCTCTCGGGTGGCTCCTGCCCAGCAGAGGCCACAGCTCCTCCTGCTCTGGTCAGAGGACTGAGTTTTCTTGGAAGCCTTTGAAGACAATTTTCAAAAACCTTATTTGACTTCTTTTCCAAAAAGAGCCCAGAAAACAATCTCCCAGCCAAAGGCAATGCCTCTTGCTTGGGGACCGCCCTCGCACAGGCAAGCTGCTGAAAAGAGACTTTTCCCCTTTCTTCCCAGTGTGTGTGTGTTTAATTGAAGTATATGTTGTGCCAATCTCTGCTGTACTGCAAAGTGACTCCGTTTTACTCACACATGCATTCTTTTTTAAAATATTCTTTTCCACTATGGTTTACCCAAAGAGACTGGATACAGTTCCCTGTGCAATACAGTAGGACCTTGTCGTTTATCCATTCTAAATGTAAGCAAGTTGACAGCAATTTGGTTTTCTGATCTCAAATTTTAGGAAAAGTGAAAGTGAAGTCGCTCAGTCGTGTCTGACTCTGCGACACCATGGACTGTGGCCTACCAGGCTCCTCTGTCCATGGGATTTTCGGAAAGTTTTTAAAAAATATCTTATCTTTCTTTCTCTCATTAGAGGTGATTTACAGTATTGTGTTAGTTTGAGGTGTATGGCAAAGTGATTCAGCTTTACATGTGTGTATGTATAGATGTTCTTTCTAAAATTTTTTCTAGTACAGGTTATCACAAGAAACTGAATATAGCTCCTTGTGCTGTACAGTAGGTCCTTGTTAATCTATTTTCTATATAGTAGTTTGTATCGTTAACCCCAAGCTCCTAACTTATCCCTCCCCTCCCCTTTGGTAACCGTAACTTTGTCTTCTGTGTCCTTGAGTTTACTTTGTAAATGAGTCCATTTGTACCATTTTAAAAGATTTTACATGTAAGTGATACCAGAAATCTGTCTTTCTCTGTCACGTTAGTGACCTCTGGGTTTCTAGATCCCAGCTTATCCCCTCTCCTCCGTAAGGCTCTGCGGGCTGGACTTCTCAGGTGGCTCAGTGGTAAAGAATCTGCCTGCCAGGGCAGGAGACACACAGGCGCGATCTCTGGGCTGGGACGATCCCACACGCCCCGGAGCAACTAAGCCCTTGCGTCACAGCCACCGAGCCTGCGCTCTCTTAGAGCCCTGCGCTCTAGAGCCCTGGAGCTGTAACTGCTGAACCCACGTGCCGCAACCACTGAAGCCCGCGGCGCTGCCGTGAAAAGCCGAGCACCGCAGCTAAAGAGGAGCCACCCTCCACCCCCGCCCAATCACTGCGACTAGAGAAAGCCTTCCCGGAGACAAAGATCCAGCACAGCCCAAAATGAATAAGTAAACAAAAGACTCTGCAGCTAATGGTCCCTTCCTTTTGAATAGAATTTGAATACTTACCTGTCACAGCATGTAGCATGTTGGGTCAGGTGACAGATGAAGGTTGAGAGCCTGCACCTGAGTCCGAGAAGTCCAGAACCGCAGGCCCCTTGCCCGTGTGAGATGAAACAGGGTCTCGGAAGGCTGGCTTTTGCTGCAGAGCAAAGTGGTCAAATTGAGCGGCTCTGAATACCCACCTGGGAAACCATCCTTTCCTAATATTAGCTACTTGTGGTCGAGGCAAGCCAGCCAAGCATATTACACACATAAAAGAGACCTCAGCCCCCGGTCAGGACGGATCACAGACTCAAATTCCTGGGCTGGGAGGTGTCTTGGGCTGGACTGCTCCAGAAGCAGACCCTGAGCCAAGGGATCAAGTGAAAGGATGTTTGGGAGGTGATACTAGAAAGCCCTGAGCCAAGGGGAGGGTGTTGAACGAGTTGCAACTGGTCAGACAGGGAATCAGGCCTTGCTACCGAAAGCAGGGTCTTGCTGCTCGCTACTCAAAAGCCAATAGAGAGGCCAGGTTGGTGCAAAGGAGAGCTTGCTTTATTTTGGATAAAGCTGACAACTGAGGGTAGGGGGTGGGAAGGGCCGACGTCCATCCAAAGGCTGACTTCCCCACCCTGCCCCCCACCCCTCACCACCACAATCAGGGTGTAAGAGCTTTTAGAGATGGAGGGGGGCTATATGCAGAAACAGCACAGTCAGCTCTGATAGTCATCTTCAAATTGGTCATTAGTTCCCTGACCACTGTCATCTTGGTTATTTTAGGTACAATTAATCTTCAGTTCCAGAGTTTTCATTTCTTTGAGGTCAGTTCTTGGAATTGTGGCAGCTCATGTCTGGGTACAGCCCGGTCCTCATGAAGTGAACATCTTCCACCTGGTGGGAGTTTTAGTATCTATAAGACAGCTCACAGAATATGGCTCAGAATATTATTAATATCTATAGCCTTTGAGAAGGAGCTTAAAGGTCCTCGATTGAGCTTAATGACTATATTATGATTGTGTTGTCTCCTTTGTTCCTGCATTTTTCTCACTATTCTGATTACACTTCCTCTTTGGCTAAATTTTTTCAGCATACAAAACGCAGGCTGAGGACATGGCTGGCAGGGGAAGGGGTAGGGGGGCGAGCGTTGGCATGGACCATAGTATCCTGCTCCATTTCAGCCTGAAGGCTCTAGAATCCTTGTCTTTCACTCTCCTTTCCCAGCATTAAAAGCCTTGATTTGGTGACTGGACAGCCCCGTGTTAAAAACAAGACTAAGTTGTCTGAAATGCAGTGTTGTTTGAATATGTGTATGATATCCTGAGAGTCCCTTGGACTGCAAGGAAATCAAGTCAGTCAATCCTAAAGGAAATCAATCCTGAATATTCACTGGAAGGACTGATGCTGAAGCTGAAGCTCTGGTATTTTGGCCACCTGATGCAAAGAACTGACTCATTGGAAAAGACCCTGATGCTGGGAAAGAGTGAGGGCAGGAGGAGAAGAGGACGACAGAGGATGAGATGGTTGGATGGCATCACCGACTTGATGGATATGAGTTTGAGCAAGCTCTGGGAGATGGTGCAGGACGGGGAAGCCTGGCGTGCTGCAGTCCGTGGGGTCACAGTCGGACACGACTGGTTGACTGAACAACGACAACAATGGTATTGTTAGTTGGCTCCAGCTGTCATAACAAAGTCCTTAAACAGAAATTAATGCTCTGGCAGTTCTGGAAGTTTAAGATCAAGGTCTCAGCAGTTTGGTTTCTTCTGAGGTTTCTCTCCTTGGCTTACAGCAGCCCTCCCCTCTCTGTGTCTTTATCTTAATCTCCCTTCCGTGTGTATCTGTCTACATTCCCTTTTCCTATGAGGACCCCAATCATAGTGGATTAGGGCCCACCCTGATGACCTCCTTTTACTTAATTACCTCTTCCCTGTCTCCTAATAGCAGCACATTCTGGCGTCCCAGGGATTACGAGTTTAACATATGAATTTCAAGGTGACACAGTTCCATCCATAACAGATGTTGACACTGGAAATTGCATCGCAAACCATGGGAACCCTTTTACCCAACATTAGGACGGCTGAGTTTCCAGTTCCTCCCTGGGGGTGTGTTTATCCTCTACAATGCAGCCACTTCATTTCATTAGGAGACTCGACCAATTGTATAGCACAGGGAACTCTCTTAATACTCTCTAATAAGCTATATGGGAAAAGAATCTAAAAGAGAGTCAGTTTATGTATCACTTATACACTTGGCTGTACAACAGAAGCTACCATAACATCGTAAATCAACTATACTCCAATAAAAAAATCTTTCTTTCAAAGGGACTTCTGGCCTGTGACATCCGACATATGCCATGCTGAAGACACCCTCCTGGGAATAGTTACTGAATCCCCCTCGGAATTACGGATTTAAATAAATGAGGAGGAACGAATACCAGGTGACTCCCACGAGCATTGTCTGCAGGGACTGATTTTGTCATCAACCCATACTTCTCAGACTCAGACGCACATCAGCTTCACAGGGGGCTCTGAGGACTCCTGGCGCCTGGACTCCATCCCTGACCAGCTATGTCAGATTCCCTGCACGTGACTAGGGCATCAGGATTTCTCAGTTTCCCAGGTGAATCCAGGGTGCTGCCGAAGCTTGAGAAACACGTTTCTAGGCTATTGTGTCCCCCAAGAATACTTTGTGGTTCAAAATAAGAGTTGAGAAGGATCCTGTACTAAAAGGACTCATTTATATATAAGGACAATTTATATATAAAAGGACAATTCATATATAAGGTGAAAGACGGGCTTCCTGGGTGGCTCAGTGGTAAAGAATCTGCCTGCCAATGGAAGAGACAGGAGATGTAGGTTCGATCCTTGGGTTGGGAAGATCCCCTGGAGAAGGAAATGACTATCACCTCCAGTGTTCTTGCCTGGAGAATTCCATGGGCAAAGGAACCTGGAGGGCTATGGTTCATGGGGTCACAAAGAGTCGGACATGACTAAACGAGTAATGCATCAGACATGCAGACACAGCCATGAAGGAAAACAATTATACTCAGAAACACCCAGAAGCAGAAGGCGCAGCATGGCACGCGAGGCCATGGGATGCACCAGGGTCTGTCGGGGGGCAGAGCAGAAGATGGGCAAGAGCCTTTTTAGTGGTTTCTACAGGAAAAACAAGCCACAGTAGGCAGGTTAAAGTTTGGCCAGTTTGACAGGTTCCAGCAGGTTCTGGGGCATACAGGCTGTCCCTAGTTGCCTGGTACCTGGCCCCTGGGGGTCACCTGGTCTGTGAGAGCCCAGTAAAGGAAGGGGTTGGGGTATAGGCTCTGGATTGGTTGGTTTGCATAGAAACCAACAAGCAAGTCCTTTTCCAGCTCTGGAAATCAGCTATCCCTGGGAGGGGTGGTCTGTCCAGAATAAGTATGCCTCCCCAACCCCTGATGTCAGAACATCAGAAAATATAGCAAATTGTAAAATGTGATGACCACCCCTTGCAGAGAGAAACACAGAGGGCAGGGTGACCTGCCCCAGGCCAGGTGGAGGTCTGGTTAAATTCTACTTAGCATTCACATGGTTGGGGGGTTTCTAACGTCCCTGCAGTCTTCCAGGCGGCACTTGTCCACTAGCCAAGGGCTGGGGAAGGGTAAGGAAGGAAATCAAGAGGGAGGAGCCACGGATGACCTAAGAGCACCACATCGAAGCAGACAGAGGGTGGAGAAGACTAGGTGGCCAGGTGATAGGGCCCAAATGAGTAAGCCCTGCTGGGACGGACAGTGCCAAAGCTCCCGGTGTCTGAGACCACCCCGGATCAGACAGGCACCCAGGGAAGGAGAGATGGACGGCAGGGAAGAGAGAGGAGAAAATGGAAGCTCTGGCTGGAGAATCCTGGGCAGTTCTGCAATTGACAGCCTCATTGTTCAGATGGGAAGGCTGGATCAGAGAGGGGCAGGGACTTCCCCAAGGTCACACAGCAAGGGGCGGGGCAGAGCAGGGACCGGGATTCTGATCTTTCAGTGACAGAGGGGTCCCCGTGGATCCTCCACAGCTCCTTTCAAAACACAGCAGGACCCTATTGCAGGTACTGCCTGGGTTTCCAGCTTCCACTAGAGATGTGAGCCAAGAGGGCCACATCAGCTCCTGGCCCCCTGCCTGCTGTGCCCCCAGCACCTCAGAGTCTGGGTCAGAACCTTCCCCTGTCTGGGGCTTATTTTGGCTCACACACAGAACCCAGCCCCAGTACCTCCGCTCTCTGAAGCTGACCCTTATTGTAATTAACTCAGAGTGTTAACGACAGCTCCAAGGCTTGGCACCCACCGTGTGCTGAGGACCTGTTTCAATGTGTCCGTGCGTTACCTCTCTTCCTCCGCACTCTAACCCTACCAGGTAAGTTTCATTATTATTTCCATTTTACAGAGAAGAAAACTGAGGCCCGTTTTGTAAATATTTCCCAAGGGAAGGAGCAAACACAGACCCTCTCCCAGATACCGGGTTCAATATGTGTATTTGGCTGCTTTCATCTTTGGTGCTGGTGCCCATTGCGTCCGACTCTGTGAGGCCCCGTGGGCTGTAGCCCACCCAGGCTCCTCTGTCCATGGAATTTTTCAGGCAAGAGTACTGGGGCGGGTTATCATTTCCTACTCCAGGGGATCTTGCCGACCCAGGGCTTGAACCTGTGTCTCCTGTACCTCCTGCACCGGCAGGTAGATTCCTTACCACTGACTTCCATCCTCAGACGTTTCCTTTTATTAAAAACGTGCTGCTGGGCACTTAACATACATCCTGTCATCTCATCCTTGTAATGACCTCATGAAATTGGCACCACTGACATCCCTACATAACCGATGGGGCAGAAAAGAGGTAATGTGTCTTAGCCTAGGGGACATGGCCATCCAGACGCAAAGCTGGGGTTTGAACCTAGCTCTTCTTAGAGCACGGGGACTCACTTACCTATGTTGTACAGAATGCAACGTAGCCCTGTCTCGTTTCCTTTCTATCTTTTTTTTGCACCTGGATCCTGTTGCCATGGAAATCAGCTGCCTATGCCAGTAGCCAGACAGAACTTCACCTCATCTGTATTTCCCAACTTTTGCTTTCTTCTCTGTCCACAGCAAAAAGTTCTACCGTGTGGACACCTACACTTACTTGGAAGATTCTCTGGGAAAACCCTGACTCATGGGATCAGAAGCTGGGGGGTGAATATTTCCCACTCTCTCTGTTCATATCTTGGGGGAAAGCATTTGAGGTGTGTTCTATGTGGTTTTTCAGATGGGGCCCAGGTGGGACAGAGCCCAGGTGGGACAGAGCCCAGGTGTCCCTAGTGGCGCCCAGCTCAGCAATGCAACCTTTGAGTTGGCTTTCTCTCCTCCCTGTTTCACCCATTCAGCCCAGGGTGGGGGGACATTCAAAAATGCACTCAAGTATTTCCTGTAGGGGCTTTCAAACTTCCCACCTCTCCCCAGATTCTGCACAGATCCGAAGGACAGGCTTTGAGGAAGGACTGGTACCTCGACTGAGCCACATACAGTGTCAGTTCAGTTCAGTTCAGTTCTCAGTCCTGTCTGACTCTTTGCGACTCCATAAATCGCAGCACGCCAGGCCTCCCTGTCCATCACCA
>SJYA01002296.1:701127-797904 GCA_006410615.1 Neotragus moschatus
TTTTTCAAGTTAGTGATTTTTGTGTGCTGTATCTCAGAATGGGGTAGAACATTTCAGCATCAATACCTATGGCTCCATTAGCTTTCTGTCCTGTGGAATTCCACCCAGTAGTCAGTGTTCATTTGATGGCTCCCCCTCAGATGGACACCTAGGTTACTACCCACTTTCTCCACTGGAAGTCATACTGTGTGTGAACATCTTATGCTTGCTTTTCCTGTCTCTTATACACATCTAGATGTGTATAAGAGACAGTATCTATATATGAGGATACAGCTAAGAGATTAGATGAATGAATATATAAATACATGTATACATATAATCTTAGCGTTTCCCAGGTGGCGCGGTGGTAAAGGATCCGCCTGTCAATGCAGGTTTGATCTCTGGGTCTGGAAGATCTGGAGTAGGAAATGGCAACCCACTCCAGACTTCTTGCCTGGAGAATTCCATGGACAGAGGAGCCTGGTGGGCTACAGTCCCCGGTGTTGCAAAAATTTGGACATGATTGAGCATGCAAGCACAGATATCATCTTACAACCCATACACAATTTAAAAAGTTTTTTGATTGTACTTTTACTAACAACAATTAATAATATTTTCTGTGAAAAAAACAAAGCAAGATAAGGGGTTGCTGCTGCTGCTGCTGCTAAGTCGCTTCAGTCATGTCTGACTCTGTGTGACCCCGTAGATGGCAGCCCACGAGGCTCCCCTGTCCCTGGGATTCTCCAGGCAAGAACACTGGAGTGGGTTGCCATTTCCTTCTCCAATGCATGAAAGTGAAAAGTGAAAGGGAAGTTGCTGAGTCTTGTCCGACTCTTAGCAACCCCATGGACTGCAGCCCACCAGGCTCCTCTGTCCATGGGATTTTCCAGGCAAGAGTGCTGGAGTGGGGTGCCATTGCCTTCTCCAAGATAAGGGGTTAGAGTCTGACAGTGTAATTTAGAATCTCACTATAGACAGCACTACGTTAATCATTACTCTTTCCTGGCATTTTTTGGGGGGCCTGTGTCTCGTGGTTTGACACACAGTCTTTTGATCCTCTCAACAGTCTATTGAGGAAGGCACTATTATCATCATCCCATTTCACAGACGAGCAAACAAAGTCCCAGAGACATCAGCACTGTCTTCAGAGTCCAAGCTCTTAACTGTGTGCTCTGCAGAGGAGAGTTACCCAGGGAAGCACTGAAGGGCTTAGCACAGTGCCTGGCACCCAAGGGCTCAGTGCCTGCTGGCTGTTTTCCTGGGAGGCTCTGAAGGGTCCAGAGACGCAGCCTAGAGGGTTCCTCCAGGTCGATGCTTTTTTAACTGACCTTCTGCGGGGTGGGGGCACGGAGCTGGGTTATCTCACGGTGGCCTTTCAACCTCTGGGAGGGCTGGGGTCAGGGCCGGGGCAGCAGGCCTGCCAAGGAGCTGGAGGGCTGGGCGGCAGGGAGCCTGTCAATGTGAGACATCCCAGGAGGACCGGTGGGGAGGGCTCAGGGGGTGGCAGAGCCGTGGGGGGACCCTGCCCTGCAATCCACCATCCAGCCTGGGACAGCAGATATGGGCAGAGGGACAGACGGGAGGCTGGCCCTGCCCTTCTCCATCCTCCTCCTTCCGCCAGCTGTCTTCTGGGTTTTAGGGGTTTTCTCCTTTTTCAAGTTTTTTTGACGTGGCCCAGTCTTTATTGAATTTGTTACAATATTACTTCTGTTTTATGGTTTTGGTGGGATCATAGCTCCCCGACACGGGATCGAACCTGTACCCCTGCACTGGAAGGCAAAGTTCTAACCGCTGGACATCCAGGGAAGTTCCCAAGGCTTTAGGGCCAACACTTCATCTTGTAAGTCTGAATGGCGCTCACGATCTATCTTCAAGGAAAAATGAGAAAAGTAGAGGGCTTCTAGCATCCTCTCACCCCGGGCTAAACAACAAGAATGACTGGATATGTGACCTTCCCCACTTTCCTCCCCATCCAGATAAGAAACATACAGACATGTAGGATTTTCCCCCTTTTGCAAATATAAGATCACACCTCATTGTTACTCTGCAGTATGCCTTTATCACTGATAGGGCCCAGATAGTTTTCCAGTTAAAATGTCTGGGTCTGCCTCATTCTTTTTAGGCGTTGCATAATATTCCATGCTGTGGCTGTACCATCACTCAGCCATTTCCCAACTGATGGATGAAAAGGTCACACCAGGTTTGTTGCATGTTATAAAACGTGCTATGATCAACCCCTCGTATGTGTTCCTTGAGCCCTGACCGCTACTTCTAGAGTTTTAGAAGTGGGTCAGACACCACGGAATTTTGGAATTCTAGTAGATTTTTATCAAACTGCTTGCCATAATGGCTCTTTTTCTACCCCCTCACCCGACTTTTTATTTTGTATTGCAGTATAGCTGATTAACAAACAATGTCGTGGTAGTTTCAGGTAAACAGTGAAGGGACTCAACCATACATATACATGTATCCATTCTCCCCCAGATTCTAAAGGAAATAAATCCTGAATATTCATTGGCGGGACTGATGCTGAGACTGAAGCTCCAATACTTTGGCCACCTGATGCAAAGGGCCAACTCATTGGAAAAGACCCTGATGCTGGGAAAGGTTGAGGGCAGGAGGAGAAGGGGATGACAGAGGTTGAGATGGTTGGATGGCATCATTGACTCAATGGACACGAGTTTGAACAAACTCCAGTAGATGGTGAAGGACAGGGAAGCCTGGCGTGTTGCAGTCCTTGGGGTCACAAAGAGCTGGAGCGACTGAACAACCACCTCTGTGCTATACAGTGGGTCCTTGTTGGTTACCCATTTTAAATATAGAAGTGTGCACATGTCGATCCCAAACTCCCTAACTGCCCCTTCCCCGAATCCTTCCTCCCGACCCCCAGCAACCATAAGTTCGTTCTCTAAATCTGTCTCTTTCTCTTTTGTAAGTTCACTCGTGTCATTTCTTTTTAGAGTCCACATATAAGGGATGTCATAGGAGCATCCTTCTGTCTGACTTACTTCACTCAGTATGACAATCTCTAGGTCCATCCACATTGCTGCAAAGGGCATTATTTCATTCTTTTTAGTGGCTGAGTAGTCATAAGATCAGGGCTCTTGCGATTCACAGCACCTCCAACCGTCTGCTCAGGTGTGTGTTTCTGTGCAGCCTGAGTGTTATCTGTGTGTGTGTGTGAGAGAGAGAGGGAAGATAGGAGGGAGTGAGGGAGGAGAGGAGGATGCCTAGGATCAATGAATCTGGTAGATGAAACCTGAAAATTGAAAGAAAAAATTATATTTACGACTTTTATGTCATATGCCTTTGAAAGCCAAGGTTCTGCCATTTTTAAGGGGAGAAGATAAAAGTCATGGTATTGTGAAAGTGAAGTCGCTCAGTCGTGTCCAGCTCTTTGGACCCCATGGACTGTAGCCTACCAGGCTTCTCCATCCATGGGGCTTTCCATGCAAGAGTACTGGAGTGGGTTGCCGTTTCCTCCTTCAGATCTTTCCATGCCGGGGATTGAACCCAGGTCTCCCACATAGTAGGCAGATGCTTTACTGTCTGAGCCACCAGGGAAGTCACATGGTATTGTAGTCACATAACCAATCACAGAGGAGACTGTCATCCAAAAGGGAATGACCTGGCCCTGTGACTAGGCCAGTGATGTCCAGAAGAAGGGACGCAGCCTGGGGAGGGGGGCTCAGGTGCACGTTGCCATCAACTTAACGATCCAAAGGCCCGAATGAGGGATGTCCCTGGTGGTCCAGTGGTTAAGACTCTGTACTTCCAAAGTAGGGGTGATGGGCTTGATCCTTGGTTGGGGAACTAAGATCCCATATGCGTTGTGGGCAGGCTGAAAAAAAAGCAAAGGGCGGATGAGATGCCCAGGATGGAAGCAGTGAGCATTGCCCTGTGGAGAAGACCCTGACTTTCCCTCCCAGGTCCCTGGGGTGCCGTTTCCTCTGCCTGAGTCCCTATTGCTGCTGGTGTCTGTGCCCCTGTGCTCCTATTGGCCTGAATCTCTCCCTCCCTCTGGGAGGTGGCCCCTGGGGCGCTGGAATTCCTCTATCCTTATTGGCTGAGAGAGAGAAGATTCTGGAACTTCATGTTTTCCCAGGGCAGCTCTTAGGCTGTGATGGATTGGTGGGAGGTAGAGAAACCCAGCTCCCTCCCCTGAGCTGGGACAAATTCAGAGGCAGAGTTCACACTGCAGAATGCCCTGTGGGATCGGGCTGAGACTTCGCCTGAAGTTGCATCCCCACGGGACCCCCTTTCCTGCTTCTCCTCCATTACAGGTTTCTCCTGGGGACAGTCCATTAATAAATGGCTGGCACACAAGTCTTGTCTTGGGGTCTGCAGACCTGGGCACGGGGACAATAGCAATTCTGCAAAGCCCTCTGTTGGGAGCAATGTCTTCATTCCACTGTCATCCAAACTCCAGACCTCAAACTCCGCTGCAGCAGAATGGGTAGAGTCAGTCTCCCAAAGCGAGTTTGACAGTGTGAATCAGGAAACTTAAAGGCTGTATCCCTCTTGTTCTTTGTTGTTGTTTAGTCGCCAAGTTGTGCCCAACTCTTTGCGACCCCATGGACTATAGCATGCCAGGCTTCCCTGTTCTTCACTGTCTCCTGGAGCTTCTCAAATTCATGTCCATTGAATCTGTGCGGCTACCTAACCATCTCATCCTCTGCCACCCTCTTCTCCTTTTGCTTTCAATCTCCCCAGCATCAGGCTCTTGTTACCCTACATCTAAGAATGCAGACTGAAAAAAGAGCCGTCACTCAGCTCACTGCTTGTTAGCTGGGCAACCTTGAGCAATCTGCTCATTCTCTATAACCCTCAGTTTCCGCATCTGTGAAATCAAACAGGAACAGTGTCTATATCATAAGCCAATGGGAATTAAACAAGATAATGCATTTCACTGCTTATATTCCAGGGCCTGGGTAAAGAGTAAATTTCAAATAAATGCTGGGGTAGATCCTGCTCACCGCATGGGGGGCAGTTATGTTTCCAAACTCAGGAATTAATAAACTGTCAACACTTACATGAACCAAGCCCTGTAACATCACCTGGGTAACCCTGCTGACACTGGGTTTTTACACCTTCTGATGCTCTTTTTAATTTTAAGAATATCAGTGCAAAAGGGAAAGAAATTCAAAGTAAAAGTCCTCCCTGTCTAAATACCAGCGCCTACCTCTCCTGTTTGCCCAAAATGACCAATGCTAAGAGTCCTTTACTTTCTTCCAGGAAAAAAAATCTTACTTAATAAAGTGCCATCATATTTGTTATTATGATGGCAATTAATAAGAAATTTCCATGAAAGTGCATGGCAGATCCAGGGAAATCTGGAGAAGAGAACAGCTACCCGCTCCACTTCTGGCCTGGAGAATTCCAAGGACAGAGGAGCCTGGCAGGTTACAGTCCATGGGGGTCACAAAGAGTCAGACATGACTGAGCAACTTTCATGGCAATTTTTTATTAATTGCCATCATCATAATTAATATGATGGCATATTATTAAGTAGGATTTTTTTCCTAGAAGAATATAAAGGACTCTTAGCATCGGTTATTTTGGGGAAACAGGAGAGGTAGGGGTTGGTACTGAGACAGGGAGGACTTTTACTCATCAGGACTGTCACGAAGATTAAACAGAAAGTTATGTCCATGGCCTTGCCTGGAGTAAGTTCTCGGTCGTATCATGACTCACACTTGGGATCACCTGGGCACAAGAGGACAGCCTAGTGACACTCCAGATGTAGGGCCAGGAGAAAATGAAAGTGTCAGTCACTCTGTCATGTTCAACTCTTTGCAGCCCCATGGACTTAGCCCGCCAGGCTCCTCTGTCTGTGAAATTCTCCAGGCAAGAACACTGGAGTGGGTTTCCAGTCCCTTCTCCAAGGGATCTTCCTCACCCAGAGATCAAACACAGATCACCTGCATTACAGGCAGATTCTTTACAGTCTGAGCCACCAGAAGAGAAAATCAGATAACCTATGAAAAAACAAAACAAAACAAAGGCAGCAATAGTTTTAATGAAAGAGAAGAGAAAGCCAAACAAAAATATCAAGAAAAAGCTTCTGTGGACCCTCTCCAGAGGTTACCACTGGGACTAGTTTGGGTAAATCTCCAGTCTTTCTCTCAATTCATTTTTTATATTTCAAACATAAATGTACACCTAGATAATCTGGGAAGTATGGATCATGTTCTACCTATTTTTCAAGTTAGTGATTTTTGTGTGCTGTATCTCAGAATGGGGTAGAACATTTCAGCATCAATACCTATGGCTCCATTAGCTTTCTGTCCTGTGGAATTCCACCCAGTAGTCAGTGTTCATTTGATGGCTCCCCCTCAGATGGACACCTAGGTTACTACCCACTTTCTCCACTGGAAGTCATACTGTGTGTGAACATCTTATGCTTGCTTTTCTTTGTGCACCTGTGGTAGTAATTTTATATAATACATCTGCTGACTCCCCCTAAAGAGCCCCTGAGAGAAGACCATAGGTCAAGAAGGCTAAGTTTTTTTTTTTTTTTTTAATACTTTTTAGAGTATGGTTGATTAACAGTGTTGTGACAGTTTCAGGTAGACAGTAAAGGGACTCAGCCATACATATACATGGATCCATTCTCCCCCAAACTCTCCTCCCATCCAGCTTGCCTCATAACATTGAACAGATTTCCCTGTGCTACACTGCAGGAACTTATTGGTTATTCATTTGTTTATTGTTTGATTTTTTAAAAAATTTTAAATGAAATAAGCATCCAGGATAATGTGCAGGAATATAAAACAACATGTATTATATATGTACTTGGATTTAACTCTAATTTTAGATTTTTGGGGAGAAAGAGTTGTATTTCTTAATTTAAATAGAAATAGCCAAGTCATAATATTTCCTAAAGGGAGTTAAGATTAGTTTGAAAGTAGTTGTTTAATATAATTTCCTGATGGCTATTCATTTTATTTTCTTTTTTTATTTTATTAATTAAAATTTTCCATCTCAGGTGTACATGAGTTCCCAATCTTAAACCCCGCCCTACCTCCCACCCCACATCAACTCTCTGGATCATCCCCGTGCACCAGTCCCAAGCATCCTGTATCCTGTATAGAACATAGACTGATGATTTGTTTCTAACATGATAGTATACATGTTTCAGCCATTCTCCCAAATCTTCCCACCCTCTCCCTCTCCCTCAAAGTCCANGCTGTTCCTGTGCTGTTGCAGCCTGGCACTCTCGGCCGCTGCCCCTGACCTCGGAAGTGCGGTGGCTCCTCTCAGCTGTTCCTGCGCCATCACAGCCCGGGACTCTCGGCCGCTGTCTCTTTCCTCCGATGTAGGGTAGCTCCTCTCGGCCGCGCTGAGTGCACCGGCCCACCCGGCCGTCACAGCTGCTTACGCTGAGTGCCGGCTATTTATTTTAAATATAGCAGTGTGTACACGTCGACCCCAAACTCCCTAACTATCCGATCCCCTCGTCCTTCTCCCCTGGCAACCATAATTCATTCTCTAAATTTGTGAATCTGTTTGTAAGTATGGCCGCAGCCCTATGGACTATTGTCTACCAGGCTCTTCTCTCAATGGGNTACGCTGAGTGCCGGCTATTTATTTTAAATATAGCAGTGTGTACACGTCGACCCCAAACTCCCTAACTATCCGATCCCCTCGTCCTTCTCCCCTGGCAACCATAATTCATTCTCTAAATTTGTGAATCTGTTTGTAAGTATGGCCGCAGCCCTATGGACTATTGTCTACCAGGCTCTTCTCTCAATGGGAGTTCTCCAGGCAAGAATACATTCCCTTCTCCAGGGAATCTTCCTGACCCAGGGATTGAACCTGGGTCTCCTGCATTGCAGGCTAATTCTTTACCATTTGAGCCACCAGGGAAGCCCTCTGTTTTGTAAATAAGTTTATTTGTATCATTTCTTTTTAGATTCTGCCTATGAGTGATGTTAAGATATTTCTCCAAGAAGGCCAAGTTCTTTTAAAATTTTTACTTTTTCTTGGAGTGTAGTTGATTAACAATGTTGTGTTAGTTTCAGGTCACAGCAAAGTGGTTCAGTTATAATACAGACGTACATCTATTCTTTCTGAAATTCTTTTCCCATTTAGGATATTATATTGAGCAGAGTTCCCTGTGTTATGCAGTAGGTCCTTGTTGGTTTAAGACAGAAAACCAAGAAGGCTAAGTGTATTAGACTGACCACAGTACGGGATGATAGTAGCCATGTCTCGAAAGGGAAGTCCAGCAGAGTATTGACAGGGTTTTAAACGCTGGGCTGGATGACTGAAGGCAGGAAATGGGTTGACATTTGGTAGAATTGATGACATGATGGCTCTGGATGGGTGAACACAGTGAGGCTGGGATTTGGGGTGAATCTTGATGTGCAAGTTGTCTTGATAAGTACATTATCTAGCCTACTCTTCTAGGGGCAAGAATGTCCCCAAATCAGCAGCTGGGTTGTTTCTACTTGGCCTCAGCATTTCAGCTGATGTTGGTTTCAATATTCAATGCCTGCAAGGTGAATTTTTTGCATCAGAACTGTCAGCATATAGCAGTAATAAAAAGCAGACCAACTGTTCATCGATTTTATTGTTGCTTTTCTTTACAGATAAATGTGCCTTCTTATTGCCTGAGGCAGCCACTTCACCCCACCTCTCCCTCAGCTCCCAACTGTTCCAGTGATTGACACAGAAGTATTTTGGAGAGGAGCTGGCAGGAGACGATAAAACAATGTCCGTGATAAAATAATTCCTTTCTGC
The DNA here is from genome assembly GCA_006410615.1 of Neotragus moschatus. Classification (NCBI taxonomy): domain Eukaryota; kingdom Metazoa; phylum Chordata; class Mammalia; order Artiodactyla; family Bovidae; genus Neotragus; species Neotragus moschatus. Next base: position 709,852 of record SJYA01002296.1, read on the forward strand.
TGTTGCACATACCACCCTCTTCAATACAGTATTGGTTCCAAGTTATATTTCTGCCTACAATCTCAGAGGTTAATTATTTTCTTTAAATAATTTTTTTTTCAATTCAGTTCAGTTGCTCAGTCATGTCCGACTCTTTGTGACCCCATGAATCACAGCACGCCAGGCCTCCCTGTCCATCACCAACTCCTGGAGTTCACTCAGACTCACGTCCATCGAGTTGGTGATGCCATCCAGCCATCTCATCCTCTGTCGTCCCCTTCTCCTCCTGCCCCCAATCCCTCCCAGCATCAGAGTCTTTTCCAATGAGTCAACTCTTTGCATGAGGTGGCCAAAGTACTGGAGCTTCAGCTTGAGCATCATTCCTTCCAAAGAAATCTCAGGGCCAATCTCCTTCAGAATGGACTGGTTGGATCTCCTTGCAGTCCAAGGGACTCTCAAGAGTCTTCTCCAACACCACAGTTCAAAAGCATCAGTTCTTCAGCGCTCAGCCTTCTTCACAGTCCAACTCTCGCATCCATATATGACTACTGGAAAAACCATAGCCTTGACTAGACGGACCTTAGTTGGCAGTGTTGGAATAATTTTAGATTTATGTCACAGTGGCACAGATAATATAGAGAACTGCCATACCTCCTCACCCCTCATGTTGACATCTTTCTATTTAACTTTATTTTTCACTGGAGGATAATTGCTTTCCAATGTTGTGTTCGTTTCTGCTGTGCAACAACAGGAATCAGCTATAAGTAGGCAAATATCCCTTCCCTGTGAGCCTCCCTCCCACCAGCACCCCATCCCACCCCTTTCAGGTCATCACAGAGCACCGAGCTAAGCAGAGATGCAGACACAGAGAACAGACGTGTGAACGTGGTGAGGGAAGGAGAGGGTGGGGTGAATTGAGACAGTAGCATTGATATGGTAACTGGTAAAGAACCCGCCTGCAATGCAGGAGACCGCATTTCGATTCCTGGGTCAGGAAGATCTGCTGGAGAAGGGATAGACTACCCACCACAGTATTCTTGGGCTTCCCTTGTGGCTCAGCTGATAAAGAAACCGCCTGTAATGCAGGAGACCTGGGCTCGATCCCTGGGTTGGGAAGATCCCCTGGAGAAGGGAAAGGCTACCCACTGCAGTATTCTGGCCTGGAGAATCCCATGGACTATACAGTCCATGGGGTCGCAAAGAGTTGGACATGACTGAGCAACGTTCATATACACACTCACACACACACTAGCATGTATAACATAGATGGCCAGTCAGAAGCAGCTGTGTAGCAGGGAGCTCAGCTTGGTGCTGTGTTGGCATCTTTTGACATCATGAAACTTTTGTCAAAGTTGGGAAACCAACTTCAGCATTCCACTGTTATCAAAAAGTTATCCTAACTTTATTCAGATTCCACCACCTTTTACACAATCATATTTCCTTTTTTTTTTTTGGTTGATCCAGTGTCTCATCTGGGATCACACGTACACTTACTCATCTTGTTTCCTCCAATCTGTGGCTGTTTCTCGGTCTTCTTCTGTTTCTTGTGGCTTTGGCTGATGTGAGGAACGCCACTCACTGGTCGGGCGCTTCGTAGAATGTCCCTGCACTGCGGCTTCTCTGCTGCTGTTCTCACAATCAGATTCGAGTGATGGGTTTCCGGGAAGAAGACCCCAACTGTGGGAACCCCACCAGCCACCCACCCTCACAGCTGGCGGTGACCTTCATCATGTGGTCAAGGTGGTGTCCGCTGGGTTTCCTCATTGTAACGCCACCATTTTCCTCCTTCCCACGTCCTCTTATTTGTGGGGAAGGTTGAGGGGAGGAGAGAGAAGGGATTAAACTCCATCTCCCAGACAGTAAGGCATCTACTTCTTGTTCTTTGGTTTCTCCTGTAATCAGAGTTTGTCCCACTTTCCTCATCAATCACTTTTGTGAAAAGAGAATTTCTCAAATTCCACCAAAATACCTATCTTTCTCCATGATGGATAGCTACATGCTTGATGTATTGAAGATCACCACCCTACACTCCAATTTCATTCAATTTGATTGATTGGAGTTTCCCCAAAAGCTCTCAAGCAAGAACCCCAATATTCCCCGAGCTCCTTCTCAGGGTCCCTGGAAATCCATTTGGGGTCAGGCATCCAAGGGGGAACTTGGTAGCATCTTAGATGGGGCCTCTTCCACTGCAGTCTCTGGACCAGCTTCAGCATCACCTGGAAGCTGGTCAGACATGTAGTATCTCAGGCCCCAATGAGACTGCCTGATTCAGACTCCGCATGCGAACGAGTCACCCAAGGTGACTGGGGTGCAGGTCCATCATTTGAGAAGTGCTGCCTTAGAATCCCGGAGCCCCAAGGTATTGGGCAGGGGGCTCAGCTCCAAGTTAGGGTGGTCTCGTCCCTGTCACTGCCACACCTGCCATGGTTCTGCTCTGGTGACTTGAGTTGGAGGAGACGATTAGCAAGGGCCGAAGTGAGGGTCACAGAGGTAAGGGGGAGAGGCAGGTGGAGCCGAAAGAAGGCTCAGGGACAAGTCTGAGCCTGGAGGAGGGGTGGAGGGCTGGGGAAGGCAGGCGAGAGGCGGGTGGTATCAGCACCACTGATAGATGAGCGTGGTGCCTGGGATGACCTTGAGGAGACGGCTGAGAGCCGGGACCCAGTGATGGATGAGCTGGGGTGGGGAGGCCGCTTGACAGCTGCAAGGAGCAAAGGGCTCAAGGTTCAAGAGTCCACTGTGGGTGGCAGCAGAACCCAACAACCACGAGAGAGAAGGCCTTCCTCTCTTTCCACAGCAGTGTTCACAAAAGCTCACCTACTCCACCATTATCTCTAAAAAAAATTTTTTTTTCAGTGTACAGTTGCAGTTCGATGGCATTCAATACCTACACTCCATAGCCCAACCGCCGCCACCAGCTGCCTCCAGAATGTTTTCATCTTGCAGAGCTGGGGCTCTGCACTCACTAAAGAATAAGCCCCAGACCCCCTTCTCTCCCCAACCTCTGGCACCCACCACTTCACTTTCTGTCTCTTGAGTTCAACCCCTCTAGGAACCTCATAGGAGAAGGCGATGGCACCCCACTCCAGTACTCTTGCCTGGAAAATCCCATGGATGGAGGAGCCTGGTAGGCTGCAGTCCATGGGGTCGCTGAGTCGGACACAACTGAATCGACTTAGCAGCAGCAGCAGCAGCAGCAGCAGGAACCTCATATGAGTGGAATCCTACAGCATCTGTTCTTCTAGGATCTCTTTCCAGCTTCATGACTGCCTGCTGAACCAAATGGAGCAGGGAATGTTAGTCCCATTGTAGAGATGAGGAAACGTAGGATTGGGGTGAAATCCCTGGCCCTGGATCTCACATCTAGTAAGTAAGTACCACACATGAGAGTCAGGAGTCAGGAGACCAGCCTGACTCTGTGCGGAATGTTCTAATGCACCCACTGTGAAGGTGAGCTGGAAGAGAAAGGAACAGAACCAAGGGCGTGTGTGGAGGTGGGGGGATCACCTCCAAACTCAGGTCTCCGAGAGATTGTAGCTTTAAATCTCCCCAGCACCTGCCTTGGTACCTGCCATATAAAAGATGCTCAGACGTTTGATGAGAGTTAAATGTAGACTTTCTTCATTCCCGTTTTAACTATTGATAAGAATGAGTTTGCTAAGACAAGATGGGGAATCTATACGAGGAAGCTGGGGTAATAGAAACATGGTGGCTTTAGTAAAACCAAGTTCATGGTAAATTCAGGAGGCATCCTGAGATTTGCTGGGTCTCCCATGCTTGTCACTGATCACCCAGGGCTGTGTGTGTGCATGTGCTAAGTAGATATGGGGATTCAGTGTGCCTTCAATGAAACTATTTCATGTTTACTTTTTAAAATAGATATCACAGAATTCCCTGGTGGTCCAGGGGTTAGGACTCAGCTCTTTCACTTCCTGGGGGCCCAGGTTAAATCTCTAGTCAGGGAACTAACAACCTGCAAGGTGTGCTGCATGGCCAAAAATAAATAAAATAAGATAAAATAGAAATCTCTGAAGTGCGCAAGTACTCTTTCCTCTAAGAGAATGTCACTTAGGGGCTTTCATATTGTGTCCCAGTTAATTCAAACACTGGATGTTATTAATCACCTACCACATGCTTACCTTTAAAAACGGGGATTATGCTTAATTTCTCCCTACCCCTGTCCTCTAAACAGCTTAAACTTATTTTACTAGTAATAATGTTTTAGACCAGGGGGTTGGCAAATTTTTTTCTGTGAAGGGCCAATTGGTAAATATTTTAGGCTTAGAGGGCCGAACATTCTCTATTGCAACTGGTCAATGCTGCCGCTGTAGTGGAAGGATATTGTAGACAAGATGTCAATGAGTGAGCACGGTTGGGTTTCAATAAAGCTTTATTTACAGAAACACATTTGGGCCACCAGCTGTTGTATGTTGACCCTGCACTAGATTATGAACTATGCTGTGCTGGGCTTTGAATCTCCGTGGGCTTAGAACCAAGCTGTGCTTCAATCTTTGGAAACAGGAAACTCGCACTCGGCTTCTGTTCACTAGTTGCCTAGGAAACGGCTGGTGTGACTGATGGCAGGGGACGCTCTGTTGGCCCCCAGGTCTGCTCCACACCTCTTTGCTCAGGTTGACCAGTGGGGTCTGATCACCTGGGCTCTCCTCCTCTCTGACTTCCATGGGGGCTTTGCTACTGGAAGGTGAGGCAGCAGATTGGGAAGAGGAGAGAGGGCCCTGTATTTTCCCCTGGGCTTCCACCAAGCTGGGCCACTGGTTGGCCAGTGGCTGCTCCCTCACCAAAGGCTACAGCTCCCATCAAGCAGCCTTCTCCATATGGCTCTTTCCTCCCTCTTTCAGGAGCTGCACCCTCTCTCCTAGTCAGTTCTAGCTGCTATAACAAAAATACCATTGACCTGGGGCTTGAACACCAGACATTTGTTGCTCACTGTTCTGGAAGCTGGAAGTCCAAGACCAAGGTGTTAGCAGTTTCCATGACTGGTGAGAATCCCTTCCTGGTTCACAGGTGCCATCGATCACTGTCCTCACATGATGGAGGGGGTGCTCTGGGGTCCCCCTTTTTTGAAAACAAAAAAATTTATTTATTTTGCTGTGCCAGGTCTTAGTTGCAGCACACAGGATCTTTGTTTGGCCTTCACTGCAGCATGTGGGATTTTTAGTTGTGGTATGAAGGATCTAGTTCCCTGACCAGGGATTGATCCTGGGCCCCTTGCACTGGGAGTGACAGTCTTAGCCACTGGACCACCAGGGAAGTCCTTCTGGGNTGGACTGGTTGGATCTCCTTGCAGTCCAAGGGACTCTCAAGAGTCTTCTCCAACACCACAGTTCAAAAGCATCAGTTCTTCAGCGCTCAGCCTTCTTCACAGTCCAACTCTCGCATCCATATATGACTACTGGAAAAACCATAGCCTTGACTAGACGGACCTTAGTTGGCAGTGTTGGAATAATTTTAGATTTATGTCACAGTGGCACAGATAATATAGAGAACTGCCATACCTCCTCACCCCTCATGTTGACATCTTTCTATTTAACTTTATTTTTCACTGGAGGATAATTGCTTTCCAATGTTGTGTTCGTTTCTGCTGTGCAACAACAGGAATCAGCTATAAGTAGGCAAATATCCCTTCCCTGTGAGCCTCCCTCCCACCAGCACCCCATCCCACCCCTTTCAGGTCATCACAGAGCACCGAGCTAAGCAGAGATGCAGACACAGAGAACAGACGTGTGAACGTGGTGAGGGAAGGAGAGGGTGGGGTGAATTGAGACAGTAGCATTGATATGGTAACTGGTAAAGAACCCGCCTGCAATGCAGGAGACCGCATTTCGATTCCTGGGTCAGGAAGATCTGCTGGAGAAGGGATAGACTACCCACCACAGTATTCTTGGGCTTCCCTTGTGGCTCAGCTGATAAAGAAACCGCCTGTAATGCAGGAGACCTGGGCTCGATCCCTGGGTTGGGAAGATCCCCTGGAGAAGGGAAAGGCTACCCACTGCAGTATTCTGGCCTGGAGAATCCCATGGACTATACAGTCCATGGGGTCGCAAAGAGTTGGACATGACTGAGCAACGTTCATATACACACTCACACACACACTAGCATGTATAACATAGATGGCCAGTCAGAAGCAGCTGTGTAGCAGGGAGCTCAGCTTGGTGCTGTGTTGGCATCTTTTGACATCATGAAACTTTTGTCAAAGTTGGGAAACCAACTTCAGCATTCCACTGTTATCAAAAAGTTATCCTAACTTTATTCAGATTCCACCACCTTTTACACAATCATATTTCCTTTTTTTTTTTTGGTTGATCCAGTGTCTCATCTGGGATCACACGTACACTTACTCATCTTGTTTCCTCCAATCTGTGGCTGTTTCTCGGTCTTCTTCTGTTTCTTGTGGCTTTGGCTGATGTGAGGAACGCCACTCACTGGTCGGGCGCTTCGTAGAATGTCCCTGCACTGCGGCTTCTCTGCTGCTGTTCTCACAATCAGATTCGAGTGATGGGTTTCCGGGAAGAAGACCCCAACTGTGGGAACCCCACCAGCCACCCACCCTCACAGCTGGCGGTGACCTTCATCATGTGGTCAAGGTGGTGTCCGCTGGGTTTCCTCATTGTAACGCCACCATTTTCCTCCTTCCCACGTCCTCTTATTTGTGGGGAAGGTTGAGGGGAGGAGAGAGAAGGGATTAAACTCCATCTCCCAGACAGTAAGGCATCTACTTCTTGTTCTTTGGTTTCTCCTGTAATCAGAGTTTGTCCCACTTTCCTCATCAATCACTTTTGTGAAAAGAGAATTTCTCAAATTCCACCAAAATACCTATCTTTCTCCATGATGGATAGCTACATGCTTGATGTATTGAAGATCACCACCCTACACTCCAATTTCATTCAATTTGATTGATTGGAGTTTCCCCAAAAGCTCTCAAGCAAGAACCCCAATATTCCCCGAGCTCCTTCTCAGGGTCCCTGGAAATCCATTTGGGGTCAGGCATCCAAGGGGGAACTTGGTAGCATCTTAGATGGGGCCTCTTCCACTGCAGTCTCTGGACCAGCTTCAGCATCACCTGGAAGCTGGTCAGACATGTAGTATCTCAGGCCCCAATGAGACTGCCTGATTCAGACTCCGCATGCGAACGAGTCACCCAAGGTGACTGGGGTGCAGGTCCATCATTTGAGAAGTGCTGCCTTAGAATCCCGGAGCCCCAAGGTATTGGGCAGGGGGCTCAGCTCCAAGTTAGGGTGGTCTCGTCCCTGTCACTGCCACACCTGCCATGGTTCTGCTCTGGTGACTTGAGTTGGAGGAGACGATTAGCAAGGGCCGAAGTGAGGGTCACAGAGGTAAGGGGGAGAGGCAGGTGGAGCCGAAAGAAGGCTCAGGGACAAGTCTGAGCCTGGAGGAGGGGTGGAGGGCTGGGGAAGGCAGGCGAGAGGCGGGTGGTATCAGCACCACTGATAGATGAGCGTGGTGCCTGGGATGACCTTGAGGAGACGGCTGAGAGCCGGGACCCAGTGATGGATGAGCTGGGGTGGGGAGGCCGCTTGACAGCTGCAAGGAGCAAAGGGCTCAAGGTTCAAGAGTCCACTGTGGGTGGCAGCAGAACCCAACAACCACGAGAGAGAAGGCCTTCCTCTCTTTCCACAGCAGTGTTCACAAAAGCTCACCTACTCCACCATTATCTCTAAAAAAAATTTTTTTTTCAGTGTACAGTTGCAGTTCGATGGCATTCAATACCTACACTCCATAGCCCAACCGCCGCCACCAGCTGCCTCCAGAATGTTTTCATCTTGCAGAGCTGGGGCTCTGCACTCACTAAAGAATAAGCCCCAGACCCCCTTCTCTCCCCAACCTCTGGCACCCACCACTTCACTTTCTGTCTCTTGAGTTCAACCCCTCTAGGAACCTCATAGGAGAAGGCGATGGCACCCCACTCCAGTACTCTTGCCTGGAAAATCCCATGGATGGAGGAGCCTGGTAGGCTGCAGTCCATGGGGTCGCTGAGTCGGACACAACTGAATCGACTTAGCAGCAGCAGCAGCAGCAGCAGCAGGAACCTCATATGAGTGGAATCCTACAGCATCTGTTCTTCTAGGATCTCTTTCCAGCTTCATGACTGCCTGCTGAACCAAATGGAGCAGGGAATGTTAGTCCCATTGTAGAGATGAGGAAACGTAGGATTGGGGTGAAATCCCTGGCCCTGGATCTCACATCTAGTAAGTAAGTACCACACATGAGAGTCAGGAGTCAGGAGACCAGCCTGACTCTGTGCGGAATGTTCTAATGCACCCACTGTGAAGGTGAGCTGGAAGAGAAAGGAACAGAACCAAGGGCGTGTGTGGAGGTGGGGGGATCACCTCCAAACTCAGGTCTCCGAGAGATTGTAGCTTTAAATCTCCCCAGCACCTGCCTTGGTACCTGCCATATAAAAGATGCTCAGACGTTTGATGAGAGTTAAATGTAGACTTTCTTCATTCCCGTTTTAACTATTGATAAGAATGAGTTTGCTAAGACAAGATGGGGAATCTATACGAGGAAGCTGGGGTAATAGAAACATGGTGGCTTTAGTAAAACCAAGTTCATGGTAAATTCAGGAGGCATCCTGAGATTTGCTGGGTCTCCCATGCTTGTCACTGATCACCCAGGGCTGTGTGTGTGCATGTGCTAAGTAGATATGGGGATTCAGTGTGCCTTCAATGAAACTATTTCATGTTTACTTTTTAAAATAGATATCACAGAATTCCCTGGTGGTCCAGGGGTTAGGACTCAGCTCTTTCACTTCCTGGGGGCCCAGGTTAAATCTCTAGTCAGGGAACTAACAACCTGCAAGGTGTGCTGCATGGCCAAAAATAAATAAAATAAGATAAAATAGAAATCTCTGAAGTGCGCAAGTACTCTTTCCTCTAAGAGAATGTCACTTAGGGGCTTTCATATTGTGTCCCAGTTAATTCAAACACTGGATGTTATTAATCACCTACCACATGCTTACCTTTAAAAACGGGGATTATGCTTAATTTCTCCCTACCCCTGTCCTCTAAACAGCTTAAACTTATTTTACTAGTAATAATGTTTTAGACCAGGGGGTTGGCAAATTTTTTTCTGTGAAGGGCCAATTGGTAAATATTTTAGGCTTAGAGGGCCGAACATTCTCTATTGCAACTGGTCAATGCTGCCGCTGTAGTGGAAGGATATTGTAGACAAGATGTCAATGAGTGAGCACGGTTGGGTTTCAATAAAGCTTTATTTACAGAAACACATTTGGGCCACCAGCTGTTGTATGTTGACCCTGCACTAGATTATGAACTATGCTGTGCTGGGCTTTGAATCTCCGTGGGCTTAGAACCAAGCTGTGCTTCAATCTTTGGAAACAGGAAACTCGCACTCGGCTTCTGTTCACTAGTTGCCTAGGAAACGGCTGGTGTGACTGATGGCAGGGGACGCTCTGTTGGCCCCCAGGTCTGCTCCACACCTCTTTGCTCAGGTTGACCAGTGGGGTCTGATCACCTGGGCTCTCCTCCTCTCTGACTTCCATGGGGGCTTTGCTACTGGAAGGTGAGGCAGCAGATTGGGAAGAGGAGAGAGGGCCCTGTATTTTCCCCTGGGCTTCCACCAAGCTGGGCCACTGGTTGGCCAGTGGCTGCTCCCTCACCAAAGGCTACAGCTCCCATCAAGCAGCCTTCTCCATATGGCTCTTTCCTCCCTCTTTCAGGAGCTGCACCCTCTCTCCTAGTCAGTTCTAGCTGCTATAACAAAAATACCATTGACCTGGGGCTTGAACACCAGACATTTGTTGCTCACTGTTCTGGAAGCTGGAAGTCCAAGACCAAGGTGTTAGCAGTTTCCATGACTGGTGAGAATCCCTTCCTGGTTCACAGGTGCCATCGATCACTGTCCTCACATGATGGAGGGGGTGCTCTGGGGTCCCCCTTTTTTGAAAACAAAAAAATTTATTTATTTTGCTGTGCCAGGTCTTAGTTGCAGCACACAGGATCTTTGTTTGGCCTTCACTGCAGCATGTGGGATTTTTAGTTGTGGTATGAAGGATCTAGTTCCCTGACCAGGGATTGATCCTGGGCCCCTTGCACTGGGAGTGACAGTCTTAGCCACTGGACCACCAGGGAAGTCCTTCTGGGATCCTTTTTATAAGGGCACTAACCCCTTTCATGAGGACTCCACCTCACAGCCTGATCACCTCCCAAAGGCCCCACTTCCTAATAACATCACTTAAGGGGTTAGTTTCAACACATGAACATTGCAGGGATAAAAGCATTCAGTCTACAAGTGTATATTCTTCAGGTATGGGGGCATTAACAGTACCTGCTGATGCTAGCCCCGGGGTACTTCACACCCGCCATTTTTGTTTCTGTGCTCCCTCTCCACCTCTTTGGGGGCAAACTTAATCCTTTGAATGTGCCTTTTGTGTCCTGCCAGGACCCTGAATGCTAGGAGAGTTAGACATCCAGACCCCACACTAAGTGCTTCACGTATATCAGCTGCTTCATTCCCTCACTGTGAACAAGGTAAGCCTGGCATACAGGCACCAGGATAGACCCCAGCGATCCCCATCTCCTGGTGTTTATGCCCTTGTAAAACTACCGCCCCAACCCCTTAAGTAGACATAGGACCTGGGACTTATTTCTGAGCAATAGCAGAGGGCCAAGAGGATAGGATACTGTATCTGTGATATGTTATGTGGACTGTAACTTCCATCTTGCTGGCAGACTTTCTCCCTTGCTTCCTCTGATGAAGCAAGTGGCCACACCAGGAGGCACACGTGGCCAAAAAGCAAGGGCAGCCTCCCGCCTACAACCAGTCAGGAATGGAGGCCATCCATCCTACAGCCTTCAGGAAACTGGGTCCTGCCAACAACGCAGGAGCTTGGGAGTGGATCCTTCCCCAGTTGAACCTTCAGATGAGACCACAGCTCTGGCTGACCCTTTGCAGTCTTGCCAGAGATCTTGTCCCCAATGATTCAGCCCAGCAATATACCATTCCCCCTAGAAACTGAGAGAATAGACATCTATTTTTTAAACTGGGTTTGCGATAACCTGGTCATCGATTATAGATAACTATGCAGCAAGGTAACTGCCTCTATTTTACAGGTGAGGACGGCGAGGTTCAGAGACGTGAGCTAACTTGCCTAAGGGGACACAGCTGGGGAACGGGCAGCCCAGGGACTGTCAGGCATTGGTTGCTAACTGCCCACCCCCATCCACATGCTCATAGTTCCACCAAGTAGATGTCCTCTCAAGTGTCACTGCCCTTGGTGAACGACTTGCTTCTGAGCTCCTTCCTGCTCTGCCCAGCACCCCCTGGGGAGCAGCAGGAGGCCAGGGTTTGTAAAACACCATCCAGCTGTCAGCACTGGCATTTGTCAAAGGAAGTGACTGCTCTCAGGCCCGAGCACCGTTCCCAAAGTGGACACCGCTTTTGAAATGTGCTAACGTACAAGCCTGTCAGGCTCGGCCGGGGGAACTGGGGCAGTGATCTGATGCTGGGGGACAGACCAGGGGCAGGCAGCTGCTGCCACAGAAAGCCAGGCATCTCTTTCCTTAGTCCACCACTTTTCCAGAGCATCTTTCTCCAAAGCACTGAGGGGCTGGGTGAGCAGAAACGACCTCCCTTCAGATCTTCCTATTCTTAGGACCCAGAGCTGACGAAGAATCCACCTGCTAATGCAGGGACTTAGGTTCGACTCCTGGGTCCCTTTATACTTGAGGAAATTGAGGCTGAGGGAGGTGCTATGACTTAGGTGACAGAGTTTGTTAGTGGCAGGGCTAGGTTTTGGTAACAGAGCATGACTTCACACCCTTTTAAATCTTTATTTATTGGCTGAGCTTGGTCTTCACTGCTGTGTGGGCTTTCGTCTAGTTGTGGTGTGTGGCTTCTCATTGGCAGTGGCTTCTCTTCTTGCTGAGCACAGGCTCTGGTGTGCGTGGGCTTCAGTAGTTGCAGTGTGAGGACCCAGTCATTGCCATTCCCATCTCTAGAGCACAGGCTTAATAGCCCGTGGCACATGGGCTTTGCTGCTTTGTAGGATCTTCCAGGATCAGGGATTGGACCCATGTCTCCTGCATTGGCAGGCTGGTTCTTTACCACCAAGCCACCAGGGAAGCCGATTCACAGTGCTTTTTGGTGATAATATTCCAGATACAGATCTGTGACTCGATTGTTGAAATCTTCCTTTTCCACTAATTGACCCAAGTAGCCAAAGGGAGAGACTCTTGTCAACACCTCCTCATGATCCCTTTACCATCGTTTTACGGGTATAAATTTGATTCTCAGTAGATGACAGATAATTGGAAGTATGTAGGTTCAAAACATCCTTTCAGTTCAGTTCAGTCACTCAGTCATGTCTGACTCTGCAACTCCATTGACTGCAGCATGCAAGGCCTCTTTGTCCATCACCAACTTCCAGAGCTTATCCAAACTCAGGTCCATTGAGTCGGTGATGCCATCCAACCATCTCATCCTCTGTCGTCCCCTTCTCCTCCTGCCTTCAATCTTTCCCAGCATCAGGGTCTTTTCAAATGAGTCAACTCTTTGCATCAGGTGGCCAAAGTATTGGAGTTTCGGCTTCAACATCATTCCTTCCAATGAACACTTGGGACTGATCACCTTTAGGATGGACTGGTTGGATCTCCTTGCAGTCCAAGGGACTCTCAAGAGTCTTCTCCAACACTACAGTTCAAAAGCATCAATTCTTCGGTACTCAGCTTCCTTTATAGTCCAACTCTCACATCCATACATGACTACTGGAAAAGCCATAGCTTTGACTAGACAGACCTTTGTTGGCAAAGTAATGTCTCTGCTTTTGAATATGCTGTCTAGGTTGGTCATAACTTTTCTTTCAAAGAGTAAGCGTCTTTTAATTTCATGGTTGCAATCACCGTCTGCAGTGATTTTGGAGCCCCCCAAAATAAAGTCTGCCACTGTTTCCACTGTTTCTCCATCTATTTGCCATGAAGTGATGGGACTAGATGCCATGATTAGGACAAAGGAAATCCACAAGGGATGGATGAATTAAACCTCACATGTCCATCTCTGTGGATGAAAACTATCTCAGGTTGGCCATATCTGCAATGGGAAACAAATGGTATTTATTATGGTGGCTATTTCAAAGCTGTATTTTAAAGGCTGCTGCTGCTGCAACTGCTGTTGCTTCCATTGTGTTTGACTCTGTGCTATCCTATGGACTATAGCCTTCCAGGCCCCTCTGTCCATGGGATTCTCCAGGCAAGAATACTGTAGTGGGTTGCCATGCCTTCCTCAAGGGGATCTTCCAGACCTAGGAATCGAACCTAGGTCTCCGGCGTTTCGGGCATATCCTTTACTGCTGAGCCACCAAGGAAGCCCGTACTTTGAATACTTATTGTCAAAGGTCATGGGACTGCTGAGCTCCAAAGGACTTTTTACTCATAGTGCAGCAAGCAGGAGGATCCTGGTGTCCCACTGTCCCTCAGGGAATGATCCAGGCAGATGCAGGATGCTCAGTGAGTCTGCATCCCAGATGAGAAGCCCCAAGTTTAGGGGGGGCTCCCCACGTGGCACTAGTGGCAAAGAACCCACCTGCCAATGCAGGAGACACAAGAGCCCTGGGTTTAATCCCTGGGCTGGGAAGATCTCCTGGAGGAGGGAATCCGCTCTAGTATTCTTGCCTGGAGAATCCCACGGACAGAAGATAGTCCATTGGGCCACAACGAGTCAGACATGACTGAAGTGACTTAGCACCGACTCATAAGAATGTCGGGGAAGGCAATGGCACCCCGCTCCAGTACTCTTGCCTGGAGAATCCCATGGATGGAGGACCCTGGTGGGCTGCAGTCTACAGGGTCGCAACTAGTCGGACACGATTGAGCAACTTCACTTTCACGCATTGGAGGAGGAAATGGCAACCCACTCCAGTATTCTTGCCTGGAGAATCCTAGGGACATGGGAGCCTGGTGGGCTGCCATCTATGGGGTCGCACAGAGTTGGACACGACTGAAGCGACTTAGCAGCAGCAGCAGCATATTAATATACATGTATCATATGTATGATATACCTGTGAATGAATATATACATGCCTTATACATGTATATATCTTTGATTTTTATATATGTCTATCTTTGTGACCCCATGGACTTTATAGTCCATGGAATTCTCGAGGCCAAAATACTGGAAGAGGTAGCCTTTCCCTTCTCCAGGGTATCTTCCCAACCTAGGGATCAAACCCCGGTCTCCCACATTGCAGGTGGATTCTTTACCAGCTGCGCCACAAGGGAAGCCCAAGAATACTGGAGTGGGTAGCCTATCCCTTCTCCAGCAGATCTTCCTGACCCAGGAATCAAACTGGGGTCTCCTGCATTGCAGGTGAATTCAATTCTTTACAAACTGAGCTATCAGGGAAGCCCGTAGTTACATATACATATGTGTATATATGACTGCATGTGTATGGATATACAGTCACATATATTTCATGTTGTATTGTGTATCATATGCACACGTGACTATAGCATATATAATATATACATATAACACACACACACACACACACACATATATATATAATGCACATATCTCGATTTATGCCTTTTGCAGATACTTGCATTTTTTTTTTAACTGCAGATTTGTGGCAACTTTGCATTTGAGTAGGTTTATTGGCCGTGTTTTTCCCCAAAGCACCGACTCGTTTTCCTGTCTCTGTGTCACATTTTGATATTTTATCTGTATTTCAAATGTTTATATCCTCATTCTATTTATGATGATGATCCGGGATCTGGGATCTTTGGTGTTCATACTCTACTTGTTTTGGGGAGCCACAGTCCCCACCCATATACGATCGTGAACTTAATTGATGCAAGTCTTGTCTGTTCAGACTTCTTCACCCACTTGGTCTTTCTCCCTCTTCATGGGTCTCTTTATTCCTCAAGACACAACAATATTGAAATTAGGCCAATTCATAATCCGACGGTGGCCTCTACACATTCAAGTGAAAGGCAGAGTTGCACGTCTCTCACGTGAGATAAAGAGCAAGGACTGATTAGCTTAGCGAGGAACGTGAAAGTGTTAGTCCCTCAGTCGTGTCTGACTCTTTGCAACTCCATGGACTGTGGTCCTCTGTCCATGGGGTTCTCCAGGCAGGAATACTGGAATGAGTTGCCATTCCCTTCTCCAGGGCATCTTCCCAACCCAGGGACTGAACCAAGGTCTCCCACACTGCAGGCAGATTCTCTAGATTCTCAGATTCATCTGAGCCACAGGGGAAGCCCCAAGCTTAGCAAGGAAGGCACATCTGAAGCCAAGTTTGGCAGAAGTTTTGGCCCAATAGGTGGCCAAGCTGTAAATGCAAAGGAAACGTTCTTGAAGGAAATCTGTTGTTCTAGACACCTCATTATGGGTATGGGAGCTTCTCAATGCATGTGGCCAAGAGCGGGGCTCCCTGCTCTGTGTGGTCCCCATCCTCTGCCCTGACCCCCTGAGCACAGCAGGTCTCTCAGAGCCCACCCTCTAACCTGTCCTCGGGGGCAAGGCTGCTGCCACACAAGGCCCGGCCCCACTGCCTTGTCCAACCCCAGGAAGCGATGGGCATCGTGAGTCTCATGCAGTTTCCTGGGGAAAGGGCAGCTAAGCGGGCTCAGCCCCCGCGCCGTTCTCTGTGTTGCTGTTGAGAGATCTGAAGCCCCACCTCTGGAGGCAGCACTCTTGTCTGCCTCCAGGCGGTGGAAAAGTGCTGACTTTCTGCTAGAAAGTGAGCCCTTCCTACATTTGTTGTGCCTGGATGTAGGTGCTCCAAACGACAGCAGGAGCACCCAGCTCCTTGGAAGCACCCTCCCTCCTCTCTGGATGGCTTACCTGCACAGAGTGACATTCTGGAACTTTCTTCCCCTGTGGCTGCCCCAGACTTTAGTTTCATCTGTTCCTGAGGCTCCCTGCTTCCGGCTGGCCGGCCCTGCAGTCTGTCACCGACAAGATGGCCAACCTTAGAGCCGGGTGACCTTTCAAAGACACCAGGATTTGTTTAATTTTTCAGAATTCACCTCTCTCCATCCTTATCAGAGGCAAGTCAGTCCCCAGCTGGGGAGGCTGTTTGGCATCTTTCCCTGAATTTTGAAACAGATGGGCTGGGAACTTCTGGGACGGTATCCTTTTTTTTCTCAATGAAAAGGAACGGAGAGAAAGGAAAGACAATGACAGAACAGGATGGGGTGGAGTAGAGCTCCCCAGGGAAGAGAGGAAAAGGTGGAACACACAGTTAGTGACTATAATGCCTGATGCGTTTTCATAAAAACCTTCATTACTGCCCTTTCAGAAAAAGTTCTTACCTGCACTTAACTGCAGCTTTTGTTTGCAGAGCTTCTTTATGTTTGTCCAGCATCATCTCCACTAATCCTTAGAGCAGCACCTTGAGGCTTTATTATTCCCATTTTACAGATGAGGAAACTGAGGCAGAATCATTACCCAAAGCTATGCACAGTGTGTGAGGGTCCAGTGTCCAAACACAGCACCATGGACTCTGAGGTCTGTACATGAGGCAGGTCTGAGTAAATCTCGCCTCATCCATACGGTAATTTGGTGATGCTGGTGGCGGGGGAATGGACCCTCCCCATTTGATATGATTCTCAGAATGTCACTTTTATTTTTCAAGTCACACAGCCAGCAGATGTCAAGCACAAGAGGAACAATAATATAACAATGAATACTAGAAAGTGTACAGCACAGGGGGATTCAAAACCTTTTACCATCTCTGAATGTATTTTTAATCCCAACAGTCACATGTGCGTGTGTGCTAAGTCACTTCAGTCGTGTCTGACTCTTTGCAACCCCATGGACTATAGCCTGCCAGGCTTCCCTGTCCATGGGATTCTTCAGGCAAGAATTCTGGAGTGGGTTGCCATCTCCTTCTCCAGGGGATCTTCTTGACCCAAGACATACTATGTCATGGTATAGTTATTGCTATTTTACAGGAGAGAAGAAGCAAGCTCAGGGATATCAAATGTGTCTGAGAGCAAACTGCTGGTGGGTGGTAAAGACTGGTTGAAATTGCGGCCACCTGACACTGTAGCCTACATCATCCTTGACCATCACATCTTCCTATGCAGACCATGGTGAGTGGGCCTCCAAAATCAAGGTCTTTCTCCGGTGGGGCCACCTGGTGTTCATGGATGAACGACTCTGGATGCCTAGCTATAGCAGATCCCATGGAGTCATGTGACAAATCACCTTCCTTCGTCTTTCTGCTCTGACTAGTCCAGACACCCCACACATGACCCCTGGAAACCACAGGGACATTTTGAGGCTGGTGCAAACTGGTTCAAGTGGGAAAACATCTCTTAAAGAGGGAATAGTTGTAACAGACTACACCAACCAAATCAGGAAAGGAGGACAAGAGATTTTATAGAAGGGAGGCTGCTGGAAGGAAGCTATGCTGAAAGATTGTGAGCACGTGCCTGTTTTTTAGTTTTTTTGAATATTAGAAATAGTATTTTTTTAAAAATAAGAATGGAATTGCTTTATAATGTTGTGTTAGTGTCTGCTGTACAATGAAGTGAATCAGTTGTATGTATACATATATCCCCTCCCTCTTGGGCCTCCCCTCCCCCATTCAAAAGCCAAGCCTGAGTTTAACCCCCAAGCTCACTCCTGGGCACGAAGTGAAAGTGGTGTAGGGTCCCGCTCACCGGAAG
This sequence comes from Neotragus moschatus, assembly GCA_006410615.1. NCBI lineage: Eukaryota > Metazoa > Chordata > Mammalia > Artiodactyla > Bovidae > Neotragus > Neotragus moschatus. The sequence goes on from SJYA01002296.1 coordinate 727,506, forward strand.
TTAGGGGAAAGGGCTTCTGTGGCCTCTTGCTGACAACTCTAACCCTGGGAAGATAGGTAAGTAAAAGCATTTCCCTTCTGGAGTTGAGTTACCTCGGTCTGAAGACATCCAGATATCTGAACTTAGATGGTCACCTATGAGCTTAAACACACAAAGGAAAAAGAGCTCAAGACTGACATCATGCTTCCTTTCAGCCGATTAAGTCCTTAGCTCTTCTTTTCTTAATATGTATTTATTTGTCTGTGCTGAGCCTTGGTTTCAACATGCAGGATCTTTAGTTGGGGCATGTGGCATCCTAGTTCCCTGACCAGGGATTGAACCTATGTCTCCTGCATTAGGAGCAAGGAGTCTTAGCGGCTGGACCACCAGGGAAGTCCTTTAAGTTCTTAGCTTCTTGACTTTAGAATTTTTCCACCCATTTTCTCCTTATTTCAGACCATGATGGCATCATTTGTCGTCTTAGCTTATACCTCTTATCAGGTTCTAAGCTTTAGCTTATCCTTTGTTGGAGCTTTTCGGGTCTAGGGGGCTCATTGAATAAAGCTGCCGGCAGGGAAGTTGTGAAGATGCCTAGTTAGCATCTTTGTGTGGAATACTACATTGAAGGTGGCAGGCTGTCCCTACGTTTCTCCTCTCCCGGGCACCAGGAAGGGGTCAGCAAATATACGTCCATTATAACCATGAGGAGTTCTAGTGAGGGGAGTGTGGGTGTTTAAGAACCTACAGCTAAGGGTCTTAACTCACTCAAGGAAGTTGTCTTACTCTAATTTTGTTATTTTAACCTCTTCTACTTCTATCCGCCTCTTGAATTGGGTTGATTTTATTCTTTGTTTGGAATGTTACCCATTTATTCTTAGGTGATGGAGCAGCAGGCAGGAAGTGCGGATATAAGGTGACCACTGCAAGGAGTGTCCACACTCCAATCAAGGTGGCCCAGCAACTCTGAGTAACTTGACACACACACACACAAACACACACACACTCTTCAGAATTCTGCTGGATCTGAGTTATCAAGAAGACAAATTTCTCAGCATTTATACTTGAACTGCTGGAACTGGATTGCTTTCTCAAATATATCCTTCTCTCTCTCTCTCTCTCGGTCATAGTGGTGTATACTACATGATCCTGAGATCCTAATTAAAGTTTCTGACATCTGTAAATATACCATGTGCCACAGTCATGTCTCACCTACACACTGGCTCTAGCAGCAAAGTGTGTATCCATTTTCAGATGGAGACAGAAGCTCCTGCAAAGTTGAGAAACTTGCCATGGGTCACGTGGCTCTCGCTAACGGAGGCAGCACTTACCACGTGGTCTCATTCTAAAGTGTGAGCTCCTCACGGCTCCTGGATGCCTGCCTGATAGTCCGAAGTGTGGCACTAGCCTTGGTCTGGAATTTCTGAAACCACACCACCACAAGCTTTTAGAATGGAGTCTAGCTCCTACCTGGAGAAGGAAATGGCAACTACTCCAGTTTCCTTGCTTGGGAAATCCCATGGACAGAGGAGCCTGGTGGGCTATAGTTCATGGGGTCACAAAGAGTCAGACACAACTGAGTGACTAAGCGCATATGCCAGCGCTTAGCATGAAAGTCATTGCCTACCTGGAGAAGGTACCACTGTGCTATACACTCCAGGGTGGCAGAGAGGATGCTCGTATGCACCCAAGGGACTGTGATTTCTTGAAGGCTGAGATCGATCGTTACTGAAATGAGATCCCTTCCCATCATTGTGACCTGGGTTGATTCTCAGTTTGTGTGTTCATGATACGGGGATGCTATTAACTCCTCCCTTACAAGGATCAGTTTGGGGATAAAATGAAGACCATGGAAGGAAGATATATTCAGGGCTATGCAGGAGAAGGTATCAAAAGTATCGACTTCCCTGGCAGTCCAGGGGTTAAGACTGCCTGCATTTCCAATTCAAGGGGTGTGGGTTCCATCCTTGGTCAGGGAACTAAGATCTTGCGTGCTGCACTCCATGGCCAAAAATTAAGAGATTAATAATTTTAAAAAAGAAGAGTTAAAAAAAAGTGTAGGACCAGCTGAGATAGAGTAACAGGTCACTTCTGAGCAAGCGAGCGTTGGCAGAGGTGTGGGTGAGTGGTTCTCACCAACTGCGGGTGGATGTCCAGACTGTTTTGGAACCCATGTTGGCCTCATCCACTCTTTCTGGGGTTTCCCCTGCTCATAGGATGTAGAAATGTGCTTGGCACCCAGTAGCTGCTGTTCAGGGGCTTCAGTATTACTTCAATGCAATGATGTGGACCCTATCACTTGTTTTCCACGTGAGGAAACTGGGGCACAGAGAGGTTGCGTCACTTTCGTAATGTCACACAGCTAGTGAGTGAATTGCAGAGCTAGAACTTGAACCTGGGCAGCCTGGCTCCTGAGATCCGGGCACCGTGCTGCCCTTTGATTCCTAGGGCTTTGCACGCAGTAAGCACTCAATGGCTTTACAATGAATAGCCCTCAAGGGAGGAAGGGAAGGCAGGAAAACATCCTTTTCCCCACCCCTGGGTGGCCTCAAACCCAGTAGTCAAGAGGAAGACAGAGGCTGCCTCAGCTGCAGGTACCCAGATGTGCCAGTGGACCACAGGTTGGCACATGTGCCCACATGTGTCTACATGGTACCTACCCCCTTGGAGAAGGTCTTTCTCTGCTCACAATGAACCCTCCAGGTCTTCCCCTGCCCCCTTCCCAGCCGCCTGCTTGGGGTCTAGGAACAGAACAAGCCCATCAATTCATCAGGGGACGTCGGCCTCAGGGAGCAGTTTGGGGCATAAATCAAACCATGAGGAGGAAAAGAAAAGAAAAAAAAAAAAGAGAGAGAGAGAGAGAGAGGTAGTGAGGAGAGAAAAATCAGGGAAGGGGGTGGGGAGAAAGAGCGATGGAAGGAGGTTGGGGGGGACTGGTGTGAGATCAAAGGCAAAAATTCATCAGAGATAACGAAATTATTTATTTTTCCTGCTCTCAGGCTCTGGGCCTTTGAGGCCTCCACGCTGATGTATTTGGACATCTTGGGGCCGTCTGTTACGGAGGCCACCCCAGCCCCCCAAAGGCACGTCGGTTCCATCAGCCGCGGCTGCCCACGGAGCCTTTTGAAGTGGGTCCTGGTGGTGTTTACCCGCCTTCGTGTACGAAACGTGTGCACAGTGCCGGCGGGGCAGCTGCCCGGGGTGGGGTGGGGGTTGGGAGCGGGGAGGGGATCCCCTCATCACTCATGAGCCTGTTTATTTGGGAACCAGAGCGGCACTTTCTCTGGTTATTACTCAACGTCCTCTGTAGACCAAAGGCCTTCATTCCAGAAGGAAGGGTGGGGCTAGCACACACTGCCCGCTGCCCGGCGCGCCCGTCTCACCCGCCTCTGGTGCACTTGGCTTTCGGAGAAGCCTCCGGCTGAGCCGAGTTCTTCTTCAAGAGGGCTGGTGAGGATCACAGGTCAGGGGCCAGAACTCTGCGTTTCAGATGCTGGTTCTCTTAGTAGCTTTTGCAACAACCACGGGCAAGCAAATTCTTTTAATCCTCGAAACAACTCTCCTTCCTCACATTACCAACGGGGAAACGGTGGTTCAAAGTGGTTAAGGCTGCAGATAACTTAGATGTGTGCTCAGTACCTGGGAGGTCCGATATAGATGTGATCTGAAAACCAATAAGTCAGAAAGAGAAAAACAAATCCCATATATTAACACATCAATGTGACTCTAGAAAAATGGTACAGTTGGAGCTCTTTGCAAAGTAGAAAGAGAAACAGAAATGCAGAGAAGAAACATAGGGAGACCAGGAGAGGAAAGAGAAGGCGGGGGGAATCGGGACCAACATTCATACACTACTGTGCATAAAACAGATAACTAACAGAGCCTCCGCATAGCACAGGGAGCTCTAAACGGGAAGGAAGTCCAAAAAAGAGAGGATGGATGGAAACCCATAGCTGCTTCGCTTTTCCGTATGGCAGAAACACCCACAATATTACAAAGCAACTATACTCCAATAAAAAAACTTTAAAAAAGAAACCCAGCAGTTGGCTAATATCAGCTCTCCCCACCCCACCCCCAATTTTCAGTTAACTGGTAGACAGCTTAAGACAAGATTTTGTAAGCCATTTTAATAAGACAATAGTCTGAGAAGCCGTGGGCTGAAAAAGTCTTCAATTTGAATGGATAGTATTGAAGCTGGCGGTCAGTGAGGCTACCAATACAAAATGCCCACATTCAAGGAGGAAAACCATCTGGCGTCAAGTCGCCAAATCAATTAACGCAGCATGAAGCTGGAGGTTGGGGCAAAGACCAGAGTCAGGCCGCCGAGCTTCAAACTTCAGAGGCTGCCGTGGGCTGGTTCTGTCACCCGCGGCGCGGAGCCCCCAGCTGCAAGAGGGAGACGCTAACTCCTTCCTCTGCGAGGTTTCTGTGAAGACTCAGGGGGGCGTTTATTAAATAATGTTTGAAGAATACGATGCGCCAGGCTCTGTTCTCACTGATTGATAAAATATCTGCTTATTTAATCCTCCGAACAAGCCTCTGAGATGTGTATTATCTGCAGGGCACTTGGGCACACAAATAGGAGGGAGAGAGGACTATTCTGGAAGAGGTGTGTGTGTGTGCTTAGTCGCTCAGTTGTGTCTGACTCTTTTGCGACCGCATGGACTGTAGCCCTCCAGGCTCCTCTGTCCATGGGGATTTTCCAGGCAAGAAGACTGGAGTGGGTTGCCATGCCCTCTTCTAGGGGATCTTCCCAACCTGGGTCTCCTGCATTGCAGGTGGATTCTTTACTGTCTGAAACATCAGGGAAGCTGCCCTGAAAGAGGCATAGGAGGCTGCAAAGGTCCTCTGCTGTGGACTGGAGATGGGAAGGTGAGGGCTGGAAATTCGAGTCTCAGTGAAGAGGTGACCCAGCCTGTCTACTTGCCCTCCTGCAGAGGCAGGGACCAGGGTCCCAGTGGAAGGGCTGGGACCAGCCACATCTGGATTGTCAGACTTCAGAGGCACATGGGAGCCAGGAGGAAGGGGGGATCCCCTGGGAATACACAGCTGCGGCCAGGTTGCTCCTCGGGGGAGAAGCAGGTCTAGTGCTGGGTCCTTGGTTCTCAGAAGCAGCAGGGAAAGTGATCCAGCAGATCCCAGAGACCTGCCAGAACCTCTTAGGGGTGGGACAAGGGATTTCCCAGAGCTGGAGGGGTTGTTGGAGTTTCTGGTTGGAGTGGCCTAGAGCTGGGACCTGCTTCACACCATCCCCTACATGCCCGTCACTAATACCAGGACAACAGAATCCACTGGTATCAAGTCAACAGATTTTAGCACTGTGGAGTCAATAGTATTTTTTTTTTTTAACAGACGTATATGTCTTCAATCTTCTCTGCCATTATGGGCATTCTTGGAACCATGGGAGCAAATGTATCTCAGACTTTCTTATTCACATTCCGCATCGTCTAATCCCAGCCTTGGGATCGTCCTTGCAGAAGCAGCAGGACCAGACGTGGCCAGAAGCCCACTTTGTGAAGCGGTGATGGGCAGATGGATCCTCAGCCCAGCTGCCTTGTGCTAAGGAGGAAACGAGTGATGAAGCAGCTCCCTGAAGGACAAAGACCCCTGGCCCAAAGGCTCCCAGCAGGGGTGGGGGGAAGGCTGGTGCTGGTGAGGTGCTCGGTCAGGAGAGAGGCCGGGTCTGGTTTTGATTAAAAAGTCATCATTTACTCACGGCAGAAACAATGCTGGGGAAGGCAGATGTCACGTGAGCCACAGACTGGGGTGGGGGGTGGTAGCTCTGCCAACCCAGAAAGTCACGATGTTGCCTCCACTTTGTGCAATGGGCCTGATGTGTCTCGAAGACCTCGTTAAAGCCCCATGATGCTCCTACTGCAACAGAAGTTTTTCAGGAGATGTCCTTATTCCTCTCAGGAAAAAACGGACCTCCAGCCACCTTCCAGACTGAACAATCCACCTCTGAGGTCTGACAACTGGGATCTGTCCGGTCTGCTATCAGTAACAAAACTGGGACTCGGATTAGATTCCAGCGTTTCCCAGGTTTGAGTTTACTATTGCTACATTATTTTGAGGATCAAGTCAGAAATTAAGTCATCAAGAGTCACAGTCATTTCCTTCCCCTTTTCCTAGCTCAACCAGGCAACTTTCCAGAAAGGGATGCGGTTCAAGACTCTCCCACTTGGGGGAATAATGGTGGGTGTCAAAAATGGGAGCAGTCATGATGAATTGGGTCTTAAGAATTGATGCTTTCATTTTAATCACAGTGAATTCTTATTCACACCGTCATTCACATTTTGCAAGAAGACGGAGGCTCCCAGAAGCTCCTGAGGAAGATTTACCCTCAAATCCTTACATCCTTGCAGAGGATGCTCCCGAAGTCCAGCAATTCTTGATTCTGTAACTCTATGAAGGGCAGGGACCTAGTTTGTCTTCCACACTGTATATCAGTGGTGGACACAAGAGAGCTCACGCATGAGATCTCAGCCTGGGATCTGGAGGCTCAGAGAGGTGATGGGGTTCTAGTTCTTCCTTAGAATGGAAGCTGCGAAACAGTTTCACAGCTACCACCAGGTCACGCTGATGAGGACCCAGGTGATGAAGGTGGGGTCCCACTTTCAAGGCTTTTTCATAATTTGAGGTACATTCAGAATGAGCTAAAAGGGACCTCCAAGCAGCACCAGCTTTGGTGGCATCTTTTCATGGCAGTGTGTCCATCAGGACACAAGTGCCTTGGGTTCTCACCCTCATCTCTGTAACCACTGTTGGGGTGTAAGACCAGCCTTCTGGCAGAGGCAGGTACCAAGCTCCTGAGCAGTCAGACAGCCTCCCTCTTCTCAGCCAAGGAAGCCCTCAGCCCTTCTGGGCTTCCTAAGCCCAGAACCAAGAAGGGTTCTCGTGTGTGTTCTTGCCTTGATCAGAGAAGCTGCAAGTGTCTAACTTTCTAACATCTAGGAAAGACTGAGCACCGAACTTACCAGTATTACTTACAACAAGCTTTACTGGGGATAAGTAAAGTTTGCTGTGAACTTTCTGGCTCAGGCAGTAAATAATCTGCCTGCAATGGCAAGAGACCCAGGTTCAATCCCTGGGTTGGGAAGATCCCCTGGAGAAGGGCATGGCAGCCCACTCCAGTATTCTTGCCTAGAGAATTCCATGGACAGTGGAGCCTAGAGGGCTGCAGTCCATGGGGTCGCAAAGAGTCAGACATGACTGATCCATGAACACTTATTGGGGATGGCTTCCCAAGTGGCACTAGACAAAGATCATGCCTGCCAATGCAGGAGACCCAAGAGATGAGGGTTTGATTCTTGGGTTGGGAAGATCCCCTGGAATAGGAAATGGCAACCCACTCCAGTGTTCTTGCCTGGGAAATCCCATGGACAGAGGAGTCTGGCAGGCTGCTCCACTGGGTCTCAAAGAGCTGGAAGTGGCAGCATTTATTTGGGGCTAATTTTAGTATTTCAGAAATGTTACAAAAATAGTCCAGAGACCCACCCCCATACATGCTTTCCTTAGTGTTTCACATCACTTCGGGACATTTGGTAGAGCTGAAAACCTCAGGTCCATTCATGGTAACCCACTCCAGGCTTTATTCAGATTTCAGCAGTGTTTCCACTGCTATCCTTTTTACATCCCAGGATCAATCCAGGGCACTAAAGGACACTTAGAGGAGTGTTCATTTATACTGAGTTAGCCAAAAAGTTTGTTCAAGTTTTTCTTTAACATTTTATGAAAAACCTGAACTTTTTGGCCATTGCAGTATAAAACAGGACTGTAGTATATTTCCTAAGCAAGCCAGAGAAAAAAAGAGGGAAAATTCCCCTGTGATTTCTGGTCTCCTGCCCCCATGCTGTTAGGTTTGCTCTATACCTTCTAGACCTCTGCCTTTCAATATGGTACCCACTTGCCAATGAGGCAATTTCCCTTTCAATGTTCGGTTCAGTTCATTAGCTCAGTTGTGTCTGACTCTTTGTGACCTCATGAATTGCAGCACACCAGGCCTCCCTGTCCATCACCAACTCCCGGAGTTCACTCAGACTCACACCTATCGAGTCAGTGATGTCATCCAGCCATCTCATCCTCTGTCGTCCCCTTCTCCTCCTGCCCCCAATCCCTCCCAGCATCGGAGTCTTTTCTAATGAGTCAACTCTTTGCATGAGGTGGCCAAAGTACTGGAGCTTCAGCTTTAGCATCATTCCTTCCAAAGAAATCCCAGGGCCGATCTTCAGAACAGACTGATTGGATTTCCTTGCAGTCCAAGGGACTCTCAAGAGTCTTCTCCAACACCACAGTTCAAAAGCATCAATTCTTTGGTGCTCAGCCTTTACAGTCCAACTCTCACATCCATACATGACCACAGGAAAAACCATAGCCTTAACTAGACAGACCTTAGTCGGCAAAGTAATGTCTCTGCTTTTGGATATGCTATCTAGGTTGGTCATAACTTTTCTTCCAAGGAGTAAGCGTCTTTTAATTTCATGGCTGCAGTCACCATCTGCAGTGATTTTGGAGCCCAGAAAAATAACGTCTGACATTGTTTCCACTAATTCTACTTAATTCCTCAGTCACACTGACTACATTTCAAGTGCTCAACAATATCTATTACTAGTGGCTATGGCACCAAGCAGCAGAGATATATGTAGATTTCTGTTATTACCTGAGGTTCTGTTAAACAGCATTATCCTAGATCTTTTGCTGTGTTTCCCTACAAATACTGATACATAGTTAAATACATGCCTGGAGTTTGAGATAAACATTGTAGGTTACATACAACCTCACATTTTTACCTAATGTGTTTTAACCGTCAGTACATTTTTATTTTTCATCAAAGTATAGTTGATTCACAGTGTTGTGTTTTATGTATACAGCAAAGTGATTCAGTTATTCATGCATGCGTGTGTGCTAAGTTGCTATAGTGATGTCTGACTCTTTTTGACCCCATGGGTTGTAGCTTCCCAGGCACCTCTGTCCATGGGATTCTCCAGGCCACAATACTGGAGTGGGTTGCCCTGCCCTTCTCCAGGAGATCTTCCCAACCCAGGGCTTGAATCCAGGTCTCTCTCATCTCCTGTACTGGCAGGCAGTCTCTTTACCATCAGCCCCACCTGGAAAGCCCTCGGTTATATATATGAAGTTTTCCGTTTCTTTTCCATTATAGGGGCTTCCCAGGTGGCTCAGTTGTAAAGAATCTGCCTGCTAATACAAGGAGACACAGGTTCGATCCCTGGATCAGGAAGATCCCCTGGAAGAGAAAATGGCAACCTACTCCAGCATTCTTGCCTGAAAAATCCCATGGACAGAGGAGCCTGGTGGGCTACAGTCCATAAGGTAGCAAAGAATTGGACATGACTGAGCACATTACATTATTACTATTAACTGAAAACCAGAATTTAATTGGATTTCAGCAGTGTTCCCCTTCTTGTCCTTATCACTGCCCTGTAGGTATTTGCTCCATTTTACAAAGGGTCGATGGAGTACTGGGGAACTGTTCGCCAACCCAGGCCTGTCCAAAGCCAGGCTGTGACCTGACCTTGCTGAGCGATCCTGGAGTTTGTAGTCTCAGCTGCTGGGGTAATGATGTACTTGTAATTCAGTTCTGTAGGAATTAGACAAGGCTTCTTGGAAGAGGGAGATTAGAATTGGGCCTTAAGGCCTGGGCAGGATTTGGAGAGGGTGGGGCATGGGAGTCATCATTGATTTAGGCTGGAGACCTCCTATGTTCCCTATGTTCCAAGGAGCATAATTTTAGACCCAGTAAGACTTAAAACTCAATAGCTGAGGACCCCTGAGCCTGGAAGCTTCAGACCTCTAGATCTTTGTGCATCTGATCAAATTCAGCTGGCGATTTGTCCACGTGGCTCAGATATAGGGCCTGCAAACCTTCCAGAAGCACGTTTGCTGTCACTGAGTGCCCAGCATGCATGGGGTGGTCCCTCCACCCTGATCCATCTTTTGAGACGGCCAGAGTCCCACCCCTTATTTATCAGAGGGCTTCTAACCACAGGCCTGGGCAGAAAATGGCCCACAAGACATGGGGTGTGGTTATATTAGTATCTCCTGGGATGCTCTTAAAGCATCCAGAGGCCTGGGCCCTGCTCCAGACCCAGTGAAATCTTTGTCTCTGGCAATGGGGATTTGGCCTCTGGATTTTTACAATCTCCCAAATGACGGATCAAAGCCTGTTTGAGCCATGATCCTGGATATATTTCCCAAGATTACAGGAATCTTTTCAAGGAATGGTTTGGGAAGAGGCGCCTCCTTGAGTGTGCCATGTGGACTGGGCCTCTGCTTGGTGTTATTCCTATACTGAGCCACACCTCTCACCGCTCCTCCCACGAAGAGTTTCCTACTGCAGGCAGAGCAAATATGTCACTTTACAAAAATATTTTTATTTCTATTTGACTGCCCTGAGTCTAAGTTGTGGCATGTGGAATTTAGTTCCCCAACCAGGGATTGAAGCCCAGCCCCCTGCATTGGAGTCTGTCAACTACAAATTGGCTCTTGCCTATCAACTGTGAATTGGCCCTTGCCAAGAGCATTTGCCAGCGACTGAACAACGGTATTTGCCATCTGCCTTTGCGGAGATTGAACCCTGTGCTGCTGCAGCTGCTGACCTGCAACGCCCCCTGAGGGGAATTTAGGGTGGAGAGTGATGCATTCTGTGGTCCAGGGAACCTGGTGGAACAAGTTAGAGAACAGATATTCTCAGGAACTGATTTCAAGATCCCAATCTTTGCATCTTTTCAATGTATAGAAAATCACTAAATCCCATCATGTGACATCAGCTCCTCGTGACTAGCAGAAAACCTTTTGTAAAGTAAGTGCTTGATTGCACTGAACTCCCCCTTCACGTATATGGACCTTCTCCCACTACCTTTCTGGAACAGTTCCTCAGAGCTTATCTGAGGTTCTGGCTCCCAGGCTGCAGTCCCCATTTTGCCCCCAAGTAAAACTTAAGTCAAAACTCTCATATTGTGCATCTTTTTAAGATCGACAAGTCCAGTGTGCAGTCTCAGCCACTGGACCACCAGGGAAGTCCCAAACATGTCACTTTCTTCACTGTATTGATGAAAAACTGCATCCCACCTATGGAACAAACAATGAGGATGAAATGATGGTGCTTTTCAGAGAGTATGTAAAAGAGTTAACTTTGCAAAAGCCCCTCCACCCAAGTTAAGCTTGTTGTCAAGTGCGTGCCTATCGAGTGCACAGTATGACTAATGTATATAGTCACTTTGCCTCATATTCAGGACACTTGGGCCCTGAATAAAAACTTCAAGGGCCCTATGCATAGGGCTCAGTATGGAAATCACATTCTCCCAAAATGTAACATATACATTTGGATACTAATAGTGTGGGCACAAACCTTTAAGTACGTGGGCTTTCTGCATTTTTAAATACCTGATTTTTAGTTTTTAAATTATATTTATTAAATCAAGTATGCAAATGTCTCAACATCTCTCCCTCTTCCCAAACCAAAGCTATATAACCTTTAAAACATCAATTAGTAAAATATCCTACTCACCTAATTCTGCTACCCTGAAAAATTCACTGTTGATATCTTGGTATGTATCTTTGTCGCCAGGGCCAAAAATCACCCCAGTAAGAATTGTTATGGGCACTATTGTTACAGTGTCACCTAGGTCCTAGGTGACACTAGTGGTAAAGAACCCAGCTGCCGATGCAGGAGACTTAAGAGACTCAGGTTCAATCCCTGGGTTGGGAAGATGCCCTGCAGGAGGGCATGGCAACCCACTCCAGTAATCTTGCCCGAAGAATTCCACGGACAGAGGAGCCTGATGGGCTAAAGTTCATGGGGTCACAAAGAGTGAGACACGACTGAAGTGACAAAGCACGCACACACACAAGAACCACTATTCTGGGATTTCCCTGGTGGTCCAATGATTAAGAATCTGCGCTCCCACTACAGGGCGGCATGAGTTTAATCTCTATTTTGGGAACAAAGATCTTGCATGCTGTATGGAGTGGCAAAAAAATACATATCTTAAAGAGAACCACTATTCTACATTCAGCAATGTCTAGGGATCCACCTGAAGGCTGCCACTGGGGTCAGTGGATAGGGGTCAGGAATGCTGTGAAATATCCTACAATGTGCATTCAGAATAGCCCCAAACAGACCTATCCAGCCCCCTACACCTCTAGTGCTGGGATGGAGAAACCTCGTTCTAGATCTGTCCTGTGCACCTGGATGTGGGCATCTGCACTCTGACTCTTCTGAGTTCTGCTATTTTACACCTAGTATTGAGGACATCTGTCTATTGTTCTGATGAATGCACGTCCCATAGAGCATCGTGGAAAACTGGAAATAATCTCAGGCCTATTACCTACGTCTTTGCACATTTCTCCACTGAATCCCAGTTGTCTGAGCTGTTGCAGATGTGTTCTCTGGATTCAAGAGACAGGACCCTGGAACATACTTAACAGGAAGGCTGCTTCAGGTAGGCAGAACTGTCTGCCGCGTGGTTGTGTGTCTGCCCGTGTGTGTACACAGAGAGCCTTCCGAATCCTTTAGCCACCCAGGGCCTTGGAGGAAACCTTCTCTCCAGAAGGGAAACCTGTGTGGAGGGCTCATTGCTGGAGCTTGCTTCCTGGTCCTGAGCCTGGAAGCGCACATGAGTCATGGCTTTGAAATCCACCTCGGATGCCAGCTGAAGAGAGAGGCTTTGCATAATCAAGTTGACAGATGAAGCCGGGCCTGCCCTGCTAGGGACAGGCTCATCTATATCCTGGGTTAAAAGAAATATTGTGTTTTTAAAGAGGAAAGAAACATATTTAAGAGATAAAGGCAGGAGGGGGAAAGAGAAAAGAGTTTTCTGGTCATTAATTATAATAAAACACAGGGGGAAAAATTCACTTTAAAGGCAGGCTAAAGCCCCATAATCTTCAAAGAGATAGAGAGGCTCAGCTGCCCGGAGAAGAGAGAAACTTCTCTGGGGCAGACAGCATCATTTCCAACCAACTAAACAGCTAAAGCGAGGGCTTCAGTTGGTGGACCGACTTGGGCTGGGAACAGGTTTTCTTCCGGCTGAACTCGGTCAGCTGTTGCCCACTGGGTTGCTGCGCTTCGGGATCCCACCATGTGTTGTGGGGAAAGGGGCTGGCTTCCCATCTACCCCAGGGTTGTCATGCCCTAGACATTCACCCTTGTTCTTTTGGGGTCTCAAACTCTTGCTCCCTGTCAGGATCTTGGTCTTCAAGGCCAGAGTTCCTGTTGAAGGCCATCAAGTCATTACCAGGCAAGAATACAGATGCACCGTTGCCAGGCTTTGATCTCAAGACGCCCCTCTCCTGGCTTTTATGTCTCCATCTGGTCTTGGCCATGCAAGAATTCAGGCTCAGTGTTGCCAGGCTCTGCTCGCGAGAAGCCCAACTTTAGGTTTTTGTGTCCAGTTTCCCCGGTTTGCACAAGCCAAATGACATGCCTGCAGCTGATCGGAGCCCTGCTGTAACCAGTTGGCCAGTTGTTGAAAGTACTGGAAGCCTTACACCATCTTGAGGGAGGTGACTTCAATTAACACTAGGATATTAATGGCAGCAGCTTCCCAGGTGGCTCAGTGGCAAAGAATCTGCCTGCCAAAGCAGGAGGCATGGGTTCAGTCTCTGGGTGAGGAAGATCCCCTGGAGGAGGAAATGGCAACCCATTCCAGGATTCTTGCCTGGAAAATCCTACAGATGGGGGAGCCTGGAGGTCTACCGTCCACGGAGTCATGAGAGTTGGATATGACCGAGTAAGCATGCATGCATGTATGTATGGCAGAATATGGCTTCATTTATCCAGTGAACCCCTGAATTGTTTCCCTAATCCATGGCATTGGAAGAACCCAAGAGTTTTATACAGCTGGGGAGGGGACGAGATGGTACTGGATGAGGGAAAGACTTGGATACTTTTGGGGAATTAAATCTTCACTTCAGTCTCGTAATGTGCTGAGAAACATGTTTGCAGGCAGAGAGAATTAGGTTGTCCAGCAGAAACCAGTTCTGTAGAGGGGCTCATACCAACAAAAGAGGTTATTTGCAAGAGTTTTGATGTTTTAAAAAACCCAACTTTCCACTCATCCTTCTCTCCCCACCTCCTGAATGAAGAGATCTTGGATGACCCTGGAGGGGTGGGAAGATCCTGTCCCCAAACCCTTCTTCACACTCTGCCAAGCAGAGTTAGTTGCTCAGTCGTGGCTGATTCTTTGGAATCCCATGGACTGTAGCCTGCCAAGCTACTCCGTCCATGGGATTCTCCAGGCAAGAATACTGGAGTGAGTTGCCATTTCTTCCTCCAGGGGATCTTCCCAAGTCATAGATCAAATCCAGGTCTACCCACTCCTAACACACACGTTTCAGACTGCAGGTCAGGACTCACTCAGTTCACTCACTCGGTCCACTCACTCAGTCGTGTCCGACTCTTTGCAGCTCCATGAACTGCAGCACGCCAGGCCTCCCTGTCCATCACCAACTCCCAGAGTCTACTCAGACTCATGTCCATTGAGTTGGTGATGCCATCCAGCCATCTCATCCTCTGTCATCCCCTTCTCTTCCTGCCCTCAATCTTTCCCAGCATCATGGTCTTTTCAAATGAGTCAGCTCTTCTCATCAGGTGGCCAAAGTATTGGAGTTTCAGCTTCAACATCAGTCCTTCCAAGGAACACCCAGGACTGATCATCTTTAGGATGGACTGGTTGGATCTCCTTGCAGTCCAAGGGACTCTCAAGAGTCTTCTCCAACACCACAGTTCAAAAGCATCAATTCTTTGGTGCTCAGCTTTCTTTATAGTCCAACTCTCACGTCCATACATGACCACTGGAAAAACCATAGCCTTGACTAGGTGGACCTTTGTTGACAAAGTAACGTTTCTTCTTTTTAATGTGCTGTCTAGGCTGGTCATAACTTTCCTTATAAGGAGTAAGCATCTTTTAATTTCATGGCTGCAATCACCATCTGCAGTGATTTTGGAGCCCCCCAAAATAAAGTCAGCCAGTGTTTCCACTGTTTCCCCACCTATTTGCCATGAAGTGATAGGACAATATGTCATGATCAGGACTCACTAGAGGACTTAAAACTCAGTGACTTGAGATGGGCTTTGAAACAGTGGTAGAGAAATCAGAACCCCTCCATATAATAAGGGCAGATATTGCTCCAAGATACTTGTTAGTTATATATGCACACATGTATGGGAATGCTGGGCCCTGGAGCTGGCTTCCTACACACCTATGAGCCCATATTGCCCATCTTGTCCCAAGCCCACATTCAATGACTTCAAAATGATAATCTGACATTGGTCATGGTGGGAGCATTTACTGCATGGAAATTGGCAAACGCACACATCAGAGTGTTTCCCTCAGAGCTGGTTGTTTACACAAAACTAACAGCACACTGCTTGGTGTTAAGGATGGTTGTTGAACTCAATCGGGTAGTAACAAAGTCACATGTTGTCAGCTGTTTCCTGGGATTTTCATGCAGGTGGATTTTCATCCTAGAGAGAATCCTTAGCATTAGTACCTGTGGAAGCCAAGGAAGAAGGGTTGTGCTTCTTCCTGGGAGAAACAGGACTGAAATGCAACTCCAGAGGCCTTGGTGGACCCCGTGGGGGAGATTTGGTTCAACTGTGAAAAGCCATCCTGGTTTCAAAGTGGAGAAGAGGTGAGCTTTGTGCTCTTCATAGACTAGCCATTTACAGTAGATTGCCTCTGAGATGGCAGCAGATATTAGGAGGAGAAGTTCTCTTTGGCCAGAAGCCAGTTCCCAGAGGACAACTGATCTGTGAGGTATTAGCAGTCCAAGCTCAGAGCACCTGGGGAATGTTTCCATTTGGAAAGGGGAGATCTGGGTGGCCCACTGGGGCATCTGCTACTTTAGCTGAAGTAGACATGCTACCATGGTTTGAATGAACCTCAGAGCATGACCGTGAGGCCCAGCCGTCCCAGCCACGGTCAGCCTACAGCCAGGCAATCCAGCACATGAGGGGCTTGTCAGGTGGTGCTAGTGGTAAAGAATCCGCCTGCAATGAGTGAGATGTAAGAGATGTAAGTTCAGTCTCTGGGTAGGGAGGATCCCGTGGAGGAGGGCATGGCAACCCACTCCAGCATTCTTGCCTGGAGGATCCCATGGACAGAGGAGCCTGGAGAGCTATAGTCCACAGGGTCGCAAAGAGTGGGACATGCTTGAAGCAACTGAGCACANCCACTCACTCAGTCGTGTCCGACTCTTTGCAGCTCCATGAACTGCAGCACGCCAGGCCTCCCTGTCCATCACCAACTCCCAGAGTCTACTCAGACTCATGTCCATTGAGTTGGTGATGCCATCCAGCCATCTCATCCTCTGTCATCCCCTTCTCTTCCTGCCCTCAATCTTTCCCAGCATCATGGTCTTTTCAAATGAGTCAGCTCTTCTCATCAGGTGGCCAAAGTATTGGAGTTTCAGCTTCAACATCAGTCCTTCCAAGGAACACCCAGGACTGATCATCTTTAGGATGGACTGGTTGGATCTCCTTGCAGTCCAAGGGACTCTCAAGAGTCTTCTCCAACACCACAGTTCAAAAGCATCAATTCTTTGGTGCTCAGCTTTCTTTATAGTCCAACTCTCACGTCCATACATGACCACTGGAAAAACCATAGCCTTGACTAGGTGGACCTTTGTTGACAAAGTAACGTTTCTTCTTTTTAATGTGCTGTCTAGGCTGGTCATAACTTTCCTTATAAGGAGTAAGCATCTTTTAATTTCATGGCTGCAATCACCATCTGCAGTGATTTTGGAGCCCCCCAAAATAAAGTCAGCCAGTGTTTCCACTGTTTCCCCACCTATTTGCCATGAAGTGATAGGACAATATGTCATGATCAGGACTCACTAGAGGACTTAAAACTCAGTGACTTGAGATGGGCTTTGAAACAGTGGTAGAGAAATCAGAACCCCTCCATATAATAAGGGCAGATATTGCTCCAAGATACTTGTTAGTTATATATGCACACATGTATGGGAATGCTGGGCCCTGGAGCTGGCTTCCTACACACCTATGAGCCCATATTGCCCATCTTGTCCCAAGCCCACATTCAATGACTTCAAAATGATAATCTGACATTGGTCATGGTGGGAGCATTTACTGCATGGAAATTGGCAAACGCACACATCAGAGTGTTTCCCTCAGAGCTGGTTGTTTACACAAAACTAACAGCACACTGCTTGGTGTTAAGGATGGTTGTTGAACTCAATCGGGTAGTAACAAAGTCACATGTTGTCAGCTGTTTCCTGGGATTTTCATGCAGGTGGATTTTCATCCTAGAGAGAATCCTTAGCATTAGTACCTGTGGAAGCCAAGGAAGAAGGGTTGTGCTTCTTCCTGGGAGAAACAGGACTGAAATGCAACTCCAGAGGCCTTGGTGGACCCCGTGGGGGAGATTTGGTTCAACTGTGAAAAGCCATCCTGGTTTCAAAGTGGAGAAGAGGTGAGCTTTGTGCTCTTCATAGACTAGCCATTTACAGTAGATTGCCTCTGAGATGGCAGCAGATATTAGGAGGAGAAGTTCTCTTTGGCCAGAAGCCAGTTCCCAGAGGACAACTGATCTGTGAGGTATTAGCAGTCCAAGCTCAGAGCACCTGGGGAATGTTTCCATTTGGAAAGGGGAGATCTGGGTGGCCCACTGGGGCATCTGCTACTTTAGCTGAAGTAGACATGCTACCATGGTTTGAATGAACCTCAGAGCATGACCGTGAGGCCCAGCCGTCCCAGCCACGGTCAGCCTACAGCCAGGCAATCCAGCACATGAGGGGCTTGTCAGGTGGTGCTAGTGGTAAAGAATCCGCCTGCAATGAGTGAGATGTAAGAGATGTAAGTTCAGTCTCTGGGTAGGGAGGATCCCGTGGAGGAGGGCATGGCAACCCACTCCAGCATTCTTGCCTGGAGGATCCCATGGACAGAGGAGCCTGGAGAGCTATAGTCCACAGGGTCGCAAAGAGTGGGACATGCTTGAAGCAACTGAGCACACACACGCCAGTACATGAGAAAGCCCAGAGTTGCCCAGCTGATGACAGATGCATGAGTGGGCCCGGCCAATACCAAAATACCCACCCAGCTGAGTCTCAGTAGGAATCATGCTTGAACCATAGAGTTGAGCTCAATAACCTGTACAGGAGGCCTTTCAGAAAAAAAGAATGGACATGATTCTGAAGGTAGTAGTGAGCCATAGAAGGTTGTCGAGCAAGAGTATTCTCCCCAAACACTGTCTTTTTGGAATCAGACTGTTCCAATCAAGATGTTTTTTTTTTGGCTGCTAGAAACAGTCATTCAAGCCAGCTCATAATTTTAAAAAGTAGGAGGAGGGAGAGGTGTGGTTTTAAGGATGCAGATCTCAAAGTCTGAACTTGCTAGGAGTCAGAAGACTGTCCGTGACAGAGGCTACTTTCCATCTCTCTGTGTCCACATGGCCTTGCCCTCTTCATCCCAGGTGGTCTTCTCCATTCTGTTCCTCTTTAAGAGAATAGAAACTGCCATCTTCAAATATCTGAATACCTACTGTGTGCAAGGCCAGGACTGCTTTGCTGGTCATTACCTGTTTGCTTTTTCATCACTTCTCTCCCTTTCTTCTGCTCAGCTCCACATGTAAAGACAGCTGAAGACTTCCTGGGCTCCTTGGCAGCTGGCTTTGGTTTGGGTTCATCCAATGGGAGCAGAGGAGATGGGGAGACCAGGCTACTTCTCTCTGTCCCTCTCTCCCTCAGGTGTTATCTCATTCTTATTTCCAGGTCATGATACCAGCCCTGCCCTTCCCCAGTCATCAGCCACTGATGGGCAAATCTAGTGCCTTTCCAGATTCAGCCCAATGGCTCCAATCAAAGGAAGAGGTGAGTCTACCTCTCTGGCCCTCCATGTTCCCCAGCAGGGGCCCCCACTATTGCTAATGCCCAAATTGTCTTGCTAGAGCAAGCAGGGTAAGTAACACTTTGAGTGTGTGTGTATGTGCTCAGTGGTGTCCAACATTGCAGCCTCATAGACTGTAGTCTGCCAGGTTCCTCTGTCCATGGGATTTTCCAGGCAAGAATACTAGAGCGGGTTAGGGGCTTTGAAATGGATTTTCTATATTAAATTATCTGGCATCTTCCCCCACTGCCTGGGACCTCGCAGATGGGTTTACCCTATTAGGCCATGCAAGTGTACCTGGAACACTTGTATTCAAGGAAGCTTTCGAAAAAAATGTCCACTTTGACCTATTCTTTGCTACAGCTTTGAGCGCTGGGAACACAGCTGCTGCTGCTCCTGCTGCTAAGTCGCTTCAGTCATGTCCGACTGTGCGACCCCAGAGACGGCAGCCCACAGAAGTGAACACAATGAAATCTCAGGCCTTGTGGGGCTCATGTTCCAAGCTCATATTTCCTATATTGGAGGAGACAGGTCAGCTAAACAAATGCAAACTTAGTTGGTGATAAGAGCTATGAAGAAAAATAAAGCAGGAAAATGGGTGGAGGTGAGGGGGTGGTGCATAGGGTATCAATTTAAAATATGCCTAGAAAGGGACTCATGAGTAAAGACTTGAAGCAAACATAAACCATGCTGGTATCTGGGGCAAGTTCTGCTGTTTGAATCAGTCAATGACCCCAACCTCTCTCTCATTCTCATCTCCCGCCTCCACTGTAGGATGCAAAAGAAGAGCACGGAACCAGCACCGGAAGAGAGTGAAAGAGATCTAGTGCAGAGGGGACGTGGAGATACAGACGTGGAGATCGATACTCAGTAGTCTAATAGCAGGACCTAGTGTGTAGGTCTGCGTATGTGTGTTTCACTTGACAACCACCCCCTCCACACACACATACACAGAGCAGAGTCTCAGCAGAGATGCATCTCCTGGGTCTCCGAAAAAAGAGCTTTTCGTTCAGCTGCAGAAATGTGGTTCAGCTGACAGTCTGGGGATCAGCCTCAACTCTCAAGCTGACATCATGCTCTTCCTGGGCAGCTCATTGGCAATGACCCAGCAAGCTAGGGTAACTGGCCCTTTCTGGCTACTAGAAGCATCCCACAGTCTTCACTCAAGCTCCCTGTTAGGTTAATTAATACTTCAACAGCTCCGTTTTGGAGACTAAGGCTCTCCCTGCCAATTCTTCTTCCCGCCTCTTCTTTCCCAGGCTTATCTGTGGGGTGACGGAAAATGGTTAACTGTTGGCTCTGACTTACGGTGCTTGCCAGATTTCTTTGGCTTATACTTCCACCCCCACTAGTTTCAGCCTATCTGTTGGGCATCACTGAACGAAGAGTTGGGAAGTGATGTCAGCCACAGCATATCCCTGGGAATTGCCCTAAATAAGCCGCTTTTCCCTTTCCACTCCATCTCTTCCTAACTTTCTGAAAGACCAAACTAACAAGACTTGAGAATTCTAGCTTACAAGGTTCTCTTCCCACATCCCATCTGTTCACAGGGCACAAACTCAAATACACCCTGAATTTTCCCACTTCCTTCCTGTTGACTGTCCTAGGGAGAATGTAGGGAGACCAGGTGGCTTCACCCGTGATGATGATGGTGTAAAATCTCATCTTGGGACTTCCCTGGTTTGAGTGGTTCCTGGCTTCCCAGTGGTCGAGATGCCATATTTCCACTGCAGAGGGCTGAGGTTCAATCCCTGATCCAGGAACTAAGATCCTACATACCACACAGCCTAAAATAAAGAATTTCTTGAACTGAATTTTAAAAGATGAAAATGCAACACACCACCTTTCAAAAAATTAATAAACTTAAAAATAAAATCTCACCTTAATGCTTCCACTAGTTTCCTACCGGCATAAAAATAAAAGCTAAACTCCCTTCCCTAACCCACAAAGTTCCACACAATCCACCCCCGTTGTCTTTTCCAAACGCATCGTCCAGCCACCCTCCGTCAGCCGTATTTGACTTTCCCATGGAATGACGACAAACCCAGTCACCTCTTACCCTCTACTCCCCTTTGTCCCCTTGACCTGAAATGCTCCTCACACCTCCTGTTGGCTTATCTGCCTTCCTCTTCTTCAGATCTCAGCCTGATCAGCTGCAAGAGGCCACTTCAGATATTTTCTTATTTGTCTGAAGATCTAGGGAGGCCAAGTGGACTGGTGTGGTGAACTGAGGCTATGTACTATCAGGTCAGGAAAACTAGGGCTATTTCTTGAAGATAGGAGATCCCATGTATAGTCTCTAGGTCTACCATCTCAGTACCTCACACAGTGCTGGAACATAGCCGTTGCCTCAGTATTTGTGGGCTGAGCAAATGAAGATTGCTAAAATGGTCCAAGCTGGAGTTCGTGGACCTGGAATCCTACACAAGAACTCACTAACCCACATTTCCAAATGTAGCATGCATTCCCTATATCCTCCTGGCCCGCCCTGAAGTTCACCTGCAACGTCAATGGACAGCTCTTTTCCTGTGGCCTTTCCCACTTCTAAAACTCCTGCATATCTGTCTAAGGGCTTTCTCTGGCCGCAAAAATTGTAAACAGTCCAGAAGTGTTGAGAAGTTAATACCCAGAGTGATCCTCTGAGCCAATAAAAGCCTGGGGTTAGTGGTTAAATGTCCCCAGCTTCCTTCTTAGAGAACAATCCTGAGGCTTGGTCTAAGCAGTTTCATGAGAGGTTCCCAATAGGATAAACCCCAGTTTCCCAGAGTGGTCACCTTATTAGCAGCCCCTTTAATGGAAGGTCATTCTAGAAAGCATAACAGAGTGGGGAAATATGACAGAGAAGGGAGGAAAATGTGATTGCAAAACGTGAATTCCTGTCTCAGTCTGGGACCCCTCAAACAGACCCTGTTGCTGGCAAATTGGCTAAGCTGGTCCAGGCATGAGCCTGGTGTAGGGGTACGAACTCAAAGCCTTGCTGAATCAAGTCTCCGATCACACTTGGTTCTAGAGCTGGTCATGGCAGTTGACTGAGTGGGCCAACCATTTCCCACACAGCCAAACCAGGTGTGCTCAGGAGTTCTGGAAGGTAAGGACCACCTTGATCCACTTAGCCCTGCCCTCCTGGGCTGGGGATTGTAGAAGCTGCCTCCACCCTACACGTGGAAGCCTTCAGAGGCAAGTCTGGTGCCCACAGATTTATAGGTTGCAATCTCCTGCCTTGATCCTGGGCCATTCACTTCCCGTGCCCTCCCTGCGCTGCATTCTCTACCTGCTCTGAAGTTATTGGGGCCTGGTGTGAATTTAGGGACCATAAAACCATCAAAGGCCTTGGTCCTGAGAACAATCAGTTGGGGAGTTTGCAATAAAGGAACATCCTGCCGGGGAAGGTGTGAGACTTCAAGGCAAGCTGATGAGAGACCTCTGAAAGCGCCTTCTCTGGGGGAGTCTGGCACAGTCCACACCTGGGATGGCTTACGGTGCCATCTGGCCTGGAGACAGGCAGATGGACCTCATCAGCTGCCTTGAAAGTCCCTGATTCTCCAGGGTTCTGGGAGGAAGGTCCCCCTGTCTTTCTGAGGACATCCATTCCAGGTGTCAGCACACCTGGCAAGGCATCTGATTGAACTGAGTTTTCTAAGAAAGCTCCACCATGCCAAGTTCCCTGCACACTGACGTCATCTTCTAGCTTACCACCTGGCCCTTGCTTCTCTCCAGTCTCTTCACTCACTCCAAGCCCTTGACTTCAGCCAAGTATGTGTGTGCACTGGGGATGCTGAAAACATGAAGTGGATGTCCAAGGCAGTGCCCTTTGGAAGCTTCCTGTTCTTGGGGGACAATAAGCATCACAGAAGACGGGTCAAGTTACCTCCCTATCGGGGAGCAGTGAGAGATGGGAAGCCTAATTGGGTAAGGGATAGAGGGCAGCAGGGGCCGTTTTAGAGAGCTGTCAGCTTGAAGTTTGCCTCCTTAGAAAGGCTTCCTGAATGCAGACAGGGAATGAGCATACAGCCATCTAGGAGAAATGAATTCCTGGGGCAAAGGCTTAAAATAGGAACATGCTTTGTATGTCCAAGGTCACCAATGGAACTGGTGTGTCTGCTTTCTTCTCCCACTTGCCCCCCACTTTTCTCTTGTGATGTCTGTTCAGACTCTCCCTCCAAGATCTTTCAACTGGCCAAATCTTCCAGGATCTTTAAGAACTCAGCTAAGATGCCACCTCCTCCAGGAAGCTCTCCCTGGCCCACCCCAACTCCAAATATCAGGGAGGTACCCCCCAGATCCCCTTTCATAGATCACATCAACTGCAGAGAGCTCCTTAACCCAAGGTCATGTTCTTGCATATGTAGCTCACAACCAGGGAAAAACCTGTGCAGGGGTATAAAGGCCAGACCATCCCAGGATACCTCATAATGGCCATTCTAGAGCCAGGGCCCCCATGGGATTGGCTGACCCTGTCAGTGGTTCCCAGTGGAGATCAATTCTCCCTCCTTCCCAAGGGTTGATCCCAAGGTAACCCTCTAAACAAGGGTCCCCAGCCTCTGGGATCTAATGTCTGATGATCTGAGGTGGATCTGATGTAATAATAGAAAATAAAAATACATAATAAATGCAATGTGCTTGAATCATCCCGAAACCATCCCCCTTGCCCCAGTCCAAGGAAAAATTTTCTTTCACAAAACTAGTACCTGGTGCCAAAATAGATGGGGATGGCTGGCTGCTCTAAACCTCACTTCAGTCCATCTCCTAGGAAACTCAGCCTGTGACAGTCCAGTGTTACTTGTCCCAGTCCATTGTAAATGGACGGTTGCAGCCTCGGTAAGAGTTTATGCAGCATTCGGCATGCTAGGCAGTCTGATAAGGACTTGACGTGATTACAGAGATTCGCAAAGAGTGTTTGGAGTCGGGTAAATTTACTCCCATTTTATAGATCGAGGGGAAAAGGAATCAAGTAGCTAGTCCAAGGTTTCCTAGCACAAGAGCCAAGTTAGGGGGGCTTCCCAGGTGGCACTAGTGGTAAAGAACCTGTTCGCCAATGCAGGAGACATAAGAGATGCAGGTTTGACCCCTGGGTCAGGAAGATCCCTGGAGAAGGAAATGGCAACCCACTCCAGTATTCTTGCCTGGAGAATCCCATGGACAGAGGAGCCTGATGGGCTGAAAGCCCTTGGGACCACAAAGAGTCAGACATGACTAAGCGACTCTGCACAAGCAGCCCATTCAGTCAACAAACAAGAGCCAATGCAGGAGACACAGGTTCGATCCCCGACTCAGGAGGATCCCACATGCTGAGGAATAGCTAAGCCCATGTGCCACAACTACTGAGCCTCGGCTCTAGAGCCCGGGAGCCACAACTACTGAAGCCTGTGTTCCCTAGCGCTCATACTCCACAACAAAAGGAAGCACCGCAATGCGAAGCCTGAGCACCACAACCAGACAGTAGCCCCCACTTGTTGCAACTGGAGAAAAGAGCCTGCTCAACAAGGAAGACCCAGCACAGCCAAAAAAAAAAAAAAAAACCCCACAATTAAGAGTTCTAGGGGCTTAAAAAAGTGTGGCAAGCTAGGGTCTGACACTAAACCCATCTCCTCAAGCACTAGTCAACACAGCTCTCGATTTCTTGGCTAGCCTATCTCCATCTTGTTCCTGATCCCAGGGTGGGCCACTGACTTGGCCTTCCACTTACAAGGCTCCAAGGTACCTGCGAGCCTGGGATGGACACCATCAGCCAATCAATAGCTGTTACCTAGTTTCCTTGGTGTCATTTCATGTTCCATCTTTATGAATTTCCCTGGACTGTGGATATATACAGTTCCTTTCCATGCTTCTCAGTGTAGACTTCATGACTGCCATCTGTTACAGTGGAAGGTTCTACCCGTTAATGAGCCAGCATACCCTTTCTGTAAAGATTATAGGATCTGAGACAAGGGGTGTGGCTTGTTTGCCATCACAGAGCATTGGGGTGGCCTCACTTCCATCTCAACAATACCAAGATACCTGTGCTTGCAGGAACTTGAATGTATGAGAGAATGCAACCAGTCCTGGGATCTGATCCAGCAATGAGGATCTCATGGCTTTGCTAGCAAGCTATAGGCTGAGATCCTTTGGGGCTCAAGGTAGAAAGAAGTAAGTTTCATGTTATTGGCACATCCTTTCTACTTGGCATTGGGGGCAGCTCTTGGTGTGCCAGGAAGAGCAATGGATTAGGGGGTCAGGATTTTAGTCACTAGTCCCTCCAGAATGCCATAGATGGGCAAGTTCCTTACCCCCATTCTACAGCCAAGAAAACTAAGGCTCAGCTAGGCGATGGGCAGGCGCTGTCTGTCTTCTGTCTCGAAGATTAAGCGCTTCTGATTCACAGCTTGCATGACGCACACACAACTTTCTCAGCAATCCCGTGTCTGACTGGGGCTTGAGCAGCTGTGGAAACCGGCGTCTCCTCTTAGTAACACGAGGTCTACATAGAGGGAGGGTACCTTTCATATCTCTTCTGTTCTAAGAATCCTTGCTTGAGAAGCCAAAGGCTATTGGGTTGGCCAAAAAGTTTGGGTTTTTCTTAACCATCTCCCAGAAATATCCAAACGAACTTTTTGGCCAACCCAGTACTTTGCGTGCCAAACGTGGCATTGACTGACTTCTGTTTGTGAAGACAGTCAATCGGATTGTTAGTAGGATGAGGAAGAGCAGTGTTTAGGGTAAGGCTGATCTGGCTTTGAATATTAGTTTTCTCTTACTAGTCCTACGACTTCAGACATATGACATCACAACACAGAAACTTTGTTGTTGATGTTCAGTCACCCAACTGGGTCTGACTCTTTGCAACCCCCATGGACTGCAGCACGCCAGGCCTCCCTGTCCCTCACCATCTCCCAGAGTTTACCCAAGTTCATGCTCACTGTATCAGTGATGCCATCCAACCGTCTCATCCTCTGACATCTCATCTGCCCTTGATCTTTCCCAGCATCAGGGACTTTTCCAATGAGTTGTTTGATTCTGACAGCCAAAATACTGGAGTTTCTGCTTCAGTATCAGTCCTTCCAGTGAATATTCAGGGTTGATCTCCCTTAAGGTGGGCTGGTTTGATATACTCCCTGTCCAAGGGACTTCCACGAGCCTTCTCCAGCACCACAGTTCAAAGGCATCAATTCTTTGGCATTCTGCCTTCTCTATGGTCCAACTCTCAAACCACATGTGACCCCTGGGAAGATCATAGCTTTGACTATACGAACCTTGGTTGGTAGAGTAACGCCTCTGCTTTTTAACACACTGTCTAGGTTTGTCGTGGCTTTCCTGCCAAGAAGCAATTGTCTTCTGATTTCACGGCTGCAGTCACCACCCACAGTGATTTTGGAGCCCAAGAAGAGGAAATCTGTCACTACTTCCACCTTTTTCCCCTTCTATTTGCCATGCAGTAATGGGGCCAGATGCCATGATCTTAGTTTTTTAATATTTAGTCTTAAACTAGCTCTTTCACTCTCCTCCTTCACCCTCATCAAAAGGCTCTTTCGTTCCTCTTTGCTTTCTGCCATTAGAGTGGTATCATCGCATATTTGTTGTTTCTCTCGCCTATCTTGATTCTGGCTTGTAACTCATCCAGCCCAGCATTTCTCATGACATATAAGTTAAACAGGTGGCAGCAGACAGCCCTGTCACACTCCTTTCTCGATCTTGAACCAATCAGTTGTCCCATACAGGATTCTAACTGTTGCTCTTGACCCGCATACAGGTTTCTCAGGAGACAGGTAAGATGGTCTGGTATTCCCATCTCTGTAAGAGCTATCCACAGTTTGTCATGATCTACACAGTCAAAGTCACAGTCAATGAAACAGAGATAGATGTTTTTCTGAAATTCCCTTGCTTTGTCTATAATCCAGTGACTGTTGGCAATTTGATCTCTAGTTCTTCCACTCCTAAACCCATTTTGGACATCTGGAAGTCCTTGGTTTTCGTAACACTGAGGCCTAGCATGCAAGATTTTAAACATGACCTTACTAGCATGGGAGATGAGTGCAATTATCCAATGATTAGCACATTCTCTGGTACTACCCTTCTTGGGAATTGGGATGAATGATCCGTACCTTGTTGTGGAGAAGGGGCTTGATAACTCAGTGAAGCCACGAGCCATGAGGTGCAGGGCCATCCAAGATGGACGGATCATAGCAGAGAGTTCTGACAAAACGTGGTCCACTGGAGGAGGGAATGGCAAACCACCACAGTACGCTTGCCGTGAGAACATTATGAACTGTATAAAAGGCCAAAAAGATATGACCCCAAAAGATGAGTCCCCCAGCTCTGAAAGTGTCCATGATGCTGAACCTTTATCCATCTGTAAAATGAGGCCTTCTTTTCCCAGATCTCACATTTGTAGTCCTTTGCCCAGACCAAGTTCCTTAAGGAAACAGGAGCCATTGACGTTGCCCATGGATCTGCACGTATGGGATGTGGGTGGGACCAACAGCTCCCATGGCATCAGGTGGGGCAACTTGGTTGAACAGTCTTGAAAGTGGATTCTTTCCCCCCACCTGGATGGCTGGTGAGTTGGTGCTGATTATCGGTTCCTTTCCAGATGGGTCTTTCCTCAGGGAGGCTTGGGCTTCCTCACATCATGGCTGCAGTTCCTAAGAATAAGCATTCTAGACGAGAATGCCTGGTGGAAGCTATATCTCCTTCTGTGATCTAGACTTGGAAGACACAGGGTCATTTCAGCTGTATTCTATCAGTTGGGGCAGCCACAAAAGCTGATTTTTTTAAATCAATTTTTATTAAAGTATAATTGCTTTACAGTGGTGTGTTACTTTCTACTGTACAGCAAAATGAATCAGCCATACATATACATACATACCCTTCCTTCTGAACTTCCTTCCATTCAGGTCACCACAGAGCACTGAGTGGAGGTCCCTGTGCAATACAGTTGGGCCTCATTAGCTATCTGTTTTATACCTAGTATCAAGCGTATATGTGTCAAAGACTGCTTTAGGTTCAGGACTGAGGATGTATTAAAGTTCCCACCTCTTGATTGGGTTTGGCAAGACATACAGGAACTATTATA
Source organism: Neotragus moschatus (assembly GCA_006410615.1). Classification (NCBI taxonomy): domain Eukaryota; kingdom Metazoa; phylum Chordata; class Mammalia; order Artiodactyla; family Bovidae; genus Neotragus; species Neotragus moschatus. Next base: position 755,396 of record SJYA01002296.1, read on the forward strand.
ATCATTTTGGGAAAATGCAACCTGTCACTCCGATGTCCTGAGTTTTAGTTCAGCGGGCCACATCGAGCACTGGTGTCTCTGCCTCTTTGCCTGGCACCTTTCTCTACCTTGCTGGGCTTTGGGCTGAGCCAGCACTCAGCACCAACCTGAAAGCATTGGGATTTGACAGAGGGTGACCTCAACTATTGGGCTTCCCAAGGTGGCACTAGTCATAAAGAACCCACCTGCCAAAGCAGGAGACATAAGAGATCCCTGGGTTTGATCCCCGGGTCGGGAAGGTCTCCTGGAGAAGGAAGGCTTGGCAATCCACTCTGGTATTCTTGCCTGGAGAATTCCATGGATGGAGGAGCCTGGCAGGACACAGTCCATGGGGTCTCAGAGAGTTGAACACGACTGAGGTGACTTAGCATGCATGCGTGCAACCTTAACTATTAAGTCACCTTTCTGTCACCTTCCCATTGCCCCTCTTATGCTTTGTGTGTCTTCAAAGCAGACACTTGGAGATATTAAGGTTTAGCAAATGGCATAGCTTCAGACCCTTTGACTTTTGGCTTTTCAAGGAGTTATAAGCGGGGGGTGGGCGGAGGAGTGGGGTTGCAGCTTTTTGAGCAGGTGACTAAGGTACCTCTCAAATTATGCATGCTGGACTTCTTTCATGGGCCAGTGTTTAAGAATCTGCCTGCCAGTGTAGGAGATGGGGGTTTGATCCCTTGCTCTGGAAGATCCCTCATGCCTCAGGACAACTGAGCCTTCTCACCCTAGAGCCCATGTTCTGCAACAGGAGAGGCCACCACAATGAGAAACAGCCACACCACAAGGGCCCAGTGCAGCCAAAAGTAAATTTTAGAAAAGAGCAACCTTCACCAGGTACAGGGTCTGCTGCCTTCAAAAAAAACTATGCCTACCACTAGGATGGCAGATACAGTTGTAAACAGCTAGAGATACATTTTCTCCAAGGGCCTGATTTAAATGGTCACTTTATCTGGATGCACCAGCCAGGTTCTCCAAAGAACCTGAATTCCCGGGAGGAGAAAGGTGTGTAGGGAGACCTCTCTGTGATAGCCATGGAGGTCCAGCCCCCTTCGAGGAGAGGACACAGCGGCAATGCCACGGGGACCCATCGCGGCTCCCCCATGCTGCTGCCGTGGTCTTCCCAGGGCACCCCAGCTGCTGGTTGAGCTGTGGGGTCCAGGGGTCTGGCCACTGCCACCCCCTCTGGCACTTCTCAGGGGCGCCCATGGAGTTTAGCCCTTATTCCATCTTCAGTGGGATCTGAGGCGCTCTGCCTGCTTCTGCTTCCTCTCTTATTTCACACCAGCCTTGCCCACCCTCCCTACAGGTGCCTTTGCCTAGTCTCCACTCCAGTCCACACTCCAGCCCGTCTCCCTCCATCCATCCATGTCAGGCCCTGTCCACCTCCTACATCAGGGCAGGCCTGCTCGGGTGACCACGATTTCCCAGGGAGGCTCTGCCCCCGCTCCTCCCAAGGGATCTTTAAAACATAAATTGCTGACCCGGGATGCATTGGTGCTGAGTTTATCATGAAGTTAAATGCTGACATTCTTTCCCCAACTTGAGCCAAAACCAACATAAACAGCCCACTCCCCATTCGTTACCCTAATGCCATCAGCAATCTGACCAGGCCTGACCCCACCTGAGGCCTCCTGATTTATGGCATTACCAACAGATGCCTGGCTAGTTCTTAGCTGCTGCGTCTGGTTGCCTGGGAGGAAACTGCTTCAAGAGAAATGGCAGCCTCCCCTCTTGACCTGGAGGCAATGGGCTTCATCAGGGAGGTGGTTTCAAAGTTGCAGCCTTTGCTGATGCCTTGGAAAGGGCAGAGACCAAGCTCTCATTGGGTTGGCCAAAAAGTTCGTTCAGGTTTTCCCAGACCCTCTTATAGAAAACCCCAATGAACTTTTTGGCCCACCCAGTATTTAGGGCAAAAACAAGTCTTTTCTGCATCCTCCTCCTTTCTCCCCTAAGTCGGTTGACCTGAAAAGAGGGAGAGCAACGCTTGGGCTTGTGGCATGAGAAGGCAACATGTGAAGTTCTACTCTCTTCTCCATAGTTGAATCCTGGACACTGTTTTTCCTTTTTAACAGCAATAAGATTGTGGGCAGAATTCCCAAGTCAGTATTTTTAATCTATATTTTTTACTAAAAATTTATATCCCATCCATATAGGAAAGTGTACAAATCATAAGTACAGAGCTTGATGAATTTAAGTGGATGCACTCATATGGCTATAATTAAGTCATCCTTATGTGTTGAGATGCAGAAAATCTCACCCAGTTTATCCAACTTACCTGATAGGTTTTTAGCCCCCTGACGCAGGAGTGACAGAAGCCAGAGCTGGTCACATCCTGCGGGTGCTTGGAGTTAGGATGCTTTGGCATTCTAGTCAGCAATTCTGCCATCTCCTGATGCTGCCTCACTTCCATTTTCTTCTCAACCTTGTCACACACGCTATGTGATGCCAGGATCTAGAGAATTCCAAGTTGGAAGCTCATCTCCACTTCTTGTCTTAAAAGCACTGGGCCTATATTAAAATTCAGAGCACTGAATTTGACAGTTGCATCTATCCCCGACTTAATTTCCAAAGTGCTACATTCTAAGCCAAAAGACCACGTGAAGAACCCAGGTAGCCTATTGTCTTAGCTTTCACCTGAACCTCAGAGGGGATGTTTTTAGGAAAGGGAAGTTGTTAAGATGTGGCCTCAGGACCTACCAGTCAGGGAGCAAGGAAATGGGACGAGGGAGGCTTCTAAGCATTAAAGTCTTGATACCAAGTCTAGTCTCCCAAAAGGTAACTGGTTCAGTTCTACAGGTGAAATCTGGAGGTCACCTAAATGTCAAGTTGGCCTCATGGCAGTGAGGGAGTGGAGGTATTTATACTACTACAGCCACCAGTCATTGGTTAAGGTGCTTATACTTCACGTATGTGCTGATCAAACCTCCTGAGTTCTAGTCACTAAGATGCAGATGTTGGTTGTTAGAAGTGCCTCAGGAGCCAGTGGGCATGAAAGTGGCAAAGAGATCCCAGGAGAGAGACCGACCTGGAGCATCTGCCTTGCTCCCACTAGGACACACGGCGGGGATTGAAGCTCATTCTGAGAGGGGATTGAAGCTCATTCTGAGATGCTAGATAATTTGTTACAGTTCATGAAAAGGCTGCTTTGGGGTTGGGAGTCCAGATCCCTGTCGCTCCACCAGCTTTTTGAGCCATTGATGAGCCTTGCTCTCTAACGTGTATCTTTCATTGTGCTGAGAACTACAGCCAAAGAAGGATGTTCTGTGAAAACTAAGAACCAGGGATTATCTTATTGTGCAAGATGTACTATACACCTGATTCCTAACCTTCATTGTTGTCAGGGAGAGAAGGTGTGGGTGCTGCTGCTGCTGCTGCTGCTGCTGCTAAGTCTCTTCAGTCATGTCCGACACTGTGTGATCCCATAGACGGCAGCCCACCAGGCTCGCCTGTCCCTGGGATTCTCCAGGCAAGAACACTGGAGTGGGTTGCCAGTTCCTTCTCCAATGCATGAAAGTGGGAAGTGAAAGTGAAGTCACTCAGTCGTGTCTGACTGTTAGCGACCCCATGGACTGCAGCCTACCAGGCTCCTCCGCCCATGGGATTTGCTAGGCAAAAGTGCTGGGGTAAGGTGCCATTGCCTTCTCTGAGCAGGTGGAGGTGATGAAACAGCGGTGAGAGCCGTGGAAACCTGAGAGAAACATAAAGGTTGCTGTGAAAATGACAGCGGTGCCAGGAGCAGGTAGGGGAAGATTATTGGAAGCATTCTGGAGACAGTCTCCTCATGCCTGGGTCATCCAGAGCACTATAAGGTTAAAATGCCCCAAATATGCCATGGCCAGCCTGCAGTGGATGACAACACCTTGCTCCATATATCAGAGACCATCAGTGCTCAGAGTTGAGCATAAACCAAGAAAGCACACCCACTCAAACCCTGCTATCAGCTTGATTATTTGCTTTGCCTCCAGTGATCCACGCTAGTGTTCTGCACCTGGTTCTGGATTCTTAGAGGATCATTTGTTTTTACTCATCTGGAAGACAGACGGCAAAAGAGTCAGCTGATGGACTCGAGTTACTAGTAATGATAGACAAGAGGAGAGCGGTTGGGGGAATTAGTCCCCTTCAGCCAGGGGCTGCATCTCTTTCAGACTGCAACTTCATAACTCTAGTTCACAGTTGGTGGCCACGAGCACTGGTTATGTTCCCCGTCCCTTCAGTTCTGGGAGTGGGAGTGACGAACCCTGAGACTCCAGTGGAGGGAGTCTCATTGGCTCTCTCAATGCATCCCATATCTATAAGTAGCCATCTGACATGGATTCTGTCTCCAGTTGGGATTCTCATGGAGAAGGACATTCAGTTTTCAGGAGTCAAGGCTGGTAGTGTGCAGGCTGGCAAGAGAAGGTCATAATGTGAGTGGATTCCTATGATGACTGGGTCATCTCATAGACTTGTAGACTTTTTGATGAAGAACAGGGCAGAGTTGCATGAAGAAACTGGGACTGAAAGGGGGTCCCTTCTTCCAGATTAATCAGGATGAAAACTCTGGTACATGGGAACATAGTTCAGAAATCTGAGATTCTTCAGAGAGAGCAAGAATTAACTGAAGAAATGCAGGAGTCTCCTCAGTAAGGGACTTAGCCTCTTTAGGGGGAGGAGACTCTCTGGGGAGGAGTTCCTGTCCAAGCCCCATTGCAAAGGTAAGTTGATCCTCCTGATCTACCCTAGGAAGGGTCCCAGGCAGAGAGCCAGAGGAGTCATTTATTTAGAGTCCATTTCGAGGACCACTGAGGACCGTTCTGGGCCCCACAGGATTGCAGACGAAGAGATTCCCTAGGTCCTGCCAAGAAGCCTAACCTCGCTTGTGAAGAGCATCCCTAGGCAAGGCCCCACTCCTGAGAACTTGGGTCTACAGTCTCTTCACCACACTCCTGCAGGACTGGCCAGAGTCTGAAGTCTTCGTACCTTCTAGGGTTAAGCTCACTCCTTGTGTGACTTAGAAAAGAATGAAGGAACAGAAGTCAAAGCTTATCATTCTCTAAGTGCAGTCTTTCCTTCTGCTTCTGGAAAATCCTACCAACCCCTATGAAAACTCCAGAGGTTGTAGAATTACAAGTAGTGCTGACTAGTCAGTGCTTCAGTTCAGTCTAGTCCATGGGGTCACATAGAGGCGGACACGACTGAGCACGTACCACGCAGTCATCTCAGCGGGAGCCAAGAAATTGCCAATGAGGAACTCACCCAACACTCATCATGAAAGAGCCAGAGACTCAGGGCCAAGTCTCTAAAAACTGCCAAGTGATTGTAGGTTAAATGCCACTTCTCTGCTCCTATCATTCTCACTCACTGGCAAGGGCATGTGGGGTCTTTTAACCTTTAAACTATAAGCAAAGAGGAGGACAAAACGGGCATCCCCTGAGTTTTTCATCTTATTGCTCCATCTATGGCTTCAGACAGTGGCTCACATCTCCTCTGGTCCGCAAGATCGTCCCTCAGTTCTTTGGCTTCAGGCTCGGCTGACTCTTGGTCATGGACTCTTCATTTGTTCTTCATCTACCTGCATGGAAATCCTGATGATAGAGTCCATTCTACTTTCTATTAAGTCTCTAGTTTCACTTTGAAATACACGTGTTCTCTGCTTTACTCTCACTATTGTTTATCTGCAGTATTTTTATTGCAATACAGAGGGAAGTCATGATTCATAAGAGATTCAGAGCCTGGCACCACTATGGACTTCCCACGCATACACATTAAGTAGATCATGAAATGTTAAATAACTAGGGATGTGGTGTTTATTTGGTTGCTAGAATCAAATAGAAACATGGGGACTTCCCTGATAGTCCAGTGGTTAAAAGTCCAAGCTTCCAATGCAAGGGGTAGGGGTTCAATCCCTGGTCAGGGGAACTAAGATCCGACATGCCTCAGGGCAACTTAAGCCTGAGTGCTGTAACTATTGAGCCCATGCACTGCAATGAAAGATCCCGTGTACCACAACAAAGATCTAACAGTCAAAAATAAATATTTAAAAAGAAAAGAGGATTGAAATACCCAAATAGTGGTGGCCTCTGAGTTTGAGTACCCCTTCTAAATTTTTCACTTAAGAATTTGGACCCAGATGGCATGTGTTATATAATAGAAGCCTCTGATGGTTGAGTCCACCTAAAACCCAATTTTCAGGTAACTTAGATCAATCCAGCATCAAGAGAAATAGATTTTAGAAGAATTTACCCCCACTCTCAGGTTAAAGACGGTATAACGTGTTCTTTGTGTTCAGAAACTAGATTTTAATAAGAAAAGGAGAGAACAGAAGAAATCAGGTACAAACAGCCAAAAGCGCCCTCAGATGAGGCTACAACAGGATCAAGTTGCAGAGTCACGTCCCCACCCATTCGGAGTTGACCCCTTATTTGATCCATAAATCCTCAGCACTTCAGACAAGGAAGAATCACCAACTTGACCTTCTCTGGGTTTGACCTTGAAATGGCCCCCAATCATGATTCTCACTAACATGAAGAAAGGCTTTACTTGGCCTGAAAAAGCTAACCCTTGGCTCTTCTCTTGGGGTCTCTCTCCAGGCTTCTCCACAGAGCCAGGTGAGCTGGAGAAAGAGATGCCAGTAAAGGATAAAATAGCAATAGCAAAAATGAGAAGCTCTTCTAAGACAAAGCCTAAAATGTACAAGAGCATTCCAGCCTCTGATATGGGGGTATCTCTAAGAATTGTTGCTGAACCCTTTGTGGAAGGAAGAACCAATGACATTTTGAAAAGTCTACATTGATATCTTGCAAAGGTAAGCCCTGTGATTATCATAAAAATATGCATTCCATCTTAATCCTCATCCTAACAGAGCTTTTAAAACCCTTCTAGGAGAAATTACAAGAGTCATTGGAGCATCTTTTGTTAGAGTATTTAGTTTTGTTTCCAGCTCCTGAACAGTTCTAGAGCTACACAGGTAAAGTGTCTTTTGTTATTCGTAACAAGCCCCTTTTAACCATACTGTTATATTAATGGTATAACTTCTGGATAACCCAAACTGAGAGGGGGTTGTCAGGAGAACCAGTTTAGAATTAGAGATTTGGATGTCTCCGAATCCTATTCTTTTGGGTTTTCCATTGTCTACTCAGTCATGTCTGACTCTTTGTGACCCCATGGACTGTAGACCACCAGGCTCCTCTGTCCATGGGATTTTTCCAGGCAAGAATACTGGACTGGGTCACCATTTCTTTCTCCAGGGGATCTTCCTGACCCAGGGATCAAACCCACATCTCCTGCATTGACAGGTGGATTCTTTACCGAGGCTTCCTTATGTAGGCATGACTGGCCTGTGCTCTGCAACAAGAGAAGCCACCTCAATGAGAAGCCCTCGCATCACAGCTAGAGAGAAACCCCCACTGGTAGCAACTATTAAAAAAAAATCCATGCAGAGCAGCAAAAACCTAGCACAGCCAAAAATACATAATTTTTTTAAAAGTTGGTGATCATAATGTGAAAAATTAGACCCTTCCTGCTGGTAAAACAAAGAACAAAAAAATCTCAATTAGATCTGGGGCACCACAAGGGGAATCTCTCTTGCCCTACAATGATAGTAGAGCCCAAAAGGAAGGACAATTTTTGTCTGGCAAGAGCTCAGCCAGTGAGAGACTGTCACAACTCAGCTAATGAAAGGTCATTCAGTTCCTCCAATGGACTGTTTCCTATGGCCCTCCCAACTTCCTTTCTCCCTCTACAAGAGTCCTCTCCTTGTTGCATGAGACCTGCAAGTGCTGCGCCATGGATGCAAACCTGAAATTGCACTTTATGCTGATCTTGAAGAGGGCTTCCCAGGTGGTCCTGGTAGTAAAGAACTTACCTGCCAAGGCAGGAGACATGAGAGACTCAGGTTCAATCCCTGGGTTGGGAAGATCCCTTGGAGGAAGGCATGGCAACCCACTCCAGTATTCTTGCCTAGAGAATCCCATGGACAGAGGAGCCTGGTGGGCTATAGTCCATGGGATAGCACAGAGTCAGACACGACTGAAGTGACTGAGCACACATGCACATTGATCCTGAATAGACCCAGGTTTTTTTTTTTTTTTTTTTTTTTAGCAATCCCTTGCAGTGTACTTAAGACTAACATTTTGATGGCTCGTATAGAGATCCAGAGAAGACCCTTGATGGCTCTGAGGTGGGCAAGCAAACAGCTTCAGTTCCCACAATATCTCAATTCATGCTCACTGCTTTTCTCACGGACCCTGAGGTCTCTCTCCTGGATCCAAGTTTCCACCCTCTTTGCATTTTGAAGCTCTCCAGGTCTTATTCAGGATCTATTTTAAGGCTTCATCTTTTCCGGCTAAGGCTTTCTGTATCTGCAAGTACTCATTTAGCACTTCAACCTGACTCTTTGATATCAGGTTGTTCCAGTTGGAACTGTGTTAGCCTTCAGCCTAATTCCTTTTGGAATGGGACCGGTTTCATTGAAATTGCAGTTTGTCCAAACCCAGGTTTGATATTTAGGGCATCTTATATCAGAACAAGAGCTACACTTAGAATGCCTAAAAGTCTGTCTGGATCTTGTTGTTTTGGTCGCTGTTGTGTCCAACTCTTTGCCACACCATGGACTGCAGCACGTCAGGCTCCCCTGTCCTTCACTATCTCCCGGAGTTTGTACAGATTTGCTCAGTCAGTGATGCTATCTAACTATCTCATCATCTGTTGCCCCTTCTCCTCCTGCCCTCAATCTTTCCCAGCATTACGGTCTTTTCCAGTGAGTCAGCTCTTGGCATCAGGTGGCCGAAGTATTGAGCTTCAGCATCAGTCCTTCCAATGAATATTAGGGGTTGCTTTCATTTAGGATCAACAAACTAAGCACCAGCTGTAAGATTTTCATAGGTTAGTTGGCTATTGCTGAGACTGCATTCCATGTTCTCTTACGGCCAAACCTAATTTTTTTAAACTAGAAAATCATCTACAGAGTTCTACAGAATTTACTTCTACAGAATTTTATGAGAAAAAGCTGGACAACACAGGTTTGATGAGTTCACTGACTCTTGGGCATCCCAGTTGTCATGATTCTTTTATTCTTTTTGTATATGAGAAGAGAATGCCCTTGGGGTACTCATTCAAAAAAACACAGGGGCCACCATCAGCCCACAGGATATTAGAGCCAGGAAGGGGACCCTGTGACATGGAAGATCTCCCTTGTATTAGAACCATTATTTCCATTGCCCATTTAATTAAGACCACTGAGAAAATCATGGGACTCTCTTTCACCATATTTGTACCTCAGGCAGTAGAAGCCCCCCTGAATTCTCACCACACAACATTTCTCAGTCAGCTACCTTACCTCCTAAGTAGCCCTGCTGGTTAACTGCTCCTTACATAACTTTTCCACGGCAATAGCCTTAACCCTGGTACTCTGTCACTAGTGAGGTCGCTCACAGCTGCCTAATCCTGACAGATCACCTCCTGACACCTTGTGATGATCTGAAGAGAAATCCTCTGGGTAATGCTGTTTTTTTTTTTCAGTGTTCACAAGTGGCTCTTATTTAGAAGGTGACAGTGGCAAATCTTGGGCCGGATATGCTATTGCAATTCATTTGGGTATCGAGGCAGCACCTTTACCTGTGAATACTTCTGCCCTACAGCCTGAGCTACACCCTCTTACACAGGCTTGTACTTTAGCCAAGGGCAAAATTGCCAATATTGTTATTGATAATAGATACAGGGCTTCCCAGGTGGCGCTAGTGGTGAAGAACCTGCCTGCCGATGCAGGAGATTGTAAAGATGTGGTCTGATCCCTGGGTCGGGAGGATCCCCTGAAGAAGGAAATGCCAGCCCACTCCAGTGTTGTTGCCTGGAGAATCCCATGGACAGAGGAGCCTGGTGGGCTACCATCCATGGGGTCACAAAGAGTCAGACACAGCTGAAGCCATTGAGAATGCAGGCACACACACGATTTCTGAAAAGTTCATGGTTTTAGAATGTCATGGAAGTCATGTGGCTTCCTTATTTCCAGTGGAAGTATTTAAAATGAATCCTATATTTAGGAATTATTTAGGATGCAGTACTTTTACCTGCTGCTTTAGCTATAACATTCTGGAGCATTCTAAACTTGACCCTCCGGAAGCTAAGGGAAATTGCCTTGTTGACATTTCTGCAAAGAACGCTACCCTTAAAGGAACCAATAGCAGCCACATTTCTGTCATGGTCCAAAGGGACAGATTCCGAGTGATAACTTAAAAAAAAAAAAAAAAAAAAAAACTGGCTCTGAGGTTGATGGTTGGGCTTCTCTACAGGAAAAAAACAACCATTCCATTGTTGGTTTGGTCAATGATAGAACTGGGTTGTTTAGTCCAAACCAGAGCTACAAGAGACTCAGATTCCCACCCCTCGCCACTGCACCTGCATTAAACCATTGGTCTACTGACAATAACATTCATGAATACTGGTGAGGAAATGAATGAAACTGAAAAATTCCCAACTCCCTTGTGCAAAATACAACCCGGAGAAATCTTTTGTGTTGTTCCCAGTCACTAGCAGCCTAATGGACCCTCCTGCCTAACGGACCATTTGATGTCTGGCAGATGCATTTCATATGGCTTCCTCGATCTCATGGATATAAATGTATTTTAGTCATGGCGATCATGTTTCTACTCTGCACCAAAGCCTTCCCTTGCAGACAGGCTACTGTCTCTTCCATGGTTAACGTCCTTTTGTTAAGAAGACCATCCCTACCAGGGACATTCCTACATTCAACAAGTACTTCAACTTGAAGTCTGCACCATGTGGCTGGTCTGACAACACTTTCACTGTTGATTACTGCCCTCAGTCTTCTGGCCTGGTAAATGCACTAAGGACATTAAGACTCAATGGGCAACATTTCTACAGGTCTTCCAACTACCTTGGCCAAAAGCATTACTGTTGGTCCTTCTAAATCTCAGATCCACCCCTTTGGAAACTCATTAACTCTCCCCCTTTGAGATAGTCCCAGGAGGCCTGATGCCCTTGGCTCCTGTCTTTTGATTGAGATACTCCAGTCTAGCAAAGACCTAATAGCTTCCATTAAAAATAACCAAGTATGAGTAAAACAATCTCTTTCCAATGTACCCTAGAAAGATGAAGACATTCATCTCAGCTCGCAACATGGATATCTCACCTGTTACTAAAGACACAGCCAGAAGACAACTTTTTTGATTAAGACCAATTAGATCTTTATTATTTTATTTTTTTTCATCTCAGGTGTACATGAGTTCCCAATCTTGAACACCCCCTCCCCCCACTTCCCACTCCACATCAACTCTCTGGATCATCCCTGTGCACCAGTCCCAAGCATCCTGTATCTTGAACCGAATATAGACCGATGACACATTTCCCACACGACAGCACACATGTTTCAGTGCCATTCTCCCAAACCTTCCCCACCCCCCTCAAAGTCCAAAAGTCCATTCCANTTTTGCATTTCTTTTTCTTGGGGATGGTCTTGATCCCTGCCTCCTGTACAATGTCACGAACCTCCGTCTATAGTTCTTCACGGTATCAGATCTAATCCCTTGAATCTATTTGTCACTTCCACTGTATAATCGTAAGGGATTTGATTTAGCTAATACCTGAATGGTCTAGTGGTTTTCCCTACTTTCTTCAATTTAAGCCTGAATTTGTCAATAAGGAACTCATGATCTGAGCCACAGTCAGCTCCCGGTCTTTTTTGTTTTTGCTGACTGTATAGAGCTTCTTCTTTGGCTGCAAAGGATATAATCAGTCTGATTTGGTGTCGACCATCTGGTGATGTCCATGTGTAGAGTCATCTCTTATGTTGTTAGAAGAGGGTGTTTACTATGACCAGTGCATTCTTTTGGCAAAACTCTGTCAATCTTACCCTGCTTCATTCTCTACTCCAAGGCCGAATTTGCCTGTTACTCCAGGTATCTCTTGACTTCCTACTTTTCATTCCAGTCCCCTGTGATGACAAGGACGTCTTTTTCTTTTGGTACACACACACACACACACACACACACACACACACACACTTAAAGCATGTAGAGAGGGAAACACCAAAGCAACACAAGCCAAATCTGTTTCCAGCAGGCAGCGCAGGCTGACGCAGCAGAGCACAGTGTGTGCCAGAGGGCGTCATCGGGGAGCGACGGGCATGAGTCCTCCCAGGACACCCACCGGCTTCTGCCGCTCCTCCGTTGCACATTCGTTCCCTGAGGACTTTGTGTTTGACTCCCAGCATCACCTTTTCCCCTGTTGTTGTTGTTCAGCTGCTAAGTCATGTCTGACTCTGTAAATGTCCCCTAGATGGAGTCTTCTCTAAGGTGACATCGTCACTGGAAGGTAACCCTCAGCAGGAACTAGTCACCAGCTAAGAAACACTGCGTTGCTCCAGAAGGGAGACAGGGCTTTGGAGTCTGCTGAGGGCAGCACCGGGGGGATCAAAGTCAGAGGTCCCCTCGGAGGTTCACGCGGGGCTGGCCCCGCCTCTGCATCTGAAACAGCCAAGGTGCACACTGTTTGCTTGGGTATTTTCTTCCCTTTTCTTTTCCCTCTGTGAACATTCCGTTGTTTCTGGAGTGGTAGCTTCGCCTGGGGACTCAGATGAAATGCAGGTCACTCTGGTGCTTGCCATCAGCTGACTTGAAAGGAGGTGAGATTGTCAGATGAAGACAAAGCCCTAACTCCAGGGGGAAATACTGTTTAGTAAACACTTTCTTATTTTAGAATTCCTGAATTCCTAAAACTATTTAACCCTTTCTGAAATGGTGAAAAAGTAAATCAGCATCTTATCATAGCTCAAGAAATGATTCTGACCTCGACCGAATTTTTGCAATCCGTCTTTTATACTAAAACAAACCCAACACGATCACCAACTAGAAAACCTCAAATTCAATTTTATTTTGAAATATAACCCTTACCCCAAACCCTTGGAGCTCCATGTGTGTCAAATTCAGACCTCCTTCCCAGGTCCCAGTTCTCAAAGCTCCCCGCACAGACATGCGGTCAGCATCCTGAGCATCCTGGGCACAGTCGGAGGAGGCGCCCACCTGCCCAGCGCAGGTGCGGCTGTCTGTCACCTTTGGAGCGCGGCAGGTTTGCCTCCAAATGGCAGGCAAACAAACACACAGAAAATAGTTTTCCAGTGTGTTTTAGACTACTGAATTGCAGGTGACAGATTGTAGACCTGTATTTTATTGCCACTATGCATGTGAAAGACGCTTAAAAAAACTAAACTAATATGTGACGTATTCATCTTACTTTCCAAAGTGCTTCTGAAGGAGAGGGAGAAGTGAAGTCAGTGAAATCACAAAGGTGTGCTGAGTGCTGGTCCAGCAAACGCTATGACTCCACAGACAATAATTAAAGAAATCCTGAAAAAGGCAAGGGAGGTCATTGATTCGCAGACTAATAAAACGTAAATTCAACTGATTAATTTGACTTACCAGTTTATATAAGAAGTAAATCTAGGGTAACTTGGTGAGCTCTGCTTCAGAGGAATAAAGGCCATTTAAGAGTATTATGATTAGCCATCAAAATGAATGAAACTATAACAAAAGAAAAATAGTCTAATGGTCAGTAGGCTAACAGGGACTTTAAATAAAGCCTAACTGTGTAAATTATTGGACCCTATGTTCTAGCATCCTGGCATGTTCTAGAACCTATTGCTGCTAGATCAGTACAGATTAAAACAAAACCAACGTGGTAATTTGGTTTGGGCCACATAGTTGTTTGCTGTTTCAAATGTAGATTAATTACTGGAGGTGGGGGTAGTAAAACTAACTAACACTGTGAATAAAACTGAAATTTTCTACATCAAAATATTTGTTATGTATCAGCTGATTTGATGACAGAGGAAAATCACGGAAGAGATAAACAAAAGAGAGCACTTCAAATGATTGCCAACGACAAGTTACAGGTAGGATATCTGTGCTGAGACTGACCTTTCAGATTCGGACTCAAGAGTGAACAGTTTACCGTGTCCAAACACCAAGTTACATGATCCATGACCCTGAGAGCTCGGTTTTAAGATTTATTTTGCAGAGGCCCCAGTCCTGTACAAACACAAACATGAACACTTAAAGCAACCCCTGAGCTCCCCTGAGTTCGAAGTAAGCTTGGCTCTGGCTCAAGACCGTGACTTCCACTCAGGTTTTAAACTAGCTTTAACTCTGTTACAAAATGCAGCGCATGGGGAAGTGATGCTGGAAGCAAGGGTCTGCCGAAAACACGGAAAGGAGTGCTAGACACGCCATCTGGAAAACCCAAAGGGCAGAATGAGAGGGAGGGTGGGGGTGTGCAGCAGACCCGGGGCTGCCCAAGGCCAGCCAGGGGCCGGGGCGGCACGGAGGGCAGGCGGCCCGATTCCTGCAGTCCTTGCGAGGAAGTCCCGGGCTTCTCACGGGCGCAAAGGGCGTCAGTTGGCACACGGGGCACGCAGCGCTGAGTGCCACCTACTTTCCCTGGGGCACCGGCTGGCAAAGGCCCTCTCGTTCCTGCCAAGGGTACACCTTCTCGTTTCCAGGAGGCACGTGGTCCAGACTGGCTTGCAGACTATTTGAAAACCTTTCATCTGTAATTCTAAGGCGCTGTCAGTCAGGCAGAGAAAGGGTGAAGCTGAGCTCTCGGCTCCTGACAGCTCAGCGTCACCTGTCGTCTCCGTGATCCCCTCGTGCACGGGCATCAGAAGGACCTCTGTTCTCTCTTAATTTCTTGCTGCTTTTTGTTTAGGAAACGCTGTGCACCTTCCCNAACCTTTCATCTGTAATTCTAAGGCGCTGTCAGTCAGGCAGAGAAAGGGTGAAGCTGAGCTCTCGGCTCCTGACAGCTCAGCGTCACCTGTCGTCTCCGTGATCCCCTCGTGCACGGGCATCAGAAGGACCTCTGTTCTCTCTTGATTTCTTGCTGCTTTTTGTTTAGGAAATGCTGTGCACCTTCCCCTGAGAGCTGAGTAAGACCCGAGTCTCAATCAAGGACAGTCCTGACTCCCGGGCATGCTGCGCCACCACCTCCAGAATTTTAAAATATGCTGATGACCAGACGGGTAGCCTAGAATTTTCCAAGCCTTTCTGACCCGCCTTAGTGTACTCACTCTACTCTATCAGGCCTATAGTCACGTGAAGGAGCTGTTTGCAAGTCTGGAAATCAAATATGACTGCCTTGAAAGATCCCAGCATTGTAATCAGTGTTCCCCACATACCGTAGACCAGACAAAATATCAAATATTAAAGATAAAACTAGTCAGTACCCTGTAGTGACCTTTGCGTGCATGCTAAGTCGCTTCAGTCGTGTTCGACTTTTTGCAACCCAATGGGCTATAGCCCCCTAGGCTCCTCTGTCCATGGGGTTCTCCAGGCAAGAACACTGGAGAGGGCTCCATGCCCTCCTCCAGGGGATCTGCCCCACCTAGGCCCTGAAGCCGGGTCTCTTGTGTCTCCTGCACTGGCAGGCGTGTTCCCTACCACTAGCGCCACCCGGGAAGCCCCTCAATGACCTATATGGGAATAGAGTCTAAAAATAGGGGACATGTGTCCATGTGTACCTGAGTCCTTTTGCTGTACAGCAGGAACTAACCCAACATTGTAAACCAGCCTTACTCCAATAAAGATAACCTAAAGAATAAAGAAAAAGATCAGTGCTAATAAGGCTATAAAAACCAAGGTCACCTTTTATGTTACTTTTGCATAAATATGCATGAATGTGTGCTTGTATTTCATACTGAAATGATAAACATTAAGGTAAACCAATAGCTACTGGAGTTAAATTTCAAGGCTACTGACTGTGGGTGGGGTCGACAATAGGAAGCTAGTTCCCTCTGTTGTTCTTTAAACAAAGACATTTCCAAGATAACATCGTGTTGAAGACTGGAGAGAGAACACTGTTTTTAAGGCTCTAGAAGAGAGGGATAAACAAGAAATGAGAACACTGGTTAATTTTATTAAAAAACTTGATGCTTCGGCCAATTAAATTAATATTTGTTGACAAAGCCACTAAAATGGGCAAAGCTTGACCAAGCTCTTTCTGGCGATAAACCTGAGGTGTTAGCCCTTTGGAGGCACGTAACCTAGAAGATGAAAGGAACCCACGAGTGTATAATAGACGATGGCAGGTGTGCAATAATATTCTCCACTTCAGATGAAAGATTCAGTTTTGTAATGGTTATAGAACTATTCTAGTTTTCTGTTGTAAGAATGTGCTTTTTTTTTAGTATGAGAGACTTTCCAAACTGCCTCAGGGTTATCTTGGACTCATGGAAACATGGCCTATTTATCCCTGATTCATGAAAATGTGACCTATAAAACTTCCTTGGGACTTTCCAGAAGGGCTGTTGTTCTGAGAAACTGCCCGCCACAGGGGCGCCACCTGGTCAACAGTTGTAACCTGTTATCAATGGACCAATCCTCGAAAAGGTCAACACCTGTAACCAATCAAACTGTTTCCCCTTGCCCGCGCCCATTTGTGGGTTTTGTGCTTAAAAGCTACCATGTAACGGCACTCAGAGTTCGCTCCTTGCTTAAGGAGATGGAACCCCGGCGCGCCGGTATAATAAAATCCTCTTGCTGTTTGCATCGAAACCTGGTCTTGGTGGTCCTTGGGGCAACGGATACACGGCGAGGAACCGTTCGGTTCAACACTGTTTCTACTTGAGTCAATTTTGGAAAATGTATTTCTCTAGGAATCCAACCATTTCATTGAAGTTTTCAAAATGAATTGGCATGGAGTTTATCAGTGTATCTATTTGCACCAAAAGGAACAAAATGCCTAGGAATCAGTTCAGTTCAGTCGCTCAGTCGTGTCCGACGCTCTGTGACCCCATGGATTGTAGCAGGCCAGATTTCCCTGTCCATCACCAACTCCCAGAGCCTGCTCAAGCTCAGATCCATCAAGTCAGTGATGCCATCCAACCATCTCATCCTCTGTCGTCCCCTTCTCCTATCATCTTCAATCTTTCCCAACATCAGGGTATTTTCCAATGAGTCAGTTCTTCACATCAGGTGGCCAAAGTATTNGGTATAATAAAATCCTCTTGCTGTTTGCACCGAAACCTGGTCTCAGTGGTCCTTGGGGCGACGGATACACGGCAAGGAACCGTTAAGGTTCAACAGTTCCTTGGGTCCAGCCCTGCTTCTCCCCTTTCCCCTTCATTGGTGTAACTCTCTCCAATAAGCCTTTCATGCCTGTAACTCCATCTCAGCTTATTTCCTGGAAACAAGTTGATCCAGGAACAAGACCAGTCGACTGAACTCACAGGCAGATTTCCTCCTGGTAACCGCTGTCTTAGGAGACACCTTAAAGTAAGTGAGTAAACAGGGAAGTTAGCTGTTGGAACTGCCAGGTAAGTGTTTCAGACTGATTGCTAAAGGGGTAACCATTTTCTCTTTTCTTTCCCCGAATCCCAAAGGAATTTAAGTTTTTTACTCACCTCACAAGGATGAGAAACTCAATACAGAATGAGAAATCCCTGTAGAAGGATGTGGCACAGCCAGCTGGAAGAGGGAAAGCCAAGACTACTGTCTGCAAAGACAGAGAAAATGGGTTGATCCACTCAGTGGGGTCTTCAGACCTCACTGTGGGAAGACGAGGGTGAGGAGGTCAGATAACTGCTCTACAGTCACTGACTCAGCCATACGCTCAGCCTTCCATTCCCAGCAGAGACTGGCACCCACTGAAGATTGTGTCTATTCTCTAGATGGGCTTTCAGCCAGATGCTCGAACACCAGGCATGAGGAAGAGTGGGATGCAGAAGCCAGAATCTAAGAACTTAAACTGAGGGACCTCAGCCCTCTCCCTGCAGAATCCCCTCCCAGGGCATATTTTAATGTCCTTTGCCTAGTTAGTCTGTGCCCTTGGTCTAACTGTCAACTCTTTACTCATTTTTGACTACCTAGTTGCCACTTGTGGGAGCTAGAAGTGGCTGGTAAAGAGAAGCAGACTTCATATACCCGAGTTTGAATTTCACTGTCTTGTGGGTTATCCTTATGAACTTCACTTGGAAAACAAGGATTCCATTACCTACCTGGAGGGATTGAGGCAGATCAGCTCACAGGGTAAGCACCTGGGGATCACAAGTTCAGTGGCTCATTGAAAAGTACTTAGGTGGACAGGGTGAAACTTGCCAACTTGGTGATTAAGATGCTCTGTATGTTTCACCCTCGTGTGTGTCTAGTCTAGACCTGACGCACTACAGACTCTTGGATAGATGCTGTAACACAGACTTCAGAACATCTGAATTTTGATGCATCATGCAGTTCTAGAGGGCCAAAGGTAATATTCAACTTGCTTAAGGTACCAAGGCTACCCTTACGACAGTGGACACCCATGGCGACACTGAAGTCCGCAGGGATTAAAGCCAGGAGATCTGCCTGGGATTAAAAGTGTGGTTCATCTGTAGTCAGATAGTTGCATTTTGCAAAATGCCTCAGATAGCAGACCTCCATACTAGGCTGGCAGGAGAATACCCATAACAGATTGGTAGATGTTAGCTCTTTGAAAGGTACAAAGGGTCTGTTTTTCAGTGAAGGCAGCAACTGTGAACTCCAGAGAGGGGCCTCCCTCTTGGTTTCTTTCACTGGAGCCCCTCAAGTTTTATCTTTGCCTTTAGGTTTCTTGCTTTAATCCTTTTATTCTATTCTTCCCAAATGTGGGTAAAACTTAGATATAGTTAAATTCCTTGTGATGGGTGTGGTTCAAACTGCTTTCCAACCCTTCATATCTTGTTAGGTCATAAATATAAACAGCATTCAAAACATACCCACTGTCAAGTGGGGTCAAGAATGGCCAAGAAAGGAAATTGTTCAGAGGCAGGAATAGTAGTACTCAGGCTTAAGATCTTAGCTCAACATTTATGAATAAGTAGAGAGAGGACAGCATCTTATTACCATAGAAACACAACCTGGTACATGGCTGGTGCTGTAGTGTTGAACAGACCCTACAGATCTAGAGGCCAAGAGTCTGGAACTAGAGATATGTCACCCCCTGAAAAGAATTTCCAGACCAAACTGCCACCCTACTGCAGGGACTCTATGGGAGGTCTTTCAGATTAAATTGACATCTTGTTTTTTGGTCTTCACCAGCTCTCTCCCAGAGCTGTCCATCCCCTGCCCACCCCCCTCCTGTTCTGTTATCAGCCTTGGGTTGCGGGCTGATAGTAAAAGGACCCTGATAAAGCTCCCTAAGTGGCGGCAAGCTGTAAACATTCCCACTGATGCCATCTGATGAACCTGCTGAGAAAATGCCTGAAGGTGGTCCTGGCTTGTCACCATGAGACAGGCAAAGGTGCCACGCAGAGCTGTTGAAAAGCAAGTTGGTTGGGGCCACCGCCGTGGAGTTATATAAAGCACTTGGCTTCAAGACAGAGGTCTCCACAGCATTGCCTATGCGGTCCGCCAGGGTGGCTGCGGGTTTGTAGTTTGACAGACATATGCGATGGGGATGCATTCATAGCCCAGATAAGTTAATGACCTATTAGTGGCGAGCAGAGCGAGAGATAAAGCTGTTGTGCAAAATCCTGCTCCACATTCCAAAGCCACAAACAATTCGGTTTAACACCTTGGTTATAGCCCAAACAGCTTCCCTAGCAGACTGCAGTTTCTCGATGCCCATCTATTTAGAGGGTATAGGATGGGCTAGAGAGAACAAGCATTAACCGTTGGCTGAACTCCATCTTTAACCATCACCTGAACTAACTTACTCAGGTAATAGGAGTCTAAATATTTAACCAAATTCAAGTTTTTCTCCTCACATAAAATAAGGCTCATCCAAACATATCTTGCAAGGAATTCTGCTTGGACACAGACTTGGCATATTTGCACTTATGTGCCTAAGAAGTATTTAGCCATTGGCTCAGCATGCATTGATAGGGCAGGAGGGATTGTGTTGGAGCAATTAACTGAAATTTGAAGAGCTTGCTACAAGATGACAGTATTGGTTTGAATGTTCCAGATACCTTATCAAAAGGATTCCAACTTCCTGGACGATTGCCCAGTTATTCTGCCTTTGGCTCCAATGAAGACAGTCCTATTTGCAGCAGTGTGTATATTGTCCTTTTTGGAAGGCAACTTGGCAACAGTAAGACTTATTTATGTGCAACACATTCTACGATCCCACTCTTGGGATTCCATCCCACAGTAATGGAAGCACCAGTTCACAAAGACATACTTGTGACAGGGTTTATTCAGTATTGCTTGGGGACCCCTGAAGTGGGAACTTTCTAGTTTGGTGGATGGATGGGTTAAGCTACAGCCTATTATGCACCACGAAGGGAGTGAGCCATAGTCCATGTACTTAGTTTTCAAACATGTTTTTAGGCAAGCCACTCAATCATGTTGTCTGCAAGAAACTCATTTTTCGTATTAAGATGAAAAGTAATGGGAAGAAGATATACCGTGTTGACATTACGAGCTGGAGCAACTCTTTCAAAGAGAAAGACTCTGAGGAAGTTATCAAGGATTAGGAAGAGCACAACATGATTAAGGGGGTCGACTCTAACAGTTTGTGTGTACATATATGTCAAAATGTGAAAGACGTGGACTTATCCATTTCTCTTTGCAGTTCTTTAGAGTTGAATATTAACACCCTTCCATCTGATCGACAGGCCCGGCAGGGCAGGGAGATCAGTAAGACAGTTGAACTAAAAAGCACCCGTCAGCTACATCTAATGGAAAAGGTATTCAACAGCGCTAACACCTTCCTCCAAGTTCACATGGAACAATCACCAAGAAAGAGCACACTCTGGGCTAGGCGAAAGCCAGACCCAGAGAAGGTGACAAACTGCTTACTGACGGTAGGACACGTGCTTATTCGGTTGTATGTATAATGAACATGAAAGGAAGCTGGTGCCCAGCTTCTAGGATAAACACCCGCAGACCGTGCTCACCTAGGACTGTTATGTCCACCTAGAGCATTTCTGAGCGTTCTGCTTTTGAGTTTGCCCCGTGTAATGATCTAACTCAGGGGTCAGACATGAGGATTAAGGTCAAGCGATATACAAGTTTGAGGAATGAGACAGGCAGATTTTCCAAGTTAGAAGACTGCAGATTTGCCGATTTACTTTTTTAGTCAAGTGCTAGAAAGACAGCCTTAGTTTTTCCCAGACACTATCCCCACAACAGACACTGCCCTTTTATAAGATACCAGGTGGGTATTTGTCACCCTGTCTACCCGCAGCCCCTGGGAACTGAAACTACTCAGATCCTAGCCCCCACCAATCAGGTCATATTTTTTGTACCATGTGACTCTTAGCTGATTGGACTAAAGCAGCCACCTGATCCTGTAGCAGTTTGCCTATTGGCTGGTTGTTTACTCCGAGACCCTGGTATGAATGGAGGGGCTGGGCTAAACCATAGGCATGTTTGAAATTAAAATGAAATAAAATCAGCAAGAGGGGCAGATGCTGAAAGGTTGCTTAGACACAGAATCAAGACTTGAAGCCTGGAAGTTCTTCAAGCCTCTCTATTTTGTGATTCAAATGCCCACCTGTGCCTTTTCAACACATTGCTCTCTTCTGCCTGGAATTCCTTGAGGAAGGCCCACAGATGGGAAGGAGACACTACGCCCTCCTGGGCTCGTACCTCTAGGGCTGACAGCTGGACTCAGTGCCCCCTGGCTATTTTGAAGTCAGTGGGCGCTTACTTCCCTTACATGTAAGCCGCTGAGGACCAGGGTCTGGCAGATCCTAGAAGGCCGCCGTGTTGGGAGCGCAGTATGTGTGACTGCCTTCTTTACTGTGTCTCGGTCCACAGGGTAGCACATTGTATGCTGTAAGGGGAGAAGGTGGAGAAAGAGTCTCATGTGTGATGAATGGGCAAACAAGTTGGGTTTCTGGAGGGATTTGGAAGTCCACCTTGGGGCAGAACTTAAGTACCTCCCCGGACTAAGCACCTTCCTCATCCTGACACTGCCATTGACTGGCTATAAAACAAGGTGGGGTCATTTGTAACTCCAGTTATATAACTTCTGAGACTTAGCACTTCATCTTTAAAATGGGTACATAGTCAAGAACCTAGGGCTACAGAGACACAGAATTCATGTAAAGTACCTAACAGTGCTCAAGACACTTAAGTGCTTAGGATATGAACTCCCATGAAGCCTCCAGCCACCTGCAGCCTGTCCTGTTGTCTTAGTCTGCTCGCCTCGGGGCTCTAGCAACTCCTTAGATGTGAGCCTCTTGTTTCAGTGTGCCCCACCGGTGACCACTAGAACACATGCATGTAAGTGCTGAGGGGTATAGTAATCAGTGTCTGCTTCTACAGGGCATGAGGGGGTCTTCAACCCACTTGAAATCTACAGATTACCCGCTTAAGGATATATGGGCAGAAAAAAGCAAACCAATGCAGTTGTAAAGTAAGTACGGTGGGACACCATGAACTAAGACAAACTGACCTTTAAGATTGCTGTTCAAAGCCTGGGCTTGAAGGAAATATGCAGTTTTAGTTGCTCCCTTGCAAGTCCATCCCATGGGCCACACACCCATGTGCATAATTAAAACCATCCTGCTTCACAGATGGGGAAATAGAGGGCACCCCCCAATATGCCTGCCAGTGCTAGTAGCCAGACAAGGTCAAGAGGTTGCCCCACCAGTAGAACATGTCCAACCTGCAGAAGAGGCATCTGTTAGGTTCCAGAGATCTGAATGAACCTGACCATTTATACAAAATCCATTTCTAGCTCCCCTTTTTTCTTTTTAAAAAAAAATTTTATTGGCTGTGCTGGCTCTTTGTTGCTACAGTTGGGCTTCTTATTGTGGTGGTTCCTCTTGTTGCAGAGAATAGACTCTAGGGCACACGGGCTTAGTTGCCCCACGGCATGTGGGATTTTCCCAGACCAGGGCTCGAACCCGTGTCCCCTGAATTGGCAAGTGGACTCCTAACTGGACCACCAGGAAAAGTCCCTCTAGTTTCTCTTAAAGAGCGATACACTAGCAACACTGGGCCTGCATTCCCACATGACCTCAGAGGCATTGAGGGAGCCCAGCTCTGGTTGAAGACAGGTGTACTCCTGGCCAGGCCCCACACTTCCCATTTCATCTGCCTTATGTGTCTGGTCTCTATGAGTACACTTCAGTTTGAGAAATCTGAAATAAGTTTTGGTATTTATAGAATACGTTAGGTCCCAGGAAGGGACGGGGTATCAGGGATATGACTTAATAAACAATGCAGCTTTCTTTTAAGAGTGGGACTTTGATGGGCTAAAGCCTCAGAAAATGACCAGTTTTATGGGCAGGACATTCTGCTGAGTCAATGTTAACTGGAAAATTGACAAATTTGGAAAATTTGTCTTCAAAGACTGATGACTAAAGACACTGCATCATATTGGGGCAAAAAAGGTATGTATATATACAACATTATATATAATAACATTAAGCTATACTTGCCGTCTTTTGGCTAGAGGCATGCAGGATTAGTTCCCTAACCGTGGTTCAAACCTGTGACCCTGCAGTGGAAGCGTGGTGTCCCGACCACTAGATGGGCAGAGAAGTCGCCCATACTTGAGTGAGGTCTTAGTGTTTAGGAAACCCTCTTCCTCTAGGCATTAGGTCACAGAACTTTTATATACCCTTCTTCGAAAGGTGGTTATTGCAACTAGAGTCTCTCAGTTACTTGGTTTTCCAGGGTACGTCTTTGCTCCCTTCTAAGCAGTTAGTTGTATTTTTCTTTTTAAACAAAGCTGTAGCTAAATGGTATCCCAATTCACCAATACACTTTCACAATGACCTCCAGCAATTGCAAATGTGAGTGCACACTCCAGGGGTAATTATGAGGTCTAGGGTTAGGTTTGCCTCCTCTACAAGCATTCATTGAGATTTCAGGTTAAGGTCCCCAGGTTAGCACTTTCAATATTGAGAAGAACTCACACAACTTTAAGGCTCACCTAAGATTTCTCCCTCGGAGGGAGAAGTGGGGAGGAACACACCTTCGTGTCACCTCCCTGTGTTTACGTGCTAAGTTGCTTTAGTCACGTCCGACTCTTTGCAACCTCATGGACTGTAGCCCACCAGGCTCCTGTCCATGGGATTCTCCAGGCAAGCATACTGGAGTGGGTTGCCATGCCCTTCTCTGCTCTGTGCCAAACACTGGTCCATGTGGGATCAGGGGAAAGTTGGGAGTCCGTACCCTTAACCCAGTCATGTATACAAATCTGACTGTCAAGGTGCTGAGATAAACGAGACTTTGCTGTGTAAGGGACTGGTGTCACCTACATAGTGGCCCTGTAGCACTGAGCTCAGTCTTCATGTCTGGGTTCAGTCAGCAACAATTTGCAGCATGAAGTTCATGGAGAAGCGTCTTGGCAATACGTGATGTCTGTTAGTGCTTTCGGAAAGGTAAGTTTCAAAAGGGGTTCAGAGCATCAAAAACGGGTCTTGATTCTTCCAATACCCCTTACTAGTCTCTCCTCTGTCTCAGCAAGTGGCAGCATTTAGTCGCTACACTTCATGCCCATAAAATAAGCATTATTTTTTGTTTGTTTGTTTTTAAAAGAAAGGGTATTATGGAAGTGTCAAGTTCCCCTGCAGGTCAAAGCTCACATACTGTTGAGCCCAAATTCATCAACCCAGGCTACTTGAATATAAGCATTCTCCTCCATGAAGGCTTTAGCCCTGATTAGAGGATGGTCCCCACCCGACTCCAGGAGACCTTTTCATCTCATCTCAAAGTGGGGCTCAGGCTTGGGGTCACAATGGGCTTGTTTACTGGCCTCTGTTTCCCCACAAGGAAGGAAGGAAAGATTGAGAATGGATTCTATGCAAAGTCAAGGCCCAGACTAGAAGGAAAAGACTCTCCTGGCTCCAGGGATGATGCATGGAGAGAAGGTTCTGAAAGAAACACCTGCTCCACAGAGCCACGTTGTCCAAGCATCAGAGGAAAGAGGCGTGAGGCTGTTCCAGGTGTGAAAACTGCCATTATAGCTGGAAGGCTACTTGCTGGTCCTTATTTGGCTTAGCAGTCTAGACCAAAGGTCCACAACATTTTTGACACCAGGGACTGGCTTCGTGGGTGACAGTTTTCACGCTGGTGGTGAGGGGATGGTTTGGGGAGGACTCGCGCACGTGACATTTACTGTGCACTTTATCCCTATCGTTCCTCTGGCTCCACCTCGGCTCAGGTGCTGGATCCCAGAGGTGGGGGACCCCCCCCGTCTAGACAGCTGTTACTGAGTGCTCCAAGGAAGGGGGTGCCAGGGCCGAGAGGTGGCAATTCTCCCCTTCTTTTGGCTCCTGCAAAAGCAAACAGCCCGCTAGTAGAACACAGTGCTTCCGCCTAAATCCAATCCCAATTGCAAATCAAAGTGAGCTTTCAGGGGCCCCCTCTTTTGAACCCTGAAGCAGCAAGTTTGCATTTTTTTAAGCAAGACCAAAACCGTCTTTGCAATCTGCAGACTTCCTTTATCCAAGATGCTCCTGCGAGTCTTTCCTCCATCCGGGGGCTGGACGGCCAAGGTGAACTTTGTCAGCTTGGGAACTGTTCCTTTTGCTCTCCAGCTCATCTCAGAGGTGAAGAGAGGGAGAGGGTGGGGAGAGCACCAGGAAACTCAGGTTAGCCAGAGTCCCAGGCAGGTCAGGGAAGACCCCGATTTCTTCTCTAATCCGCTGTGCTAACCATCTGTCTTCATTAATTTACACAGGTTTTTTTTTTAATCCTTCCCACAGACACACTGAACAACACTGCTTTCTTTTTATAGCCTGTACTTTATGTTCTGATTGTTGGCCTTGGAGTTATGACCCAGTGTCCATCCTGTAGGACTTGCTAGTAGACTAGGAATTCCACAAACTCAACAAGCATTGCTAGGGTGGAAAGGAATCTCTGCCCCCCACCCCCCAGATCTGTGAACCTGTGTCTAGAGGCAGCTTTGAAAACTCAGAACTAAGGTGTGATCAACCACCTCATGGCTGTGCTTACGTTCCGTGCATCCCGAGGCTCAACCATCCCTTCACCTACACTCAACTCACATTGACTGAGCTCGTCACTGGCTGCCTAGTGGCTTTCTTGCTCCCTGCCCTGGCCAACAACTCTTCTAATCCTTAGACCAGGGCAATCCTGCTAGTTTATTGGAAGGAAACACCTGCCCTAGTGATGGTCATTAACCCGAGAGGGTATGAGGGTCTTCCTTCTGGTTTTCTTAGTAACTGATGAGCCAGCTGGAAGTCAGTTCCTCCTGTAACAAGTTCCTTCCTCTAAATACGAAGGAAGGATTCTATATCCTGCCTGTCGATCACTGTACACAATGGGTCGTTGTTCCAGGACTTGGTTTCATACATCTAAGATTCCCTATCCAATAAGTTGATGTCTGTCACCGTCTCCGGGCTCTTCCTTTGGGTCTGGTGGCTGGGGCAATTCCATGACTTGCAGCCCAACAGCCAACCATGCTTATTTCAGATTTGAAGCCCAGTAGGACCGCCTCTTCAACCCAAAGCAAAAAACCCTCCAAAGCCAAACTCCCCATTTCCTTCTCCTGATGAGGCAGCTCCCTCAAAGTGCAGTGTGGGGAGGAACCAGCGCTAAAGAGACTCTACTCTCCCTAAATTGTTATTCACCATCTAAAACATTCAAGAGTTCTCCATTCTCTTTAAGAGACTTTCTAGTAAGTTTAACTCAAGTGAGGAAGCATTTTGCCAAGACCTTAGAACGACCTTCTAGTTTAAGCTTGCAGGAACAAACCGTCCCAGTAAGTTGGCCTTTTATACACCATGATTCTTCCATGTAGGATTAGGTGTTCAATTCTGTGTTCATCTGCATTTCTTTTAAAGGGAATTGTGCTTTTGTTCTGAAGTGGTCAACTGAAACTGTTTAGGAAAACTGGGATTTTAAAAAAAGTGTCACTAGAACACACGATGGTCCTTGATCCTCACATGTGGTCCTGAGTCAGCACGTCTTTAAAGATGATTATTTGATTAGAAGACTGGTGTTGGCAGTTGCAGAGAACCCAAATGGAACATGAGCTAACTTTGCATCATTCCTGCCGCATCCCAGGTGCTTCACCTCTTCTCCTTTCAGAGGTTAGGTGAGCATATCCAAGTGAGTCCGTGGGATCCCGAGTCCACTGCTACCCCCAGAAGTTTGTGGTTACTAAGTCTGAGACTCTGGTTTACGCAGCATTCAGCATTCCTTTGCAGGGCTTGTCATAGCTTTTAATATGTAGATACGGATGTGAACCTCTAAGACGTTTATGACGTGTAGCATTCCCTCAACCTTATTTGGGATCTCAGCCCTTTATCACACTGCAAGAAAAAGGTCAGTTCTTGGATTCTACACACTCAGACAATTGAGGATTGGTTTTCTGCAGATCAAGAAGAGAAGTTGTTTACCCAAGTATACGAGTTGTTTACCCAAGATCTTCGTGGCCTTAGACCCAGGGCAGATGCAAGCTTCCCCTCTGTTCCTTATCCTTTTTCCTGCTTCAGTTTTCCTTCACAGACGCTATCACTACCTAGTGTATTCTGCACGCGCATCTAGACTATACCACACAGGCTGGCGTTCTCCTCCACTGAATATTCAGCACCTACAGTGGTGTCTGGAGTATAGCTGGCAGTTTGAATTTGGCTTCGTCCACTGTAACATGCCCAGGCTTCTGTCTAAGGAGGTCTGGAACCACATTTTCATATTCTGCTCTATAACCGTGTCTTATCGAAATAGCATTTCACATCTCGAAGGCTTTAAGAGTTGTTGTTCAGTCACTAAATCATGTCTCACTTTTTGCGACTCCACGGGCTGCAACATACCAGGCTTCCCTGTCCTTCAATATGTCCAGGAGTTTGCTCAGATTCACGTCCAGTGAGTCAGTGATGTCATCTGCCCATCTAATCCTGTCCTGCCTCCTCCTCTGCTTGCCCTCAGTTTTTCCCAGAGTCAGGTTCTCTTCCAATGAGTCTCATCAGGTGGCCAAAGTATTGAAGCTTCAGCATCAGTCCTTCCAATGAATATTCAGGGTCGATTTCCATTAGGATTGACTGGTTTGAGCTCCTTACTGTTCAAGGGACTCTCAAAAGTCTTCTCCAACACCGCAATTCGAAAGCATCAGTTCTAGAGAAGACTTAGGCTAGGTCCATTTATGTTGATTTGATGCTGACCCTGATTTGGTAATTTTCCACTTTGGGGCCTATGTAATCCCAGACTGAGATGCAAAGTTGGATCTAAGAGCAGTCGTCCCGTGCATCCTGAACAGATCCCTTTGGAAGCCAAGACCTGAGCGTGCAGTGCCCAGAGGACCAGGCTTAGTCATTATTCTTGGCAACAGCTTTCATGATCTCTGCAGGCCTGGAAAGAGCATGGGATGGTGTGCCTTGATGCCCACACCTCATAAGCATCTTCAGGTTCGCCCAGAATCAGCACCTCCCAACGGTACATAGTGGCCTTCAGAGTATCTGCAGTGCATCCAAGAAGGCTGGTGCACCCAGGCAACACCACAAGGAAGATAGAGTCCCTATGGGAGAAATTAAGGCTCTTCAGCCTTCAGGGGAGAAAGTTAGATCAACCCATTCACCCGGCAGAGAACCATGGCCACCCACAAGGCACAATCTCCAGAGACCTGAAGATAGACACTCATTCTTTTTTATTGGAAAGCAAGCCCCGAGAGGTTAAGAGACTCTGGCCAAGACCCACAGCTGTTAAAACTCAGGCTGGAACTCGCATCTGAGGTTCAGGCCAAGTCTCCTCCCCGAAGCACAATTGCTCTGGAGAATTTGGAAGCCCTCAGCCTCAGGCCAGATGACAGCTTAGACTTTCCCCAAACTGACCCGTGAACCTGAGACGACCTTGCCTTTGTCCTGAGATTATAACTCTCCAGCCTCATTTGTACGTTGAGCCTGGATAAGAGGACAGAACTTAACAGGCAGGCTCCCTTTTACTCCCACTGGAAGTTTTCAGATGGAGATTGTACACGAAGCCCCTAGGCTGACCCATAATGCCAATAAACATTACCTGGACCAGGAAACTGAGGACTGATTCTTTACAAAGCCATGGTCATGACTGCTTCAGGAATAACAAATACTAGCCTGAAGGGCTGCCCTAGGAGGCTGCGTTGAGAAAAGGATTCCACATTCAACAGTGGCTCACTGTGGACCAAGCACTGTTATGGATAAGCTGAGACCCAGGGAGAAGGATGAACAGGTTGGCTATGGGCATCACTGGGAAAAGCAGGGTGGAGTCCCCTGTCTTTGATATAGTGCTGCCCCGAACCGTCAGACTCATCTCCTAAAAATGTAAAGGAAAACATGGGTAGCGTCTTGCAAGTTTTTTAAAGGCAGAAACATCCAGACTCCTCTATTGAGGGAGGAGGGAAGCGAGGGATGCCATCGGCACTTGGCTTTCCTGGCACTTGACTGATGAAAACATGGATGGCCGGCACAACAACTACTCCCTGTGACCCACAGGGGGCAGCACTCACCCAACATCGGGAGAGAAAGTATTAAAGCGCTTGTTGGAGGAAAAACCCTTGGCTCAGTTCCTCAGGAGGGGCATTTCAGTTATTCTCATTATTTTGGATGAGCTCAGTCTAATTACATGAGCCCTTTAAATGTGTCTCTAGAAATCAGACATGGAAAATGTCAACAGTCAAAGTACAAGTAAGAATCGTAATACACTGTTGGTAGCTTGAAGGTGGAGGTGGGCACATGGACGGGGGTTGTAGGAGGGCCTCTGGGAGCTGAGAGGCCTTCTGCTGCCAGCTAGCTAGGAGGTGACCGCAGTCATACACTGCACACGAATGGATTTCATCAGAAGAGGTCAGGTCCATAACACCCATGGTGTAAGCTGTGGGCCATGATGGCAGTAACAGCAATGGCAGTACCTTCCACGGGACTTTCAGAGAGGCTGTGGACATCCTATAAAACTGAAGGGGAGGGTGCATTCTAAATAAGATCTCAGAAGGCAGCCTGCTTGGTAAGTTGAGATGTCTTGCCAGTGTTTTACGTTCCTAGTTTTTCAAAACTAGGCTCTGTCCCCAGGAAGACAAAGTTACTTCAAAAGAACACCCCTAGTTCTAGTAGCAGACTTGGTCCTAGGAGCACCAACACCTTCTATGCTCCAGTTCTGCCATAGGTGCTGAGCACAGTGAAGGAGGGAAGACCCCAGTCCTCAAGGAGATCTAACGGAGGATCACAGCCATGGATGTGGCTAAGTAGCACCCCGTGACTTCTATCCCATCCACACACACTCTGGATAACCCTTTGGGTGTGAGTGAACATCTGCATGAGACACCACTCCCGCGATTGTTACAGGGTGAGAAGACTGTTCTACTGAGCACGACCTAATCACATGTCTAGAAATCAGACATGGCAAGCCAGAAAATCAAAGCACAAGAACCATAAGGCGTTTGTTGGCAGCTTGAAGATGGAGGGGGACACACGAGTGGCCTTCAGCTGCTAGCCAGAAAGGAGGTGACTGCAGCCTGACACTGTGAGAAGCTGAATTAGACCAACAAGAGTGAGCTTGGAAGCTGAGTTGACTCCTAGTCTCCCAATGAGGCTGCAAGCCAGCTGACATCCTGATTTTGGACTCGAGGCACCTGAGCAGAGAACCCAGCCACCCTGAGCCTAGGAAGAGTGAGCACCTATGGAAGACTGAGCTTGTGGAATTTTAAAGCTGCCAAGTTTCTGCTGTGCAGCAGTAGAAGGTTAACACCGTCTCCCTGTGCAGTAACGATCATCGTGCGTGCAGTGAGAAAGCACGAATACACACGCATTACAGGGGAACCAAAGCTTGGCTATGGAGTTTGGGACATCCCCTTTCAGATAATAGCGCCTAGGATGGCACGACTCCGTCTCTGCTGTTCTAGAACGATCAAGCCATCAGCAGAGGCTTAAAATGCTTAACAAGGCTCATTAGACCAGGGTTGAACTGAATCAGTGCAACTAAGGTCAGAAATGGTCAAACCTCCGTTTAGAGGGCCTCCGTCAACTGGCATCAAGCTAGAATCTCCACCTTGTTATCTGTGAATGGAGACCTAAGCCAGTAGGGACTGTGCAGAGGGCTTCTCAGGAGACATTAACAGCTGACATCTCGCAGGTTGGAGCCACGCTCACCCCCACTGATGTCAGTTCCTCTCATTAAACATGAATCTGAGTTTCTCAACCTTTAAGACTGGTTCCCCCAAGAAGGGACTATTTCATATGGTAAGATGGAAGAGAAATCTGATCGCTGAGGATCTGCTTTTGAGTGCCAAATCTACACCAGGAGCTTCTCCAAGCCTGTTCGCTTCTTGGGAAGGGTGGGATCTTTCCAACAATGAGGACAGATTCGGAGGAAGGAATTTGTCTGGCCTAAGTTTCACATCACATCTCGTCTTTGCTCCCTTAAATCTCAGAAGGATTTCTTTTAGGAAACAGGGGGACAAGCAAGTAGAACTCTCGAGCTGAGCATGGGGGCAGGAAGCACCTTTGAGGTGGAAGCCAATATCATCTACATGGAGAATCGCTGCAGCAAGTCAGTGTCAAACTCAGTTTGATACTTTAGGGCCATCTTGAGCCTGAACTCTAAGACCAGCTGAGCCTGCTATATGGGAGCAAAATTTGCCATGAGGATTGACTTGGGCTGATTTTTAGGAAAACAGAAGATGGAAGAAGCTTTGTTACCTCTCCCTTAACTGTCTAAAAGAACGTAAAAGCTCTGTTCCCTGGTAGGGGGGAAAAGCAACTGGAGATATCTACAAAGAATATGGGCTAAACCTGGAGGAAATGGCAACCCACTCCAGTATTCTTGCCTAAAAAGTCCCATGGAAGAGAAGCCTGGCAGGCAGCAGTCCACGGGGTCGCAGAGAGTTGGGTGTGACTGCGCACACATTAGCCATCAGAAAGCCAGCTCTGCCCCTCTAGGCCCTTCTGGCTGCTCTTCCTCATCCACAGCTGTGCCTGTTCTTTGGTTTCTCTTTTGAACTCGTTCTGACATCTTAAACAGCTCCCTCACTGATCATGTGTTCAGAAAAATCTTTAACACAAAAGAAGATGGACTATGGACTAGGTGTGGTAGCGGAGACTTGGCAGGGTCGAGAGACCAGAGTTGCTCTGCGTCCCACTGACTCTACATGTGGCCCAGGGACCAGACACGTGAATGTCCATCTCCAAGGGGATTGCCTTCCTTGGCGTTGAGCTACCCAAACTATCCACCACCGTCTTGTCTTTACTGGAGACGATCTATAAAGGCGAAGGCTCTGACCATTTTGGTGACTTCATTTTCTCGAACCACTCCCACCTAAGCCTTAACCTTGTTTTTCTCCAGTTCATCTGTCTTTCATGCTGATTTAGTTCGAGCAGCCAGAAGAGCCTAGAAGGGTAGAAAACAATTTCTTCCAACACTACTGGGACTGTGGATGGAGCTTATTGGACGAATACAGAAGTGACTCCAAAATATCATGGGTGTGTGTGATCTTAAGGGTCCACACCACCCCTAGAGAACATTCCTTTTTAAAAATCTTATTGAGGTATAGTTGCTTTCCATGGACACCAAGGGAGGACTGCGGGATGAATTTCTTCCATTTCTACAGAGAAGCTGAGGCATGCTCTCGCCTCCCCCGGAGGCTCAGTCACTACTGAGCATCTCCGTTTTTCTACCAACACTCCAGGATCTTGTTCTTGTCCTTTCTTCCATCTATGTGTTCCTGCTCGGTGCTCAATTCTGGGAAACCAAACCTTGGCCAGCTCTTGGCCAGCTTTCAGCATTCAACCCACTTGGACAAAGCTGGTGTGTGATCTACCTCAAAGTCTAGTCCATGGTGATTTAGGAAGTGGAGTTGCCAGTGTCCGTAGGGTACTACCGTCCTAAACGCTTGCCAGACCCTGCAGAATTTAACCCCTGCTCTCTTCTAGCTCACAGCATCTGCTTTTCCTCACCTCAGGCTCTCCCCTATCTGGCCCCGAGGTCTGTGCAAAGGCCCTTCTTCCCTCAACTTGGGCTTCCAAACTCAGATTTTTGGAGACTGAGCTAGTGCAAGTGGGATCCCACAGAGACTACCTAGGGAGGCCATCTACCTCTCCCCCCGAAAGGGATCCACTGATGCTCAAAAGACAACAGTTTGTCCCTCTAACCCCTCCCCAGGAGAGAAGGCTGGACTCTACCCTGTAACTGGCATGTATGCAATAAGTTCTGAGGGATGTAAAAGCAGGTACTTCTTTACAGAAGTTTGTAGCAGGCTTCCCTGGTAGCGCAGATGGTTAAAAAAAAATCTGCAATGCAGGAGACCTGAGTTCAATGCCTGGGTCAGGAAGAGCCCTTGGAGAAGGGAATGATCACCCAACTCCAGTATTCTTGCCTGGAGAATTCCATGGACAGAGGAGCCTGGCGGGCTACAGTCCATGGGGTCAGAGTCAGACACGACTGAAGCAGCTAACACATACACAGTGATGGTGGAGCAAGGCTCGATGAAGGGCCGGGAGTGGAGGCTCACAGCAGAGTTGGGTCAGACTCTGCTGTTCCTGCTGGTTGCCTTTGCCGAAACCCAGGTGCATGTGCTTTTGTCTTGTCTGCTGAGGAATCATTTCAGTTCCTAGACTTCGCTTCACATTGTACTGACAGCTGTCCCATCCTCCCCTGGTTCCCAATCAATGCCCTGCCAGAACTGTGTCAGGGCGTGCATTATTTATCTCTAATGGGAGCAGAGTTACTCAAGGCATCAATGAATCAATGGATTCAGATGTGCCATCAAGACCCTCCTCAATCAATAGGTAGAGGACAGATTCAACAAGGGAGGGCAATGAGAACAGGAGGGCTGAAGATTTAGGGCAGTAGGTGCTGGCCTGAGTCAGAATCTGAGCTGCAGCCTTAGCTCAGATCCCAAGTCTTTCCCCAGATGGGCCTCGGTTTACCTCATCTGTATAAAGGGACAGTGAGGCTAGACCAGCTTAGGACCCCTCTTCAGCACTCGTCTTTTTTAATTAAGAGTCTTAAGTTTCCAGGGACTGTTTCCAAGACTAGCTAGAAATGTTCATGGCAGTTGAAACTAGTTAAATTAGCTCAGGAGCCTTCAGAAGTTGAGTTTTGGAAAAGCCATTATTTTTACAACATAAATGACTCACATACCCAGAGGCAGCTGAGCCCGGATCATGCTTTCCACGATGGGTATGACTTCTTGGACGGTTCTGCTTAGGGTATGGGTTGATCTCATTTGGGGTATGTTAGAAGTAATCCCCACGCATAAAAGATGGTTTGGAAAGTAGAGATTAGGAGGGAGCCTATAGCAATACATTTCCCCATGTCTTAGGGCTTGGTTTCGTATCTTCTTAGAATCACTTGATGGTGTTTAATGATTTGCTTCCATGATTTGGACTCCAGCCTTGACTAGACGCCTAGCAGACATTTGGGTTCAGCGTTGCTGTCACAAGTCTTTCGTTCCTGAAACTTCTGTCCTCAAGGGGTGAGGTTCTGGTTGTTGGCCATCGGTTTTTGCCAACTCTTTCCTGGTGAGGTCGTTGCTTACTCCCATGGACCACAGCTGTGCTATTGAAACCTCAAGGCTTACCTAGGAGACACCAGGCAGGTAGGATCCCCGTGCCCCCTTACAGGAGTATTTGAGGTCTCCAACTTGTATCAGAACCAGTTAGAGTACAGTCAGGGGCTCAGGCCTGATAACATTGCATACCTTGCCCTTCACACATCACTCAGATTCCACCCTGGGCTTCCCTATCTCTGGGAACACTGCTCTACTTAGCCCACACAACTGGGAGTTCCAGCTTGGATGGCTCACTCCCCTTCATACACAACAGCCTATCTTTTATCAAGTCCTATTTCTTCTGTCCCCAATCCATCTTCATCTTAGCATCTTCACTCGTACGGGCTTGAACCCCAGTTCCATCTGCCACCTGGATAACTGGAGTAGCTTCCTGTTCTCCCTACTTCTTGCTGCTGCTGCTAAGTCACTTCAGTCGTGTCTGACTCTGTGCACCCCCATAGACGGCAGCCCACCAGGCTCCCTTCCCTGGGATTCTCCCTGCCTGTTATCAACTTGAGACAGCACCAGTGATTGACAAACACTCGAGTTTTGATTGTTGATGTCTTCACCCATCATCTCTGGGATAAAGTCTGAGATCCACTCACCATGGCAAGATCCCACAGAACAGGGCTCCTGCCCAGCTGCTCTCACCCTAAAGATGCTGCTGCCACCCCCACACGCTTATTGCACTCTAATCACTGTGCTTTTGTGCTTTATCCCAAACCGATTCCTACCCTCAGGATCTTTGCATCAGCTATTCCTCCCACTTTGGATGTTTGAGATTTTTGCTCAGACTTTAGCTAAGTCATGCATCCATTCATTCTCAGCCGAGAACTCTTGAGTTACTGAATCTAAAGTAGCCAGTGAACCCTGCACTGGATTCAGGCACAGGGGGTGGGAGGTACCCTGTATAGTTAAAGTATTCCTGCGTCGGGTATCATTTAGTCTCTAAATTGTGTCCAACTCTTCTGTGACCCCCATGGACTGTAGCCCACCAGGCTCCTCTGTCCATGGGATTTCCCAGGCAAGAATTCTGGAGTGGGGTGCTATTGCTACTTCGTTCTCCAGGGGATCTTTCCAACCCAGGGACTGAAACCATGCTGTCTGTTTTGGCAGATTCTTTACCACTGAGCCACCAGGGAAGCCCACACTGGGATATGGATTCTCCAAATCTGTCACAAGTGCCTTATCCCAACAGGATTAAGAGGCCTCCTGCAGATGACAGTCTTGAGTTAGGGAGGAATTTCTTGGGGAATCCTTCACAAGAAATGAGCCTAGGCAGAGTGCACAGTTCAGGAACAGTTATATGCCTTTTCTCATAGAACCATTCTCTTTAGATATTTAGTCTTATTGCCACCCGCAAAAGAGTCTGGTCCTCACACCTAACAAGATAAGGTTCTCATAAGTCAAATGCTAGTATCAAAGACCAGATTGATGTCAGAATCCAAGTCTAGATTTATGGAAAAGCTAGATCATTCCTTATTCTTGTTCTTGGTTCAGTGTCTGACATGTATCAGGTGTTTAAAGTTTCTATCTTCTTATTCAACCCTAGATACCGACGTTGTTATTGCCTTGGATCTCAGGTAAGACGTGCTTATTAGAAGCAAAGTCCTTAAGATCTAAGAGCAAGAATGATCAGGTCTAGAGATCAGACCCTCCAGCCCAATCTTGGCTCTAAGAAGGGACTTAAGTGTCCAGTCTTTCCTAGACACCCAACTAGGATGCCAGGGGAAGTCAACCATTCCTAAACCAGCATCATGCCAGCTTCCCATGAGGCTCCCTCATCCATGACTTGACTTCCTCTCCAGAGCCCCCCAGTTGCTGCACAAAATGATGGGTTGTGACAGTGTCACAAAGATGCCCAGCTCTAATCCCCTTGCTCTGATTTCTGTAGGGCTGTTTGGGGGGCAGGGGGAGCAGCGATCAAAGCCATTAACTGCTGGGAATCCCAGAACCCATAGCTGTCCTGGTTATAAGGTACTGGGCACAAGGTCACAACCATGGCAAGTAAGTGAGACAAGATCGTGTGACTTCGATCTGACAGGTTATCTCGGGGAGAAAGAAGGGGGCACTGGGGGTGGGGAGGGAAAGAGTAACCTAGGAGGTAAGAATGCGTGTGTGTGCTCACTTGTTTCTGGCTCTTTGGGACCCGATGGACTGCAGCCCACAAGGTTCCTCCATCCATGGGGATTCTCCAACCAAGAATACTAGAATAGATAGCCATTCCCTTTCTCCAGGGGATCTTCCCAACCCAGGGATCGAACTCATGCCTCTTGCATTGGCAAGTAGATTCTTTACCGCTGTACCACCTGGGAAACCCAGGTAAGAACATAGAGGCAGTCAACCCTGTCCCCAATCAGGCCCTTTAGGGGCACAGTAAGCAGCTTGCAAGGGCCACCAGTGCTCATGTCACATAATCCAATGTCTGAGGTGTGATGAATGCCAAGATGGTGGCAGTTACTATCCGCCTAGAGATTTATGAACATGCAGAACTTGGAAGGATACCAAGGAGACACTTCAGATGGCCTCAACAAGCCGAGGTAAGCTAAATTCAGACTGAGTCACAAGACCCAGGGCCGATGGTCTCCTCCCCCAGCTTTCTTCATTTGAAGAAGCTGATGATGGTACCTACCTGGCTGGGTGATGAGGATCCACCGAGAAATGTCATCCCAATTGAGGCAGACATAGGGCTAGTAGAGCCTGGGCTAAACTTGAGGTCTCTAAGATACAAGATTATGAATTTAGAGTACGGAACCCAGCTTAAGCTTCATCTTTAGGGTAAATCAGGAAATTCAGAAGCAGATCAGTACTTAGCACACGCTAAACGCTCAGCACGTGGGAGCTGTTATCCGTGATCTAGTTAGGAGAGGAAAAGTCATCCCAGAGCCGTGAAGTGCTCGTCATGTTACCACTGATGGGCTTTCCCTGGTGACTCAGTGGTAAAGAACCCACCTGCCAATATAGGAGACATAAGGGTCAGGAAAATCCCCTTGGAGAAGGCAACGGCAACCCACTCCAGTATTGTTGCCTAGGAAATCCCAAAGGACAAGAGAGACTGGCAGGCTCCAGTCCATGGGGTTGCAAGAGTCGGACATGGCTGAAGCAGCTTAGCATGCATGCATGCATGCAATTCATAGATTATCTCGTGTTTTGCTATAGGGAATGGGTGCAGAGGGAATGAGGCAGGGAAACATGAAAATAAGCTGAGAGGGGGCCCAACAACGCTTGACATGGTTAAGAAAATAACTTCAGGTAGAACTAGTTGAGCCTTGATGACCGACTTCATAGCTTACAAAGATCTCAGTCTACTGCAAATGTAAGGCCACCAACAGCAGCTAAGACCTTAAGAGCGTGGGGGTAAGCCTCACACTAGATGTTAAACAGGGAGGACCCATGGGGCACAAATCTACTCCCAGGTCCCTGGACTTAGTCCCAGCTGTGCTGAAAGGTGGTCCCCAGGGATGGGAGCATTGTGCCCTTTCAAGGGTGTTCTCAAAGTAGCTCTTTTTTTTGTAGGAAAGGGGCAGCCACAACTTAGCATAAGCTGTCTTGACCTCCATTGGGTCCACAGGGTGCCTTGGGGAAAAAAAAGACAGCTATATAAGGAGGTCTGAGCCACCAAGCACCCCACTTCCTTCATCCCTACGGGGTGCACAAGGAACTGAATTGGAAGAGGCAGTGGAAATACGACCATGAGGACCCTTGGAGACCCTCACCTGAGCTAGTTAGGGTTGCCTCACCAGAAAGCTCTTCCCACTCACAGAAGTTTGAAATGAAAGAACTGTTTTTGATTTGAGGCACCACTCTTGCTTTCCCCAGATTAAGCGTCAGCTTTCTCTCACCTGTGCTTTGCACCAACACAAAGACTTGACCATTTGCGCGATATACTCAATTGACCTTGCACGATGATGAACATATAGCACATATAAAGTTTTCCTCGTCATTAAACTGGGGAATACATAAGTACCAGGGCTCCATAACTTGCCCAGGAGGACTTCCAAAGGAGCTGCCAGGCTAAGGTTCCAGCTTGGGCAGCCTGACTTCAGAGCTTTAGTACCCAATACCCTGCATGACTCGGACTCTCAGTGAGAAAGATGCTGTGGGCTTTCAACCCTACTTTGTGCCAACCCTCCTGCCCCTTTCCGGGTCACTGTTGACCTGCCTCCCTCAGCTATGAAAAGTTTGGGAGATGGAATTGAGAAATGCCTACCGAGGTAGGACACTGTGAGGTTGCAGTAACCCAAAGCTTTTCCTTCCCCACCAAAGAGAAAACCCAGATAGCTTTTAAACCATCCCAGGAGCTGCTCCCAGCTGGCCAAAGTTGAGCTGTAGTTAACATTCTCCACCTTCTCTCCCTCCTTGCATGCTTTGGAAAGTAGGCTTTCAGAGCCCAGCATCCTTACAAGGTTACATAGTAGCTAGCGTGGAGACCCGCCCCGGAGGAACTGGACTGGAAGAGGAGCAGGTTCACCGAGCGTGCCCTGTTTGGTCCGACAGCCCAGCTAATAGAAACTTTTTTTTTCCCCCACATTTCCCTATTATAGTCAACACACCCCATGTAGAGCCCACAGACTGCTCAGAGGCTGGGGTTCTGCCATAGACAGGACCTCAAGGGGAGCTTTGAGATGCCGAAAAGTAGCTTTTTACTTCTTGAAAGTTTCAAGGAAGAGAACAAGGCTAGCTGAGTGGCCTCCTAGACAGACAGCTTGACTCCTTCCTCTTTTAATTTCCCTCGCAGCCCCCGGAGGACAGGCAAGGCTTATAGGAGTGTCAGAGCCTAAAAAAGCTTCCTTGTAGAAAAGACAAATCCCACCCCCACTATAACTCTGGACCACCCCTGCCCCCTAGTCACAGTTCCAGCATCCTTCTCGTCTCTGATTCTAAGGAAGTTCCCTGCTGCTCTTTCTTCCTCCTCTGGGTCAAAAAACGTTGCGCCTACACCAGGATTTTCCTAAACTCTAGGACATCTTGAGAAAGAGAAAGCCTAACCAGCAACCCCCCGTCCCCTACCCCCAATAAGGCATCCTTGGTTTAGATAAAAGAAAGCGTCATTCTATACTGACCCTCGCCCCTTCCTCTAAAAGGAAGACAGGCTCCAGAGAAAAGAGTTGAAGGCGGGTCCAAAGCCGTGCTTTTAAGGCTTCCCATGGTGGCGCCCATGCTGCCTATTGGCTGGTTATGTTCCTCCCAAATGCCATTCACCTGGGCCCACGAGTGGCTCCTGCAAGTATTTCATTCCAAGTGTTGCTTATTAGGACTGTGACCGGAGGCTCTCAGTTGATGCCATCTGTCTTGGTGTAATTAACAGCTCCACCTTCCTCTGCCAAATGTGTCCCTGTTTAGATAATAAAGCGATGCTCTCCCTAAAGATGTGTGTCCTTCTATAGCCAATGTGAGCCTGTGGAAGCGGTCTCCCACCAGAAGGTCATCAAAGAGGACAAAGCCATTTGCAGGGGGCAAAGGAGGTATTAAAGTGTCCTGGCGATTTCCCCAGCTCCTGTGAATAAGCTGGGGCTGTGAACTCAGCTTCCCAAAGCCTGGCCAGGCTCTAACATAACCAGACACCCAATTTTAGCTAGACAGTTGCCTGAATTTAGGGGGTTCTCTTGAGAGCTGGGGACGTCCCTGGTGGCTCAGTGGTAAAGAACCCGCCTGCTAAGCAGAAGATGCAGATTCGATCCCTGGGTTGGGAAGATCCCTGGAGAAGGAAATGGCAGCCCTGTCCATGGGGTTGCAAACAGTCGTACACAACTTAGTGGCTAAACAGCAACTGGACAGCTGGATGTGAGATTTTCATCCATGGTTTTGTGTAAGTTCTCCCTTCTTAAATTGTTTGTATTGGATTGGCTAAAAAGCTCGTTCAGATTTTTCCTGTTACATCTAACAGAGAAATCCAAATGAACCTTTAGGCCAAACCAACACTAAAATCCATACCACTGCAAGTCCAAATTCCAGTTCTGCCAACTGAATCACTGTGAAGTCTGGGTAAGTTCATTCACCTTCCTTTGCTTCCATTTCCCCCTCTGAAAATTCTCACAACCTAGGGATGTTATGAGGATGAAATGAGTTAATATCTGGAAGTCTTCAGAACATAGCATGGGATGCAAGTGCTATAAGGGTCTCTATGAAAAATAAGCAGAAGGGGAAAAGAAACAGAACAAATAATTCATCTGTGAGCTGGCTTTTTAAAATTCACGCCCAGCATTACACATTGGAGAAACTGCTGTTACCAACATCCGCACTTGGCAGAAGATTAAGATACAGAGGTTCAAAGATATTCACAAGAGTACCTAAGAAGAAAGTGACAGGTTTGATTTTAAAATAATGAAATAACACCATTTGCAGCAGCGTGGATGGACCTAGAGATAATCACACTAAGTAAGCCAGATGCAGAAAGGCAAATACGTGATAATGCTTATCCGTGGAATCTAAGAAAAATGATACAAGTGCATTTATTTACAAAACAGACGCACTGACATAGAAAACAAACATGTGGTTTCCAAAAGGAATAATGAGGTTGGGGGAGGTCATAAATTAGGAGTCTGGAGTTAAGACACACACTACTAGATATAAAATAGATAACCAACAAGCACCTACTCTGTAGCACAGGTAACTCTGCTCAGCATTCTGTAATAACCTACATGGGAAAACAATAGATAAATATATATAGCAGAATCACTTTGCCGTCCGCCTGAAACTAACACAACATGGTTAATCAACTGTACTTCAATTAAAAAAAAATGGCAGGTGTGGATTTGAATTTGGCTGCTGCCAATTCCAAATCACATGCTCCTTTTACTGCACAACCAAGCATGTATTTTATTTATGTTCAACTTAAAGCCCCCACGTTGCAAGGGCATCTCCGGGTTTAGGCACATAGGAATTTGCTAAGTCCAGCTATCCCCTATTTATAACCCCCTGATTGTGCAGACTTTGATCACACGCTCCTTTGGCCATCCTATTTCGAGACTGAAGAGGCGACACAATACGGTTACTGAGTCTTCTGGGTATGCACCCATACTTGAGGGTATTCCAGATCCTTTTAAGAAGGATGTGGGGCAGAAGATTGTAAAGAGGGATCATTCAATTGGTGTTACTGTTAATAATAATTAAATAAATTCCTCCAGGCTTGGGAAAATACAAAGGCTGTAAGGATCCACGATCCCTACAACAAAGGAGCCGCTACCGTGTCAGCTCCGTGATGGCAGAGGGTTTGTTCTGTTTCCTTCACCTCTGGGCCTAAGAACAATTCCTGGCACATGGGCTTCCCAGGTGGCACGGTGGTAAAGAATCCGCCTGCTAATGCAGGAAATGCAAGAGACGCAGGTTCGATCCCTGGTCGGGAAGATCTTCTGGAGTAGGAAATGTCAACCCACTGCAGCATTCTTGCCCAGGAAATCGCACGGACAGGGGAGCCTGGTGGGATACAGTCCATGGGGTCACCAAGGACTCAAACATGACTGAGCACACAGGAAATAGGCATTCAGGAAACCCTTCTGTAATGTGTGACTGAAGAGTGAGTACAGAAGGAAGGAAACAGTGTAACGATGGGTAGCAACGTAAGTTTTCACATCAGACATGCGAACCGAAACTCCAGCTCCAACCTGGCTTACTCAAGACCATCCCAGGTTTTCACGTTGAAAACCTTGTATCCCAGGAAAGCCTTCTGGATAAAACAGGGCTGTTGATCACCATACACACTCATCGTGAAAGTCCCCTGACTTCTCCGAGCCTCAGTTCCCTTAACTGTAAGTGGGATAACAATATTATGGAACCTTATGGGGTTGCTCTGAGGATGAGATCACTGCATGGAATGCTTACCACGGGTGCTTTGCACATGGGAAGTACTTATCGGTGGGCACTCACTATTCCCATTACTTCCATCGACTTCCGGATCTTGAAAATGCATCCTGCTTCTTGATGCACGTCCCTGACCCTGCTGAGATTAGAGTCCTTGGTTTTAGGGCAGAGGAAGGAGGCGAGCCACCTCAGAGCCAAAAAGCTGGTGCATCTTGGCGGTTTTCGTCGGCAGGGAAGTGGCCTCCCCATGTCCCCCACCCCCGCCGCCCCCAGCTGCTTTTTTAGCCATCATATCT
>SJYA01002296.1:798236-820197 GCA_006410615.1 Neotragus moschatus
GCGCCCCACACGGCCCCCCGCCCCCCTCCCTACCCCCCATTCTGGGGCCCCAGCTCCTGCCCGAATTAAAAGTCTGAACCTTTGAGAGAATGCTCAGTGTACCACGATGAGGGGGGATGACAGAGTGAGGGGATGGGAAGGAGGGGTGGTTCGACAGAGACCTCAAATCGATATTCTCGATATTCTCGGGATGCGATCATGCACATTCACAGACTCCAGGCGGAGAGCCGGCTCCTGGGGGGCCTGATGCAGATATTCTCTGAGCAGGAGGGCTTGTGATCCCGCAGGGAGGCCCTGGTGTCTTGCAGCTGGGACTCAGTGGGGGGCGTCCATTTACACAGGCGCAGACCTTCTGGATGAATAGGGAGAGGCCAGTAGGGAGAGGTTTCCAGTCCCTGTCTGGTCACGTCTGGTTCATCTGAATGATCTCAGTGCCCTGGTTTGGTGGGGTCAGGAAGCCTTCCTGAGGGTTTCCTAAGTGCCAGCCACTGATACACACAGTCCAGAGACAGACTGCCCTGAAGGCGTGACAGCAAACAGCTCATTGATAGAGAATCAGAACCCCTACCCTCTGGCTGGATCTGTTTGCTATTTGCATCAACTAACAGCAAGAGGCTGGATGCTGTTTCTCAGAATACATAATTTCTGCCAATAACAATAAATCAATAAATAGCAAACATTTCTGAGTTCTTCCCGAAGCGCCTGGCTAAATGCTTCCTATATATCATCCATGTAATTCTCTCGATGACCTCATGAGGTAGTTGCTCTCATCTCAATAGGTAACAAAGGCCCAGAGAAGTTAAGTCACTTGACCGAGACCACACAGCCAGCCAGCGGCCAAGGCGGCATTTGAATTTGAAGAGAGCTGACTCCAAAGCCTAATTTTAACCACTCTCTAAAGGGGGCATCCAGATTCCGGCTATTCCAAATTTCTGGTCGTTGAGAGACTAGGAAAACAATTTCACCTATTTGGTTACAAGGTACTTAAAGAATATCTATTTAGCTTCATTCTTAACAAAAGACTAGGACTGGGTTTTTCATCATGTAATCAGAGCAACACAGAGAATTCAAAGAATCTGTTGCATCGAGGTTTCTCATTTTATGGGAATTAACCTATGATCCATGGTCTTTCTCCTGACAATAAGTTCTTCAATCCTCTGATATTCACTTAGGGGAAATTTAATCCATACAGAATTCACACTGTACAGCAAACATCCCTATAGAAAGGACCTTACAAATTATTCTTGTATGGAAATATCATTGCTATCCACAATATTTGGGGGGATTCGAGGAAAGGTAAAAACCAAACACGGCAATAAGAAGAGAGAACATAAATAATCCTCACTCGGTATCTTCAATGAATCAGTGCAGAGGTCCACAATTTTTTTCTGCAAACGCCCACAAAGTAACTATTTTAGGCTTGGCAGGCCACACAATCTGTCACAACTATTCAACTCTGCCTTTGGAGCAAGAGAGCAGTCATAGACAATGTACAAGTGAATTAGAGTGGCTGTGTTCCAATAAATCTTTATTTATAAAAACAGATGGGGAAGGGGCTGGCACAGTTGATAACACACACATAGGAGGATTTGAACCTGGTGA
This sequence comes from Neotragus moschatus, assembly GCA_006410615.1. Lineage (NCBI taxonomy): Eukaryota > Metazoa > Chordata > Mammalia > Artiodactyla > Bovidae > Neotragus > Neotragus moschatus. The sequence goes on from SJYA01002296.1 coordinate 799,839, forward strand.
CCTGACTTGGCAGTGTGTTGATAAGCTTTTAATGTAATAAATTTAAATCGAATATCAAAATAAATAATCCTAATAGCCTTATGTGAAAGCTTTGTAAATGCCTGTTCCTTTGTGTGTTAAAGAATTAAACACACAAGGGCTTCTCTGGTGGTCCTTGCAGTGCAGGGGACACAGGTTTGATCCCTGGTGGGGAGAAATAAGATCCCACATGCAATGGAGCAACTAAGCCTGTGTGTGCTGCAACTCCTGAAGCCCATGAGCCACACCTAGAGAGCCCACGTGCAATGAGAAATCCCACAACCAAGACCCGCTGCAGCCAAATGAATAGATAAATAAATAAACTAAATGAAAAAGAATTAAATACACAACGTGTCCTATACGTTCAACCACTGAACAGTCATCCAAACTTCATGATGTAGCCACTGTCATCTCTGGATCTAGGGCAGTACCTGCCACCTAAGAAGGACTCACTCCATCCTAGTTGAGTGAATCAATTTCCATTTTAGGGATGGGGGAACAGAAGCTCAGAAGGCTTAGTTGTTTGCTCCAAGCTTTTGAGACCATAATAAACACTCAGTAAATTTCAGCTCCAAGACAGAGCTAGAATTGGAAAGCAACTATGTACTAGCAGGTGTGACGCATGAGACTATTAAAGGTAGCTTATGAGAGGGAATCTGATCCTAGCAGTTGCCCAGACTTTGCACTTGCCCAACAAGGCACATCTACCCACACACACTGCTATGTCTCCAGCACCTGCAGCTGACTTTTTTGCCTTCACATGGCTCCCTAAGCCCAGATGTTTTAGGAGACCATCTAACTCAACCAAGCCAGCCTAGTTCCTACTCTCAACTCTTTCTTCCTCTTTGGTGAAATCCCAAATCTCTTGAGTGAAGCTTCTCAAGGGCAGGGGAGGGGAAATGAGCCAAAAGGGGCTCTGGCTACCTGCAGGCAAAGAGCAGATGTATACTGAGCAGCAGCAAAACGCCAGATCCTTGTCTAGACAGTGGACCCCATCACTGCAAGCTATCCCAGCCCCCAGTGAGATGGATGCTATTGAACACATCCTCTTCTTCATCCTATAAGTCGCTTCAGTCACGTACAACTCTTTGGACTCTATGGATGGTAGCCCACCAGGCTCCTCTGTCCATGGGATTCTCTAGGCAAGAATACTGGAGTGGGTTGCCATTTCCTTCTCCAAGGGATCTTCCTGACCCAGGAATTGAACTGGCGTCTGTTATCTCTCCTGCACTGGAGTGGAAACTGAGTGCACCCATCAAGATCTTGCAGGAGAGACTTCCCTGGTTGTCCCCTGGCTAAGATCCCACACATTCCCCATGCAGGGGGCCAGGGTTCGATCCCTGGTCAGGGAACTAGAGTTCCATGCCACAACTAAGAGTTGGCATGCCGCCGTGAAGATCGAAAATCTTTTGTGCCGTGACTAAGACCCAGTGCAGGCAAACAAATAATAAAATATTTTTAAAGATCTTGCAAGAAGCTGATGGTCCATTCATGTGGGTAATAAGAGGTGAGTTTAATAAACGGATGGTTTACAAAGGCGCAAGTGGATTTGGTGCAGTGCCCCAGAGGAAATGCCAGGAAGAAGTCTCTGTACCTCACTGTGGTAGACAGAATAATGTCAACCTCTCTCCCGCTAAAAATGTCCACATTCTAATCCTAGAACCTATGAATACAATACCTTACATAGCAAAGCAGGTTTTGCAGGTAAGATTAAGCTAAGGATCTTGCAACGAGGGAAAGACTGGGTGGGACCAATGTAACCAGGAGCCTGCATCTGAGAGGGAGGCAGATGTGCCTTGGAGCAGCGGGATGCACTTTGAAGACGGAGGGAGAGGCTACGAGCTGAGGAATACAGGCAGCCTCTAAACACTGGGAAAGGCAAGGAAATGAATTCTTGCTCAGCATCTCTGGAAGGAACCACCCTGCTGCTACTACAACGTCAGCCTCAAACTGATTTTTACATTCATGGCCTCCAGAATCATAAGGTAACAAATCTGAGTTATAACAAAATGATAAGACAACCTACACGTTAGGAGAAAATATTTGCAAATGATGTAGCCAATAATGGAGAAGGCAATGGCAGCCCACTCCAGTACTCTTGCCTGGAAAATCCCATGGGTGGAGGAGCCTGGTGGGCTGCAGTCCAAGGGGTTGCTAAGAGTCAGACACGACTGAGCGACTTCACTTTACTTTTCACTTTCATGCACTGGAGAAGGAAATGGCAACCCACTCCAGTGTTCTTGTCTGGAGAATCTCAGGGACGAGAGAGCCTGGTGGGCTGCCATCTGTGGGATCACACAGAGTCTATGGGGACAGGACTGAAGTGACTTAGCAGTAGCAGTAACCAATAAGGGATTACTCTCCAAAATTTACAGACAGTTCATGACACTTAATAGCATCAAAACAAATAACCCACTCAACAAATGGGCAGAAGATTTGAGTAGACATTTCTCCAAAGAAGACAAATGGATGGCCAACAGGCACATGAAAAGATGTTCACCATCACTAACTATTAGAGAACCCCAAATCAAAACTAGAGATATCACCTCACACCAGCCAGGATGGCTATCATCTGGAAATCCACAAACAGTAAATGCTGTAGAGGGTGAGGCGAGAAGGGAACCCTCCTACACTGTTGGTGGGTATGTAAATTGGTGCAGTCACTATGGAGAACAGTATGAAGGTCCCTTAAAAAGCTGAAAATACAGCTACCATATGACCCTGCCATCCCACCCCTGGGCATATATCTTGAGAAAAACACGATCCAAAAGGACACAGGCACCCACCCCAGTGTTCATTGCAGCATTGTTAACAATAGCCAAGATGTGGCAGCAACCTGAAGGTCCACTGACAGAGGAATGAATGAAGAAGACGTGGTAGATATAGACAATGGAATATTACGCAGCCATTAGAGAGAATGAAATAATGCCTTTTGCAGCAACATGGATGGGCCCAGAGAGCGTCAAACTGAGTGAAGCAAATCAGACAGAGGAGAAGCATCACTTGACATCCCTTATATGTAGACTCCAAAAAGTTATGATACAAATGAACTTACTAAGCAGAAAGAAACTCACAGACCTGGAGAGAGATCTTATGGTTGCTGGGAGAAGAACTGGGGGAAGGGATAGTTAAGAGGTTTGGGATGGACATGTATACACTGCTGTATTTAAAATAGATAAAATAGGACCTACTGTATAGCCCATAGAACCCTGCTCAATGTTATGTGGCATCATGGATGGCTGGGAAACCTGAGGGAGAGTAGAAGCGTGTATATGTACGGCTGAGTCCCTTCCCTGTTCACCTGAAACTATCACAACATTGTTTGTGAATTGGCTGTAACCCCATACAAAGTAAAAAGTCTTTATAAAATAAATCTATGTTGTTTCAAGCTGTTAAATTTGGGGTAATCTGTTACAGCAGCAACGGGAGACTAATACACATCCCCAGACCTGAAAGAGCAGAGAGAGGAGTACCTGAAGGGAGCTGGGTTGTTCGAGAATATATACAGCCAGCCAGAACGGAAGGATCCAGAGGGTAAACACCCTGAACTCCTGCCCCCTCCGTCGGCTCTCCCACCAGACCCCCACTGGCCAACTCTAGCTGTAGGGAAGAGGGGTGGACAGTTGCTGGGGAGGGGTGGTGAAGAGCTGGGTAGATATCCAGCCCAGAGGCCGACAAAACTGTTAGCACTGGGCTCAGAGAATAATCGCTCGCCTACAATGACACGGTAAAGGTCAGATTACGAAAGGATGTTGTCAAAAACAGCATTAGGAAGAATGTAACATGTGCTATTTTTGTGTACGTTTATCTGCTTATTTACTTGTTCATACATAAGAAAACCGAAAGAATATATAATTAAGAACAGAGGGCACCAGGTGGGGGTGGGAATTGGGCAGACAAAAGGCATGAACAGGAGGTAAACTTTTACTCTATTTTCTGGGATACGAACAAGATAATTTCTCAGAAAAAACAAAATGGAAGAAAGAGCAGGAAAGAAAACGAGAGGAGAGTGAGAATATGAGCATCAGTTCTCTCCAGCTAACCTTGGACAAGTTGCTTTTCTTTTTTTTTTTCTTTTGCAAGGTCTGCAACAAAATAGAATTGCAAGAAAATATAAGCTTCCTAGAGTGTTTTTGGAACACAGTGAGGGTGGAGAGAGAAGGGAGGAAATGGAGAGTCAGAGAAGGAAAGCAAGAAGCTTCCAAATTTCTCCCATGAAATTAGAATCATACAGTCACAGAAATCTACACTTGACTTTATCTTTATTTACTTATTTATAATTCTTTATTGAATTTGTTACACTATCGCTTTTGTTTTTTTATGTTTTGGTTTTTTAGCCACAAGGCGCGTGGGATCTTATACCTCCCCAACCAGGGACTGAACCCGTATCCGCCTGCATTGAAGGGTGAAATCTTAACCACTGGACCACTAGGGAAGTCTCTTGATTTTATTTTTAATTAAAAAAAAAAACAGTTCTGAATGATATACCATATCACAGTAGCAGTTATTTTACGGCACAGATTGAATTTGTCCAATCTTTCCTCCCTTTTGTAGGTTTGATATGTGATTTGGGGAAAATGGTTTATACCTCTGGTTAACAAAATTCCCCCATTCATGTGAGATGGGAAGACAATTTTCCAAAAAAAAGAAAAGTTTTCTCCCATGCAAGGAGTTTTTGCAGTGCTCTGATGATAATTCTAGTCATTTTCACACTATAGCAAAAGAAATCAGATGGGTCATTCCTTTGAAATACATAGACCCATTAGCAATCTAGAGAGCCGTAGAGAAAGGCAGAAAGCCAAAATTAAATATAATCAACTCTTTAATGCGGACAACATTTAATATGATAGGTGGGTAGAATTCCATACTGTTCCTGCATGACCATACTTTTCAGAAAAATTGTCATCCAATCTATTTTGAAACCTGTCTTTGTGAGTTAATAACATGCCATTCAAATGTGCTGGTCATCAATTCTCATTCTACAACCTATTTTAAAATAACTGCTTTGCCTTCATCTTACAAAGGACCGTGTCTTAGTCACTCCCTTATATTAGACATTAGTTATTTTCTTTCACATGGTTATAAATACTGCTACTGGGAACATCTTTCATGTGATAACTGTGTGTACATCCTTGATCATTTCCTTAGGATCCGTTCATGGCTGTCAAGTTTCTTCATCCAAGACGACAATTTTATGGCTCTTGTTGTAACAGGGTAAATCCCAAATTTCAGAAAGCCTATACCAATTTAATTGCTTCACTGTGGCCTTTCAAAGGGACCATTAGGGACTCTCATTCTGCTTTGGTTCACCAAATGAGCAGAGATTTCATTTTTCCCTAATTGGAAAAGATTCGGTTAGGAGCATAGCCTAACAATGGTCACTAATAACCTCTTTGATCTGCCCCAGGGAACGTCAAAACAAGTTTGCCCTCCTCCCTCTGAAGGCAATTGGAATTCAATTGTCCAATGAGCTCCTCTTTCTGTCCAGTCATTGCTGACCTTTGGGACATTAAGGACTGTCCCAAGATGCCTTTGGAGCCAGGGAACTTGGCCTCCTTGGTCTGGTAGTGGCAAATGGACTGTCCCTGACCCCACACCCTCCAGGAGCCAGTGGTCCAAGGCACCTAAAATGATAATACATTCAAATTAAACCTTACTGGATGAGAAGTTTCACACCCATTAGACATATCAGCATTAAAAAAAACTATACACGGACTATGTCTGTGGTTCGGCTTAGTCCCCTGGGCTGCTACAACTAAATGGCACAGACTGGCGCCTTATTAATGACAGATTTCATTCCTCATTGCTCTGGAGGCTGGAAGTTCAAGATCAGGATGCCACCACAGTAAGGTGAGGGCCCTTTTGGGGGTCACAGACTTCACCTTGTGTCCTCACAAGGTGGGAAGGAATAGGACAGTGGTCCCCAACATTTTTGGCATCAGGGGCCAATTTCATGGAAGACAATTTTTCTACAGAATGGGGTTGGGGATTAGCAGGGAATGGTTTCAGGATGATTCAAACTCATTACATTTATTGTGTACTTTGTTTCTATTATTATTACATTAGCTTCACCTCAGATCTCAGGTGTTAGATCCCAGGGGTTGGGGACTCCCCAGGAATCTCTCTGGGTTCTCCTTTAACAGCAGCAATCCTATTCACAACTAGTGAATGAAAATACACATTCACTCCCTAAAGGCCCCACCTTCTAATACAATCACATTGGGCTTTAGGATTGTATTGTATGAATTTGAAGGGCATACAAGCATTCAGACTATAGCAGGCTCTCTAGGGCTGGAGCCTGGGATGGAAACTTCTGTTCAAGTGCGTTATTGAGGAGGAACTCTAGAGAAAAGCCAGGAGGGAGGTGAGGGAGGCAAGTTCAGAAGCCACGGCATCTTGTGATTCAGCTGAAGTCTGGCCTTGACCTGATCCCATGAGGACTTCGGGAAATCAGACAGCATCACAGAATCATTTCCCAGACCCCTCGAGGCCGGGGGTCTTTGTACCTTTGTTAGTCAGTCATTCAAACTGCCTGCCTCTGGTGTGGGGGATACATGATGAGCAGGAGAGCGATTCTCCATGGAAGGAAGGCGCTTGAGCTCTTAGCAGCCAACATGCCCAGCAGCTGGGAGAGCGGTGCACCAGCCCAGCAGAAGGGTCTACACCAGGTGCCAACAGCATCTACACCACATACGAATAAATCAGCAACATTTCCGATAAGACTCAAGTCACAGAGGATGTTCATAACAAGCCCTGGGAACTTCCCTGGTGGTTAAGGACTCCAAGCTTCCACTGCAGGAGGCGTGAGTTCAATCCCTGGTCAGGGAACTAAGATCCCACTTGCCTCACAATGTGGCCAGAAAACAAGCCACAGATTAAAAAATAAATAAATAAGGACATCCCTGATGGTCCGGGGGCTCAAACTCTGCACTCACGATGCCAATGCCCAGGTTTCGTTCCCAGTCAGGGAACTAGATCCGGCACGCCACAACTAAAAGTTTGCATGCCGCAACTAAGACTTGGTGCAGCCAAATGAATAAATACAAATAAATATTTTAAAATAAATGAGGTTTTTCAAAAATAAACTAACAAGTCCTGTTCCTTCCATCTCAACACAGGGGGCACCGCTGTTCACAGTTAGGTATCTTTCCAGGTTTGATTGGTCTGTATACCTGCATATATGTCTAAAGAAAACAATAAACAGCATCGTTTGCATTCAGAAATTGCCTCATACTGATTGTCATAGGCTGAATTGTGTCCCTATCCCCTCCCCGCCCGAGGCCTAAATTGAAATCCTAGCTTCTGGTCTCTATGAATGAGGCCTTGGGTAGAGAGAGGGTCTTTACAGAGATCATCAAGTTAAAATGAGATCAGTCAAGAAATCCTGCTCTATCCTTTGCTACTCATATTATTTGCACAGGTTAGCCAAACATTATGCTGTGAGCCGGGCTTCCTCTGTGGCTCAGTGGTAAAGAATCTGCCTGCAATGCAGAAGACTCAGGAGATGTGGGTTCGATCCTTGGGTCCAGAAGTTCCCCTGGAGGAGGAAATAGCACCCTACTCTAGTATTCTTGCCTGGGAAATCGCTTGGACAGAGGAGCTTGGCAGGCTACTGTCCAGGGGGTTGCAAAGAATTGAATACAGCTGAACACTTATGTGTTATAAGCTGCGAAATACAAACTATTTTTGTATTTGTATTTTTGTATTTTGTATTTGTAAACTCATATGTGGAAGTTTCAGATTCCACATATGAGATAAAGGCACTGACATTTGCATTTAAAATTGGCCTTGCACCACATACAGAAGAAGGGTACAATTCATGCTCATGGTTTTTGTTGTTCAGTCGCTCAGTCGTGTCAAAACTCTTTGCGACCCCATGGACTGTAGCACTCCAGGCTTCCCTGTCCTTCGCCATCTCCCGGAGCTTGCTCAAACTCATGTCCATCAAGTCAGTGATGCCATCCAACCATCTCATCCTCTGTTGCCCCCTTCTCCTGCCTTCAATCTTTCCCAGCATCAGGGTCTTTTCTAATGAGTCAGCTCTTCACATCAGGTGGCCAAAGTATTGGAGTTTCAACATCAGTCCTTCCAAAGAATATTCAGGCTTGATCTCCTTTAGGATGGACTGGCTTGATCTCCTCACAGTCCAAGGGACTCTCAAGAGTCTTCTCCGGCACCACAGTTCAAAAGCATCAATTCTTGGTGATGGTTTACATCTTTATTTATGTTTAAGTTTGAACCATATTAAATAGCAAATAAAAACCATGACAACAGGTTAAGAAGAAACCATAGGAGAAAGGAAAAAGTCTTATAATTTAGTGCCTTTCCTGGGACTTTCTTCCTGCTTCTTAGACAAGGACCCTGCATTTTCAATTTTTAATGGGCCCCAGAAATTGTGTTTCTGGTCCTGACCTGGAGATTTCCCCGAGTTTCGACTTCAGCTCTATATTTTGTTAAAATGCTATTGCTGTCCTTTCTTATGGAGGTGTCTGTGCTCCTTGCTCCCCTCCCTCCATCAGTATTTGATTTGTTCTTCTACTCTGTTCCTGTCTCCCAGCCCCTATCTCCTTTCTGCTTGTCCAGGCTGTCGAGTTGAGTTCTGAAAACAGACCTCAGATGGAAACTGGGAAGTTGCTCAGTCTAACTCATGTCCCCAGGAAATGCAAGAGTGGGTCCCGTCTAAGGGCTCTGAATTTCACTTTGAGGAACAGAAGGGCTCTCCTTTCCTGGGGTTTCTGGGACACCCTCCCCCCCACTTCCTGCCTCCTTCATCAGACCAGCTCCTCTACCATGCTAGTCCCGCACCCCCAAATCCCACAGCTGACCTGGGGAGAGGTAGGATAGATCAGGAAATAGGGGAGCCCAGGACGGGGTCTGGAAACTTAGTCATAACTAGGCACCCTAAATGGGCAGGCAAGGTGCCTTCTATATAAGGGCATAGAAAGCCCTGGAAGGACCAAAGGGGGAAGAACTGGGCAAAGTCACTCCAAGACAATTAGGGGCAATGCTGGGCATTTGTCCAGCTCTGTTCCTCAGCCCAGGGCTCCTTTAGTAAGGCCCCAGATGGTCTCCAGACATTCCAGGGTAGTTCCTAAGAACCGGCTTGTGCCACCACTCTGGGAGCCAATAGCCCTGCACCTGGAAACTCACATATAACCCCAAATGATATATTTCATGAAGAAAGCAGTGGGATGGGGTACTGCCCACTTCCCTCTCTCTCTCTCTGACTCCCCTCTTGGTTCCATGCAGTCCGTATTCACCTGTGCATAAAGCCCGGATACTATCTCTACAGTCCTGATTCTGGAACATCCCATCACTAGAATAGGTATTTATCCTTTGGAAATGGAGAAAAGTGCATCAGGAAGGCTGCCGAGAACTGAGAACCGAAAGGTCCACCCTGAGAGGAAGCTCCTGGCTGCCCACACCCGAGTTCTCAGATTTCACCCTCTGGGCCCTATAAACCGTAACTGTCAGAGGCTCTCCCAGCCTCTCTGGCCTCCCTGCCCCTACCTCCAAGTGCAGTCTGTTACTCCCCAGGCTGGCCTGGGTCTCCAGGGGCTATGCATTCGGTCAAAGAAGAAATATGAGTTTTGAAATCAGATCGTCCTGAGTCCAAATCCAGCTCTATCGTCTTGCCAGGTAAGTGTCTAGGGTCAGGTGATTTCATGTCTCCAAGCCTCAATTTTCTCCTCTGTAAAATGAGACAACAACAAAACCCACCTCCAAGGATTTTCAGGAAGGTTGGGTTAGCAGTATTTCAGCATGTGCTGCTTCCTGAGCGCTTTTCGTTGTAGGAGGCGTGGCTTCAATCCCTGGGCCGGGAGGATCCCCTGGAGGAGAGCATGGTAACCCACTCTGGGAGTCTTGCCTGGAGAATCCCATGGACAAAGGAGCCTGGGGAGCTATAGTCCGTGGGGTCACAAAGAGCTGAGCACAACTGAAGTGACTTAGCATGCACGCAGGCAAGATGTGACCGCTGCAGACCTCTCCAGCCACAACCACAACGTGCAGCCACCCTCGCCCTTGCTGGGTGGCCCCAGTCCTCCTCCCTCCCCCTCTGGCTCTGTCAGTTCCTCTAACGGGCTGTGCTCTCTACTGCCACAGGGACCTTGCAAATGCTGTCCCTCTGGCCCCTCCCCTTGGGTTTTAATTCCAGCTCAAACATTACCTCCCTGGGGGCAACCTCCTATGACAACATGGCCTAATTCACGTCCTACTGTTACACACGCAGCACCACACACCTGTTCTTCATAGCGCTGAAATTTGTGTGGCTTTACATTTAATGGAGAGCAAAGAGCTCACTCCTTGGAAAAGACCCTGATGCTGGGAAAGATTGAAGGTGGGAGGAGAAGGGGGAGACTGAGGATGAGGTGGTTGAATGGCATCACCCACTCAATGGACATGAGTCTGAGCAAACTCTGAGAGATAGTGAAGGACAGGGAAGCTGGGGTTGCAAAGAGTTGGACATGAGTGAGTGACTAAACACCTGTCACCCTTCTGGAGCATGAGCTTCATGAGACTGGGGACCGCATCTGATTCAATGTCGGTGCCCCCTTAAATCCCCTTACCAGCCCAGTCTAGTAGAACCTACTTCCTACTGCCAAGCCCTACATTTTTTTTTTCCCTCTTAGGGTTTATTGGTTTAGGCATCTATCTCAAAGTTTACTCTGGTACTGAAGTCTGTCTGCCCATGCACAAGGCCCAGTAATTAACCTGGTGCAGCCTCAACTAATGAATGGTGGGAGTTGGCATTTGCTCCCTCACCGCTCGGGCAGGATAACTCTCGGGACGTGCCCAGTATTGGTTCCCTGAATTGCCCAAGTGTGATTAAGCTCCATTTGTCCACCTGAATAATCCACTTTTTTTTTGGCTGCAACACACGGTATGTGAGATCTTAGTTCCCCAACCAGGGATCGAACCTACATCCTCTGAATTGAAAGCAGGTAATCTTAACCACTGGACCACCAGGGAAGCCCCTGAATAATACACTCTTGATCATTTGCCTTCCTTGTCTGGGTTCACATCCTCCTTTCCCGGTGCATACTTCCATCATAGCCCACTTACCCTCAAACACTTCTCTCAAACCTTGGGGCTTGTACTCGAATTTGTACACAAACCCTTGGGTTTCTGGAGAAGCTCAAACTAAAACATCACTATTTCCCCAGGACCTAACATGGCACCAATGCCTAGGAAGCACTCCGTAAAAATCTTGCTTGAGTGAATGACAGAATGAATGCATGCATGTAAAGAGAACCCCACCTGATAACAACTCCTTGGTCTCTGGTTGGGCTCACAGAAGACCCTCAGGTCAGTTGATTACCCCTATCTGGGACTCAGTTTTTCTATATATAAAATCAGTAAGGTTGAAGCTGGGATTTGGGGAGAGTAGACCTAGGAGGACTTTAATCAAGCAGCTCTCACAGGGGAAGAGGTGAACCTTCCCCCCGGCCCCTGAATATATTTTTCAATGTTTAAAGACAGTTTTGGTTGTTATCATACAAGTAGGGGAGGCCAGGGATGCTGCTAAACACCCTACAAGGCACAAGACAGCCCCCACCTCAAAGAATCATTCAGCCCCAAATGTCAATAGTCTTGAGGTTGAGAAACACCGTTGGAACTTCTTTTGAACTCTAAAAAATCTATAATTCTAAAATGACAGACTTCCCTGGTAGTCCAGTGGCTAAGACTCTGCACTCCCAATGCAGCAGGCCCAGGTTCAATCCCTGGTCAGGGAACTAGATCCCACATGCTGCAATGAAGAGTTCACATGCCATAACTAAAGATCCTGTGTGCTGCAACTGAGGCCTGGAGCAGCCAAATAAACAAATAACTTTAAAGACAAACAAACAAATAAAATGGGATCAAAGTCAAACCCAAAAGGTAGACTCACCTGAACTTTCTTTTAGGGGCACAATTTCTGTAGTTCATCTACTCATAGGTGTACATTTTTTCACTTCTTTTTATCTCTGAAATCAGGATGTATCTGATAATCAATGGTTCATAGTAGTTGAATTGGCAGAGGTCTTATTCCTTTCTGTCTGGGACTAACAAAGTAACTGCATTTCCTCTTCAGTTTGACAACATGTGGTCCTTTTTTCCCACTCCTGGATATATATTTCATTGGAAATGAGAGAGTACCTTCCTGTTCCAGGAGTGTTTGAGACTGTATCTAAGTCTTGTACATAAGAACCCACCCTTTAACAGACCATTTTCCCACTAGAAAGTATTCTCTCAATATGTGATATCAACAGACATTAAAAAAAAAAAAAAAAAAAAAATGCTCTAGAGACTTGCACACTTAAAAAAAAAAAAATCAAACAAGAAAAAACCCAACTTGCTCTGATCCGAGTCCTTATTTTCTCTCTCCATACCCACGGGGAAAGCTGTTCTTTATTTATACCATCAACATTCTCATTCTTGAGACATCCTCTAGATGCCTCCAAACCTTCAATCCTCAGAGAAACCCCAGTTTATCACAACTTTAATAAAAGTCAAAGCACTTGAGAGGGCCTCCCCACAGAGCCTGAGACTCCAAATGGTCTGTGTAGCATGACGCACTGTTCATCTGAGCTGAACTCTTCTAAGGATCTCCAAAAGGGGAGACCCTATGAAACACCCTTATAATGACGCAACCTAGGGTAGACCAGATGGTCGTGCCCATTCTCCCCACCAATCACTATAACTTTGTCTTAGACTTAATGGTCACCTGGGAGATCATTAAATTCATCCTTCTGGTTCCAGGAAAGGTGCTTTTTCATTATTTATCCTTTATGATTCAGTTCATGTTCTAACACCTCTGTGAAGCCCAATGAAGTTGAGTTAATGGCTCCTCTCTGTGTTCCCACAGCCCCTTAGATTTACCTGGACCACAACTCTCATCACAATAAATTGTACTTGTCTTTTGACTTGCCTCTCTCCCATTAGGCCAGTGTACTCAAACGAGCCTGCATCAGACTCCCCTGGAGGGCTTGTTAAAGCACAGAATGCTGGGCCTCTCCTTCACATACTTCTGATTCAGGAGCTCAGGGTGGGGACAAGAACTCACTTTTCTAACAAGGTCCCAGGTGATGCTGACACCGCACTTTGAGATCCACTGACATCATCCACGAGTTCCTTAAGGTCAGAGATCTTGCTTCCTTGAAATCTGTACAATCCTGTCCCATGGTAGGCAGTTGACACATTTGTTAAAAAAGATTAAATCAGGTATTAATTAAAGGTACTAAGAATGGCATTAAACTGTATTTAAAAGATGCATAGGAGGAGTGGCAACAGGTGCTTTGTCTTTGGGGAGGTACTAACCCAATCAAGTGTCTGATACAAAGATGCCTTACATAGTGTTTTTATTTTTTGGTTTTTTTTTTTTTTTTTTTTGCTCCTCAGAGTCTATACTTGGCACTTCATACACATTGTCTCTTTCAATCCATCCCCACAAAACTCAGTGACATATGTTTTGTTATCCCTGTTTTTTAGTGAAGTTGGCAAAGACTTGGAAAGTCTTTAATTTTCAATGTGAATTTTCTTACCCCTGGGGTCCTTGGATCTGACAGCAAGCATTTAATTAGAACCATGTGTTAAATAGAATAAATTTTCCTGGAGGTTCACCTTTACTGAAGGAGCTGGGAAAGGGAGAAGATGTTTTGACGTATGCATATAAATTGGCAGCGTTCTGTTTTGCCATATTGATCGTATCAGAATAATTTTTATCACAAACTATAACCCTTAAAGGGCAATTGGCTGTGATGCTCTCACAACTTCCTGGTAGTAAAATTCACTCTCCTCCAATTCTGGCTGTATTTGAATGAAGTCACTTGCCTCAAGTGGGATTCAAAAATGTGCTAATCTGAATTCCAAGCCTATGCTTTTAACAACTTCCTTTTCAAGGGAAAAGGGACACGGCTGGTACAGAACAGGTCGACCAGTTAACTGAGTCAAGTTTTTCTTTTTCTTTCTTTTTTTTTTTTTACAAAAGTCCTGGGAGTCTGATGTGTAGAAGGTGAAGTTGGGACTATTTCAAGCAAGCATTGTTGAATCCTCACCCATTGTCCCATCATCCTATGCTATATTGTTAGCAGTTTGGTTTGGGGTATCAACAACCCAACTGACAATACATCCTCATTCTAGGCAAATCATTTGCTAATCCATTCTAGTGTGCCAGACACTGTCATTAATGGCCTCCCTCACAACTGGGAATTACTATGTAATCCCTTTCTGGGAAGGATAAGAAGATAGAACTTTCAAAGAACATTTTGTATCCTTTCTCTTTAGGGATATTTGTATGATATCTGGAGCTGTGGCAGCCACCTTGAGACTGTGAGGGGGAAAGCATGGTGAGTGAAAGCCAGCAGGATAAGAATGGTTGAGAACTGGACTTTAACACTATTGTTAAAAGCTCTTATAACTGTCTCAGACTGCATACCCCATGTCTCATCTGAGCTAACAGGAAATATTCTTTTGGTTTAAGCCACTACCTGTCACCATAAGTATTTCTATCTGATATATAATCCCAGAATTCATCCTTCCAACACACACAGGGCTTTGTTCTCCTGCATGGAGAATGCTATGGAAGAGATTAAGCTAATCCAACCTGCCCATTCATTTTCCTCCACAGCCCAAACTTTATCTCTGAGAAAGCTAAATTTCAAGCAATGATTTTCCTAGGTTCCTTCGTCCAATAGGTATCTATCGAGTACCTTCTACATGCCAGGCACTCCTCAGGGCACTGGCATATGGCAAGGAACAAAGGAGATGAAGTCTCTGTTTTTATGGTGCTTACGTTCTAAATAGGAGACAGAAGGCAAAACACAGAAATATGTCAGGTGATGATTGATGCTACAGGGAAGAGAGGAGGAAAAAGCAGGCTTAGGAGACAGAGAGAGGCTATCTGGAGGGAGGGATGTCCTGCAGACAGAGGAGACTGCAAACACAAAGGTCTTGCTCATGTTCCACGTGCAGCAAAGAGACAGCTGTGGCTAGGAATGCTGGCTTCATTCATTCAGGTGGAGCTGGTGGTAAAGAACCCGCCTGCCAATACAGGAGACATAAGGGACGAGGGTTCGGTCCTTGGGTCAGGAAAATCCCCTGGAGAAGGAAATGGCAACCCACTCCAGTACTCTTGCCTGGAGAATCCCATGGACAGAGCAGCCTCGTGGGCTACAGTCCATAGGGTTGCAAAGAGTCAGACATGACTGAAGCGACTTAGCACATGTGAATGATGGGAGAGAGAAGGAAGCTGAGTTCCCAGATGCAGTGAGGTCTTGCAAGCCATGGTCAGATGTTCTCAGCAGACTTGGAAGCAACAGCCTCTGTACCTCTGGTTCCAAGTTCCTCTGTGGAACTCCCCACTTTCCTTTTCCTCTCACGCCTGCCTCTGTTTCCATTTGCTCCACTCCAGACCAGCCCAAGCACAGTGCCTGACACATGGCACTCGACAAAGAAAAAGAATTCTCGAATGTGTGAGTGAACACCCTTGATGTATACAAGACCCACGCTCTGTCCTCCAACTCAACCTCTCTCTGCCTCAATTCTCTTGCCAATAAAATGTGGGCTGTTGTAGTAGCAGCTCCATGTTTTTCTAATTTGCTTCCCTGGTGTCGCAGATGGTAAAGCGTCTGCCTGCAATGCAGGAGATGTGGGTTCCATCCCTGGGTCGGGAAGATCCCCTGGAGAAGGCAGTGGCACCCCACTCCAGTACTCTTGCCTGGAAAATCCCATGGACGGAGGAGCCTGGTAGGCTATAGTCCATGGAGTCACAAAGAGTCAGACACGACTGAGCAACTTCACTTTCTTTCTTTTCTAATTTATTTACTTTTAATTGAGTGATAATTGCTTTACTATATTGTGCTGGTTTCTGCCATATATCAACATGAATCAGCCATAGATATAAGGTATGCCTCCTTCCTCTTGAACTTCCCTCCCACCTCCCATCCCATCCCACCAAGCCTTCTTGTTTTTGTAAGAATAAAAATAAATAAATAAAAAGTAAAGCCATAGGTACCATTCTAAATGCCTACAATCCTGTGAAGAGGACCGTCTTATCATTCCCATTCTACAGATAATGAAACTGAGGCACTGAGTGCTTTTGACCTTTGCTCAAATTCTCACAGCCACTAAGTGATCAAGTTAGAACTTAAACTGCCAAGCCTGGGGGCAGTCTTAACTCTGACTTTAGAGATGACTCCTGTGGATGAAGAGAGAGCTTTGCAAACTCTCAACCAATGGTAGCAGGAACCGTGTTGATGGTGGTGGTTTGTTAATGTGATTATTACTGATATTGAGTATTGACAGCTGAGTATCGTGCTCAGCTGTCCCAGGTAACCAAGGACACCCCCCCAATTGTTGTTTGATCACTCAGTCATGTCCAACTCTTTGAGCCCCCATGGACTGCAGCACGCCAGGCTTCCCTGTCCTTCACTATCTCCCGGAGTTTGCTCAAACTCATATCCATTGAGTCGGTGATGCCATCCAGTCATCTCATCCTCTGTCGCCCCCTTCTCCTCCTGCCCTCAGTCTCTGCCAGCACCAGGGTCTCTTCCAAACAAGCTGGATGTTCGCAGGATGGGTGAAACAGGTTCCCCATATAGGAGACTAGAACAAAGGAAGCAGAGAGAATTCTGCCTGCCTTGTGAGAGATCTGTATATCCCTCCAGAGGGCCCGGGGTAGGGGCGGGCGATGCGGAGGTGGGGGCAGTGAAGAGACGCAGAGAGGAGGCAAGCACCTTCACCTCCACCCCCAACCTTACGAGGCAGGCAAACCACACACCCCCAGCTGAGAAATCACATAACCGTGGCAGCTGTCCAGACAGGAGAGGCCCGCACCTGTTTGCAGTGTTATTTAGCTATTATCAACCTTCTCATCCAGCTGAAATTTAAAGACAGAAGAATGAGAGAGGGGGCTGCATGGGGGGAGTGGGGGCAGTCGGGGAAATAGAGGTTAGGAAGTTGGAGAGGTAAGATGATCAAATGTCCTAAATTGCCTGCACTTTAATGCCTTACATAAAAATTTCCTGTAATGCATGTTACCATAAATAAGGGTTTGCTGAACAAGCCTCGGGCAAGACGGGTTTCTAACAGAATTCTCCCAGAGGGAACATTTGGAGCCAGCCCGCTTGTGCCCCACCTCTCAAATTGTCTCATTGTAAAAAGCCTGACTCCCAGGGCCTCCATTTACTGGGCTGAACTCAGCTACATCACGTCCTTTGCAGAACACTGCTTAGGGTTCACCACTTAGCGGAGGGCCCGTTCCCTTACAGACTTCATCTCTGCTTACAGAGCTGTTGGGGGGTGAGGGGGACAGGCTCTCTCTCCAGCTTCCTTCCCATCCAAATCCAAACCAACCTGTCAGAGCTGGCAGAGGCCGACAGCATAATCCCCAGTCCTGGCCCAAAGGAACCCAGCCAGATATTGGGGTCACTGGGGCACACTTTGACAGTTCTTAAGGGAAAGCTCGCAGGATGCACCTGGACAATTGGTCCCAGTTTCTCTAGAGGGAAAGATGGGAGAGGAAATTTCTTTGTTGATAAGATTCAGATTCAACTGGTGGTTTATCAAATGCCTGTGGAATACCCAAGGATTGACCTCAACTAGGATAGCTGTGGAGTTGGTATTGACGGTGAAGACGGTGATGGTGGTTTGTTAGACCTTGCGGTCTTTTCCTAAGCCCCGTCGCTCCAAAGATCACCCAGACTCGGATTCGATGCAAACAGCAAGAGGATTTATTGAGCCAGCGCGCCAGGGTTCAGTCACCTCCAGGGAGGAACGAACCCCGAACAGTCGTTACAGAGCATTTTTAAGCACAAAAACCACGAAGGGGTGTAGCTAGGGTGGGGACAATCTGATTGGTTCACATGTCTCGACCTTTACAGGGATAGGCTCGTTTGCTATCAGGCCTATAGGGCTGGTCAGGGCCATATTCCGACGGCCTGAAAAATAATTTTTTTTAGAAAGTCCCTGAAGGAAAAATATCCCTAGAGAGAGCCTAAAGGCCACATTGCATGAGATAAGAACCTGCCATGTTACATGAGATAAAAACCTGCTCTCAAGGGTTGAGCAAAAAAAAACTTAATTTTCCTCTCAGTTGACCACGGTGTGAGCAAGAGAAGCCCAGAGCACCAGCAGAAAGAAGTCTGACCACAGTGCATGGCCAAGAATTCCTGGGGCAGGTTTGCTATAATAATAAATCTTACTTATTCCTCAAAGGCTTACTGAGCCCCTCCCAAGTATCAGGCTTGCCTGAGACACTGAGAGTACGCTGACTTTACCCTAAGTCACTGCTCCTTGTCACACCCGCTTCCTGGCAGCATGGAGACATGGCTGTGTGCTTGCACTTGGCCATCAAAGTGCCTGAGCGGACGACCTAGATGGAGGACCACAGCCGAATGGCTTACCCTCACTTAGCCTCTGTTTCCTTCTATGTAAAATGAGATCAGTTGTAACTGCTTACCTCCTCGGGTTCATACAAAGTTTCACAGAGATAAAACAAAGCAAAAAGCCTAGCATGAACTTTGTTTGACAAATATTAGTTATAGTTATCATCATCCCCTGGGAGATGCGGGGTGAGTGTGGCTGTCACCCACTCTTGGCTACCTGAGTCTCACCTTATAGTTCTTATTTCCCGTGCCCTGCCAAGGACATGCCTCATTACTGTCACTTAGTGGTAATTACTGTAAGAAATATGTTATAAAGCCACAGCAATAACAATCATGGACTTCCTTGGTGGTCCAGTGGCTAAGAATCCACTCTCCTGATGTAGAGGGCCTGGGTTCAATCCCTGGCCAGGAAACTAGATCTCATGTATTGCAATTGAGAGTTCACATGCTGCAACTAAAGATCCCACGTGCTACAAGGGAGATCAAAGATTCTACCTGCTGCAACTAAGGCCTGGTGCAGACAAATAAATAAAACTAAACAAAATGCTAAAAAATTACAATCATAATAGCAACTATAATTACTGAGTACTTGCTAGGGAGTGAACCCGGAGTGAAGCTTAAGGTCTCCTATTCAAAACACGGTCCTCAGACCAACAGCATTGGCATCCCCTGGGGGTTGAAATGCGGACTTTCAGGTCGCACCCTGGACTGCTCTCCACCACCTCGTCCAAGGTGGAAGTTTCCAATCACTTCCGCCACCTGAGAATTCAGGCTGAGTCAGGCTTTGGCAGGTGAGGGACAGCGACACAAGAGGGAAAGCACAAAGCAGAGATCCGGACAGCAGCGAGAAAGATCCCCGGAGGACAGGCAGAGCAGCAAGCCCTGAGTCACAAGGGGCCAGATCCGTCCACCCTGGAGGAGAGCAAATGAGAGTGGGCTGTGCAGAGTCTACTGAACCACGAAGAGAGGACTGAGTCCCTCCTGCTGCCTGGAGCGCTTTGTGTTTTCAAGTGCACTTTCAAAAATAGATGACAAATATCCTTGCACTTTCCCAGGTGGCTCAGCAGTAAAGAATCAGCCTGCAAAGCAGGAGACATGGGTTCCATCCCTGGGTGGGGAAGATCCTCTGGAGGAGGGCATGGCAACCCACTCCAGTATTCTTGCCTGGAGAATCCCCCTGGACAGAGGTGTCTGGCCAGCTAGTCTGTGGGGTCACCAAGAGTCTGATACAACTGAGCACACAATGGACAGGGATTATTGCACTAATGATTCCAGGCTTGCAGACTCCCAGTTACAGAACTACTCTTCTTGCAGAGCTTTCTAAATTCAAGATCTCTGCCCACAGCTCAGGGTGTGTCTTGTCGCAAACCAGAAAGAAGAGAACTGCCCTTGACTCCCAGCAGCAGCGCAAGGGCAGGCGTTCAGAGCTCTCTGGTTCACAGCTTTGAGTTGAGGGCTTCAGATGGAGCCCCACCTCGATGTTTGAGAGAAGGAATAAATGGTTGGTCCAAACTCACAAAAGTTGTGCTAGCCATCAGTGAGAAGCACTGTTTTAGCCTGAATGCCAGACTCAAATCAGCAAGTTGGTGGACAATCAAAATAATATATAACAGTTGTTTGCAACTGCTGATCATGACCAAAAAAGGTTAGACGCCCTCAGTTAAAACACACACACATACACAGATACACACACACACAGCTGGGCCGTACTATACTGTACACACAATAATTTTTTTTCACTATATGCAATGCTAATAATTATGACTGTAATAATATTATTATACCAAATCAAGCATAAGAAACTGTTTTCCAGTTTTCTGATTGCTTCATTTTCTTGAAACTTCATATTCCATTTTTATTTTTATTTATTTTTTAAATTGATGTATACTTAAGTGAAACGAATCGCCGGTCTAGGTTCGATGCAGGATGCCTGGGACTGATGCGCGGGGATGATCCGGAGGGATGGTGTGGGGTGG